>JAJMGV010000046.1:0-17753 GCA_030582695.1 [Candida] golubevii | reverse complement strand
ATTGCTCAATCAAGTTCTTCCCGTGTATATATACAAAGTGTTACTCTCCCATCACTGACGCTCACACTGACGTTCACACTGACGTTCACACTGACGTTCACACTGACGTTCACACTGACATTCACACTGTCATTCACACTTTTATCTACAATTCCATATTCATATCCATCATGCTCATGTTCAGGCTACCTGCGCATGTTCTAAGGCCACGGCCTATCAGAATCCACTTAAAAATGGCCAAAGTCCACGGATTCCACACTTCAAAACGGCTTTGGAAAAACCCACAACTTCACACAAACAACCCGTTTCTTTATACCGAAACAGTGGCACAGTTGTGTGAGAAAATCAACTCGCATATCCTTGCAAAGAACCTGCCTGTACCAACGAATCTAGTTGTGGACGCATTGAAGGCATGCAAATCTTTACAATCTCAAACATACAGCCAGGATAAGTTTGGTCTAGACCCGGCACACGAAACACTCCAGCAGCAGGTGGATGCAGTTTTGTCCAATCAAAACGTCACGTTTGACCAGGCCCTTTTGAAACTGATCTTCTTGCTCAAGTTTCCGCAAAGCACAACCTTAAAGATCATCTCCAAGTTTTATGAACGCAATCCCAACCTGTTCATCGAGAAAGACATTGCGCTTATTGCCCTTAGAGATTCCTTGTACAATGCCGATTTGCCCAGTGCCATCAGCATCACCGACATGACAACGGGCCACCCGAATTACATAAGGAACAAAAACGACTCCTTGCGTAAAGGCACACTTAAGTTGGCCGCGTCCGCCATAGGAATCACGCTTTTCTCCAAGTTGGGCGTGCAACAGGTGATCGAGATGGGCTGGCTTCTGCCGGCGTGGAAACACTTGGCTCCTTTGAACGCCATGATGTTAACATACTTGTTAAACTCGAGTTTTTTCGTGGCCATTGTCAAATTCGGCCGCCAGTTGAGCTCGGCTGGTGGCGACTATTTGACGTGGCAGAAGGGCACGTTTTATACCCATTGGTATAGACACGCAGACGAAATGGCCATGTGCACAAGAATCATGGAAGCCGACATTAAGCTAAATGGTGGGCCCAACAACTCGGCATGGCTCGTTGAGGAATTGTGCCGCAAAGACGATCGTTTATCGGACGGAGGCAACTTGAAAGCAGGCTTCACACGTGACGGGCACAAAATTCGTCTTTTGGAGCCTAGGGATAGCATCGAGGACTTGAAAATGCAGGCGTATTGGATGAGTGGCGGCGACGGCTTTGAGTGGGTTGAGCCTGACCAGGATCCCGCAGATATCTTGTGGAAACAGCACTTGCAAACACTTTCGAGCCCCGCAGTGAAAGGGCTGGACGCCAAAGGGTTAAAATGGGCCGAGGACTTGATCGACGAGGAGTGACGTTGACCTTTTTCTATAGCTCAAGATTTATAGGGGATGTGTCATGGCGATTAGCATAAATTCCAGGAAATCCATGCACGTGGACCCCAGAAATGTAAGACCTGATCTGTTCCATGACTTTAATCACATCTTCCCTCACAAATTCCACAAGTTTCAACATCCGCCCGAGACAGAATCATTCCGCGAATCATTCCGTTTGTTCCATATCTTCAATACATCTCCAGCGGGGTATCAAGCGCACGTCGAAATCCGTCTCCTGACGCAACTCGTCCCATGGCTCAAAGTTTGCCCACACCATCTCAAACTCTTCATCGGAGTCTAGATTGTGCGTGCCCAACTGGAGGTTTGGCTTGGAGTATTCTTCATTCAAGTGCACGTGACCCTTGCTCTCAAGTATAGCATCGATTCTGGCGGCCTTGTTCAACTCTGTCACATCTTTGAGCTCACCTTCTAGTAACTCTGTGCACCTCTTGCAGTTTTTCACAAGCAAGCTTTCGTAAATGTCTCGGTACGTGTTCAGCTGTCCCATCTTAAGCACTGCACGTGGCCCAATGGATATACTAGTGAGCAACTCCGCATCAGTCTCCTTGCTTTTTTCCAGTTGCAAGTCCTCCTCATGGCTGGCTTCCATGTGATTGATAGTGTTGGTGATCCACGACGACATTTTGACTTTCCACTCGCTGATCAGCATGGGCTTGTAAAAAGCAATCCCCCCGTACCAGTAGCTGGGATTATGGCCATGTTTCGTGGCCCAGTGGCGCCAAGCTTTCGCTTCTTCAGCCCAAGGGTCGTACGGGATCAGTAAGCGCAAAATCTCAAATCCAGAGAGAAAAACCGTCATGCACCCCGCCAGAAATCTAAGCGCAGACGTGGCTCGGTATCTGAACCGAGACTCGCCTATTTTGGGCACTTTTCTGGTCATCAACAGCAACCCGAACAAAACCTGCACTGCGGTCAAAAGCATTAGCGCCGGACGGTTATCGGCGGCAGGCACAAGCGGCGAAAGAAAAAAGAGCCCGAGGCTTGGGTTCGTTGGAAAAAGCGTCATCACTTTACCAATGCTACTTGCCGACAGAGACGACGACGACGACGACGATGACGGTGACAGAGGAGGCAAAGGAAACCCTCCCCCTGGCGTTCCGCCTGCCCCTGCGGGAGTTCCGCCTGGAAAAATGGCCCAAAGCCATGGCTTAGCCTCCGTCGAAGATGGTGGAAGCAGTTTTTGGAAGTACCAGCACAAAAGTGGCCAGTTGCGGCGGCTAATTGCACCCAGGGCGGGAGTTTTTTGTAGTAGGCTGTAAAACGAAGCACTTCTAAGAAAATTGAGGCCCTGAAAGGTGCTTGTGGCGCCAAAACACGGGGTTATAAATGTTTTCAGATTGTGCCGGGATCCACCAGGCAAGATAGTGAGAGAGTTTTGAGCGTGGCTCATGACGGCCAGAAATAAGGGGATTTTTTAATTTTCAGTTTAAAATGAAAACTGCGTGTAGAGAAAACTGAAAATAACTCTAATTGAGCAGAACTTCCTCTTTCTTACTGTAAACAGTTGTGGTTGAAATTAGCCTTCACTTGAAGCTTTCAAGGTTTGGACTGGGGTGCGGGTGCGGTACATTTTATAGGTGCGAGAGACGGAGACGGAAATGTGTGGAACTGCTGGTGAGAAGCTAGATGGAAAGAGCAATACAAATCGATGAAGCTGGCTGGAATTGAACGAAAAGGGAACGGAAAATGAAATAGTAAGATTTCGACGTTTTTTTCAAAAGAAGGATGCTGGAGAAAGTTTGCCTAAACTTTTGGAGCTGAAGTTTAATGGATAGAGACGGTCAGAGAATTGAGTTGTTGGATCTTCTCTCGCTCTACTGGCGAGCTTTTCTCGGATTCAGATGCAAAGATTTTGCACCCATTGTTTTGCAGTGCCATGAAAGAAACCGAGATTACATTCACTCTGGCTTCGTTCAAATTGTGCGTTCATCTTTTTTTCTTTTTTCTTTTTTATTATCTTGCTCGTGGTAATTTACATAAAAACGATAGTATGTGGAAACAACTGTTTCGTTAATTTAGCCAGTGCTACATAGGGAAGATTACGATCGTCAAAGTCTACACATAAACCTTCTTTATCTTTGAAGGCGAAGGGAGCCATTGGGGGTGATTCTATGGATTTCTTTCTAACTCTAAGAGCGTTCAGACATGCGGACTCTAATCCACATGAAATGTGATAGTGCATCAGAAAAGTAGACAATGAAGGGAAAGCGTTGTTGCTGTTCTAGACGGCTTTTAAAAAAAACAAAAAAACAAAAAAACAAAAAAACAAAAAAACAAAAAAACAAAAAAACAAAAAACAAAATTAAAACAAAGAAAATTAAAACAAAGAAAAATCTTAATGGCTAATGGCACCTCTTTGTTAAGTATCAGATTCAAAGAAAGTACGAAACGACTTTAGAGCCAACCACCTCCACTTTCTAAATCAACGTACTCTCAATAGTGCCAGGAAAGAACCTCAATCGAGCAAGCGACGTTTTTTCCTTTTTCTTTTTCTTTTCCTTTTTCTTTTTCTTTTTCTTACTTTCTACGTTGTAGGCACTTCTTTTCCCCACTCCCGTGTCTTACCTATATCTAACACTCGCCCCACCCTACAAATATTCACACCTCATCTCCTCTTCGTCGGTTTCGTCTATTGCACATACTTATGCTTAATTTAATACCTCTGCAAATGGTCAAGCGTCTCCAGACCATCTATTCGGCGTACAACTCCTCCTTCAAGTCAATGCCCAAAGCTTCCCTGGTCTCCTTCAACTCATCCAAGTAAGCCTGGTACTGTTCCTTGTTCTCCACCTTGTGCTTCAACGCTTCGAATGTTCTGACCGCAGTAGGGTAGTCATTCACTCTTCTACAGGCCTCCAAAGCCTTTTGGATGACTGAAGGAGAAGGTACCATGTCGTAGGAGAAACAGTTGTTCAAGATTCTTTGCACTTCAAACAAGTCGTAGGCCTCTTCGAACTGCAGCTCGTATCTGTGAAGTTAGTAAGTGGACCAGGGGTATTTTGGGGTTGGCGGTGGTGTTGGAATTGAGGGTGGTCTGGAATTTGTGAAGATACATTGAAGACATGTAATCGGGCCACAGGAAACGCTGCTGGCCACAGATTTCACTGAAAGAATAAAGAGTCCGAGCAAAATTGAGCACACTCAGATATCTATCATTCCAAGGACCACGCAGAAAGCCTTGTGGTTTCGTATGTCACCCAGACCAACGACTACATTAGGTCATTCAATGGTCGAAATAGTGCACCAAAAACACCCAGAAGCATCACGATGATGCTTTTACCCTTCCAATATCATTCCGGCTATTCTTCGCTCTCATGAAAATGTACGTACCTGGCAGTAAACTCCTCAAAAGTCTCCTCATGATGCTCGTGGGCATTGGAGTATGCTCTAACTTGAGGAATGGTCATTTTCAACACGGAAAAAGAGGATGGGGTGGCAATTCTGGGAAAGGCCACTGGTCTGGCTCTGAGAGCCGTGCGGAACGAAGAAGAAAGCATGGTGTTTGTCGCTAAATCAAGCTCTTACTCGTGGTGAGAAAACAGTTTCAGTTAATTACCAGACGCAACATCTGAAAATCATACGACAGGACGTGCGCGAACCGAAGATATACCTGCTTTCAAGGCCCTGCTAATGCTATAAAATCTGGGAGAAGTCGTCGTTTTTATAAGTCAAATGAGATCTGGAGTACAACAAAAGCCATGGACAATCTTTCCAAACTGAACTTTTCCCATTATCTCTTTTTTTGATGTGCTCTCTTATCGCTTGCTTGTTCGTGGCTAGGCTCGCCATTCTCGCAGCCAATAGAAAACGCGCAAAAGCTACTCCACTGTTAATATGCCAGAAAAGGCCCGGTGCTGTCTGCTTGTTTCTCACGCACTCGTCCGCACCAGTTGATATTTTGCACCCAAAATCAGCAAAAGAGTATTATTAGGTGGCGGTCAGTGTCAGAAATGTTTCAGAAATCCTTGGGCTGAATCCATGGCTTTCGGCCATGATGAGAATAAGAACGCCATGGCTACACTAGAGACTTTGGGCATTGTGGTGTTTGCTAAAGTATGTGACATTATGTCTTGATTCATGACCATTCATGGTGGAAATGAATCATAGAAGCCAGTGTCATATATAGCAGATGAAGTTTTAATGTGAAATTCTTGGTTTTTGGTGTGGTGAAACACGGAATAACTCTGAATGAGTTGTATTCTGGGTGGAATGCCCTGGAAAAAGCTACCTTGTACGCTTTATTATGTTTGAACTGTTTTCTCATGCTTCTCATGGTCTCGGAAGACGTTGCTACTAAGTACATGAATCTATACATTCAACCATCATAGTTGAGGCTTAAAGTTCAAATGAAGGAAACACATTTTGAAACTAGTACCAGGCAAGTAAAGATGCTGAAGCGGTTGATTCCAAGCTTAACTTGTATTGTTGCCCATTAGTTATCCTTGTTTTAGCATGAATACCCCGTTAACTCGGAGGATCTAACTCATGGCCGGCCATCACTTACTCGGAAAATTTCTTCTTAAAAACCCAAACCTTCCCATCATTCAGATATGTATTTTTCTCGCAAAAAACGGCACTCTGTCCACTTTCTAAATTACAATTATGAGGAACCAGAAAGGCCTAAAACTTTACTCTTTACTCTGTCGCACCGTCTAATTTACGCGGCAGTAGGCAGTTGTCCGCTTCTTATTGTTTGGGGCCGTCTGCAAATGTTGCCCCAGGCGAAATACCGGCCAATATTTAAAAGATTGGTTCAGAAACGTGTCTGAATTCTCTATATGGTCCATAAATATTTATGGTCGCAATCCAGTCGTGCCAAAAAACTACTTGCTATCTTTTTTGTATCTTCTAATCTCTCCAGGCCCGTACGGTTTTCCATCTCGGCAACTAAGATAGTAAGATAGAGCGCGGGGCCGAGAGCTTGTTAGCCCGCCTAAATATCGAATATCTGTAGCGCACTTCGACCGAGAAGAACCGGGCCAAATGCCTTTCATATTTTTTCTTCCAGAAATCCGGAAACCAACCTGGGGGAGGGTAAGAAATAAAAATATAGGATCAATTGAATTCTAGTCAAGCTTGGAGGCCATTCATAGACCGGGGTATTGTTGTTCCCCTCTTTCCATTTTCCATTTTCCATTTTCCATTTTCCATTTTTACCCTGTTTTATTATCCCTCCGCTTGATGGTGGGTCCATTGCTCTTCATCTTGAACTGAGCACACTTCTTCATGAATTCCGCTAACTCCCCACAGACAATGTCGGTGGAGTATCCCTGGAAACTGCCATCGGAAAGCGGTTCTATATTTAACAATTCAACGGAATACGAACAATCTGGATTGGGGAAAAACACAGGGCAGCACGCCAATCTCCACAATCAACTGGGTTCTCCCTCAAATCATGCTACAATTCGAGATACGGCTCTAATAATGGATGGAAATCAAGAAAATAATGGTTCCAGAAGCGAGCGTCATCGATCGGAAATTATGTCTCCTACGGGGATTCAAAGTAGCGGCGAAAACCGGTGTGTTTCTGATAAAAATGTCGAAAACTCTCCACGCAATGATCCTTTACAGGCCACAGGCACATATCAACCAAAAACGCCGAGATCTGCCGGCGGTGGAAGAAACCGGATAGTGTCGGAAACAAAGCGGGCAGCTCAGAACAGGAACGCACAAAAATCGTTCCGGGAAAGGAGGGAGAAATACGTAAAAGAGCTCGAGGCGACTGCAGCCAATGCAGTGGAGTTACAGAAAACAGTTGATCGGCTTAGACAAGAGAATGCCGAGCTTCGAGAGTACTCTATAGCTCTTCAAAACCGACTCATGGAGTTGAGTCCAGACGATCCAACGCAAACACCATATAATAGCAGGTGACTTGGGACAGAGAGCAGTATTGGATGTGGTGCTAACAAGCAGGTGCAATTGCAGACACAAAAATGGTGGCCATATAGAGGGAAGGAAGGAATGAACGGAAAAGGGAACACTAACCTAACCGCAGAATAGACGATACAACCGGAGAAAAGACGATGAAACATCGATGAAACATCGAGGAACTCTATGTTCTTGCAAAACTCAGCAACAGCCATGCATTGCCCAGACGAGTCATCTCGTACTGAATGCTGGGTCTATGTTGGGAGAATGGGGGCTTGGCGAAGGCCGGAACCGCAGGGAGTCAACTGGAAGCCGTGCACAGTGCGCCGCAACCGGCGAGGAAAAGAAACATACTAATATTCCGGACTGGCCAGTGTTAATTGCCTTACAGGTAGATTGCATTGCACATCAGAACATAGAGAAGAAGAAAAAGAGAAAGTCCTGTAGAAAGGTTTACACATCTTCGCCGCCAAAAGCCGGGGGCTATTTGTTCTCTCAGATTGTGTGGCCCTTCGGGTCCTGCGGCCGATAAAGCGATAACAAAGATAACAAAGTGCCGTTGTGGGGCCTATTGTTGCCCTAATCTCGCAGGATTAGTCCGAGGCTGCCGCTCCCGCTCCGGCTCCCGCGCACTCGCTGGGGCAACCGAGTCAGAGAAAAGCGCAGTGGGCAGTCAATAAAGTACCTAAAAAAAGGAGGGATATACAGAAAAGGCACGACATAATACAACGTAAGTTTTAAATCTAGTCACGGGACGAGGCCCACTAAAATCCCACAGTCCTACCAAAATCAGACCTTTTCCCACTGAGGGGAAAAAATCATGGCCTTCGTATTTCGTTATGAAGACGTTGTTATCGTCGGGTCTATGCGGCGTCTTGCGCAGGCGGTGTTCTAGAAATCAACTGGTGAAGTGGCGCCCGCCCGAATGCCGTGACTCAGGACCGGCACACGCGCACGAACAACGGCATTGTAGGGTGTAGCTATGGCGCGGAGAGCTCGTAAATTGCATTACGAGGTGGTGATGCGGCAACTTGTACATGTAGTGTTTTTTCTTTATTTTTCTTTATTTCGTCATTTGTGCTTTTTGACGACACTATCCATGCGGCTCGGGGTTATATATAGTAGAGGCCATAACCCCTAGGTGTTTGGCACTTTTTAGTCCGTCCGCGGAAGCCAGAACTTGCCAGACTTCTGACTTACTACTGCTGTGTTGCAGAGAATCAGCTGTTTCACCGGTCTCAGGTTACGCAATCATAATATTTAAGTGTGAGGCAGAAGGGGTTGGAATTATTCGCAAAAAAGTAAACTTTCTTTGCAAAAGACGGAGTTTTTGTTTCGATGCCTAGTAGCTCAAGCCCCCAGAATCCAATAGTGCCTGGGTTATTTCCACCAATGAACACTACGAAAAAGAAGGAGTTTGATATGTCGTTGAGTGTGCCGTTTATAGTGAACGAGCAGGCCAAAGTGCAACCTGAACCAATAGAGTTTTGAAGAAAAGAGGGGGAGAAAAGAAGAAATGAAGAAGTGGAAATGGAAGTACAGTGGAGGGAGGGGAAATAATTTGTTGTGGTTAATCTTGTCTCACGATGTTTATGTTTTCATGTTTCATATTTTCATGTTTCATGTTTCATCCTGTTTTCCATTTCTCCATCCTTATTTTTATCTGCTCTTGTCTCATTCCGATTTATTTGGCAGGCTGGTCCGTTGCCCGAAAACTTACGTAATAATGATACTTTCAAGAAGTCCCCATTTGCTGCAACTAATGCGACTCAGGTGTACTTTAAAAAGTACTGTAGGTCGGAACTTCAAGACACATAATTAACAGCCATGACTATACACCACACGCTTGAAAGAGTGCAAAACTTCCACAAAAAAGAACACAGCAAATCGTTTTAAGCCCTCGGCCAACCATACTCATAAACCAAGAAGTCTGCAAACTTCTCTCATGATCTGCATGTCTTATCATACACTCAGGCTCACCCAAAGCCACAGCGTATTTCTCAGCACTAAGTAAAACCCAGTGCGCACCTGAAAAAAAAGCTTCCTGCTAGTTAGCTGGACCAGGCCATCTTCAACTTTTACAGTTGCATGTACTCCCACTGATTGCCTACTTGATGAGTCGAAAGTTTGTCAGATTGCTCTCCTCGACGCCCCGTAGCCTAGGGGCTTGGAGCGCATCCAACAGCAGACCTGCCGCTTTGAAAATACGCGATGAAGGCATTCGGGACGCCATTTTCAAGGGAATCCCTTCTTCCGGTCCAAAATCCATCCCCCACGACGACCAGAGGGCGGGCTACCACTCGCCCGTGGCGATCGACGAGGTTTTCTCCAGTGCCTACGAACTTTTGCAGAAAAGTTCCGCCGGGAAATACCTGACAATGGAAGCGAAACGCGACCAATTGACCCCAAAACAAGTCGAACAATATTTGATAGCTGCCGAGGAGCACAACCCGGAGGTTCTTTACAACGTGCGCTTTGATCCTGACGCCATTGACAGATCTCAACCCGTGTACCGCAAATATTTGCGAGAAAAATGGGAATCGTACGATTTAATGGTGACGATGCAACGGTTGGAACAACACCACGTGATCCCCGACACGCTACCAACGTTAGAGCCCCGGGCCGACGTTCGTGTCAAGTTTGGCCACAATACCGACACGAGCTTTAGCGACTGGGTAGTGCCTGGCACGAAACTCCCCGCTTTTGCCGTATCCAGGCCACCCACAATCGAGATCCAGGAGTTTGAAACGCTCGAAAACTTCTGTGGTCTTTATTCCGTGCTCTTGGTGAACCCGGACGTGCCAGATTTGGCGAAAAACTCTTTCAAGACATCGTTGAACTTTGGCTTGTATAATGTGCCGCTCACTTTTACCGATAACACAATCTCGCCAGGCAAATACATGACCAACCCAGAGCTCATTTTCCAAAGATACGAGCCCTTGACCCCTGAGAAGAACACTCCCGTGCAAAGAGCGTGTTTGTGGGTATTCAGGCAGCAGGCTAAGTTGGACAAGGTAGAGTACAATGCTGGAAACTTTGACATTCGGTCTTTTGCTGACGAGTATAGCCTCCAGGCGATTGGCGCTCACATGTGGAGACAGGAATTCGACAGGAGTGTTAGTAAAGTAAGAGCGGAGTACGGGCTTCCGAAGGGCAGGGTGTTTGACCCGATCCGTGGTGATGAGCCATTGTTGTAAATAGTAACTGCATGATACAGAATAGGGAGTGTAGAAAAGTGCGATTCTTCAAGTTGTTTGAAGTATTCAGTACTACAGTGAAATGAGCTTACAGTGAAGGCTGTTCTTTGGAACAATAGGAAACGGGAGTCAGCGAAAACTTGACAGGGATGTGTTCTGCAGGAGATAATGGCTTTGGCCAAAAGTCAAATCATAGCCCGGGTATCCAATGAGAAGTGTTCACATTTTTTCGCCAGAACAGATCTTTAAAGAGGAGTTGTAAGGCTGATGTGAGACGAAACAACACTTAAGCAGCTCCTGTGATTGTGAGCCTTGGTATCGATCTGTTTAAGTTGGGATAATATAGCTCCCAAGCCTGGATCTTAGCGTGAAAAAGAGATTCCAGCTTACGTAGACATCAAGGCAATGATCAATCAGTTATTCTCACTATTTGCATTAAAGGCAATCCTTACTTATATTTTCCTGTGAATCAGAAAGCCCAGGCAAATATTTTGATTGCGGGGAGATTCAGAATTTAAGATTTGCCATTTCAAAAAAAAAAAAAAAAATGACCCGAAAACCCGTAGAAACGACAGAAAGCATTGCAAGCGAATCAACAATCTCAAACTCATCAACGCATGCTGAAAGAGCTTAATCTAAAGGTTTCAACCAGCGTTTCAAATCGGAAACTAAACAGAATCTACGACTTTGTCCCCGCTTACAAATAAGGGTGTGAAATCCCAAAACTTAAGCCTTTTTCTGCTTCACACAAGGCACAGCCTCACGGGGGAACCTGGTCATGCTCTCCAGTTCCTCCACCATTGTCCGCTTGTCGAGCCGTAAAGTTCACCTCGGAAAAAGTTCTGAAAAGGCTCTTCATTCGATTTGATAAGAGCAAGCCCAGAATGTGCCCAAATAGTCAAGATCTGGATATTTCTTTGGCCCTTTTCACAACAGTTCCGCGTCTCGTCACATGTGCTTTACAAGCGCATAAGACGAATGCCGTTTCAGGCCCACAGCCGCTTTTATTGAGAAGCTGACTAGTTAAAAGACCTTATTACCTCTTTTCTCGACTTGTGAACTTTTGGAGTATCTGAGCGATGATGTGGCCGACTATTTCAGTTGTTCTAACGGCAGTTTTCGCCTTTCCTTGGGCTCCACAAGCCGCCATAAATGAGCAGCAAGTCCTCAGAAGCTCCAAGCCCATTCCTGGATCCATAACCGCCCCTTTGTTTAAACAGAGCTACATTTTTCCAAATCGGGGTTTAGAGACCCGTAGTATCATCCCAGTGGAAAAGAAAATCACTAACTTGAGCGAAGACGTGGCCAGATACCACGCCAAGTTGTTGTCCTTCGTCGATTACCACAACTTTGACTACATCAATTTCGACCTCCAGTCTGAAATGTTGCACTTTGTTCTAAAGAACATCGAGCAGATTGCAAGCCATATCTACCCGGACGGAGTGCTAGTCAACCAGATCCAAATCACCAAGAAGCTCTTTGCCGCAATGATGAGGGCCACGGGTAACTTGAAATTGTGCCGCGACTTGCAGTCCCCGTTGCACAGGATTCTTTACAATGTTATCGATCTTAATATTCGCCTTCAGTGTTTTTACAACTCCCATGGAGCCTTGAACATGGTACACGGGTATATATGCGAGAGGATTGTTGAATGTCGTGACCAGATGAATTTCTGGGAGCAGTTTCGGAACTTGACCTCAACTCCAGTTGATTTTGCCTTGTTGTTTGAGACGGAAATAACCCATGTGAAAGAAATTTTGCGGGACTTAGCACAGCAGGTTTCAAAAGAGCACTGCCTGCTTTGAAATTTCAGAGGTTGAGTGAAATTGGAAGTACAGAGTCAAGAAAATTACAGAATACAAAGAACACCGCAACTTTCGAAATCAGAGGATGAACCATTTGAATAGATCTGCTCCGGCTTGAGTCTGTGTGCTTTATCTTATTTTTGTGGTTGATAAGAAGGCACTCTTAACATCAGATAAGACTTCCAAAAGATCTTAAGATGATTTTCTTCTGAGGCTCTGCAACGGGATTGTGGCAGAAAGATCTTCATAAGCAAAGATATCTTGTGGCATAGTTTTTGAGGACTTCAGAACATCATGTGAAGCGTTGTGAGGTCAAGAATTAGCCCACAGCTTGAGGAAAGGGGAGGCCTGAGAAGCAGAATGGCTTTGGACGCGGCGGCATGATTATTCCATGAGTGCGAGTTTAACCTTGAAAATAAAAATGATCATACTTGAAGAGTTGATCAAAATTGTTTTGGACAGAGACACCAATCACCACCCTAGTAATACTAATAATGGCTCTCATTGCGAGCCAGTTAATTGCAACTTGGCTAAATGTGACACCTCGCAGCTGAACCGTTGGTATAAAATCCACCGAAAACGTATAAACCATGAACCATCTGTAAAGAAGAAAAATGAAACGCTCAAAAGTCATTCGATTCTTCTAGCACCGGAAGCGGGCCAGTGTTCCCCTTTTAATAGTCTCCTAAGAGTCCACTGGCTGGTCCGGAAGACATGGATGCGATTTCGGTGACTTGGAATACTTACCGTATGTCTCTTTAATTCGTATGGCTAACTTCAGAGGTACAACTTAGTTTCACACCCACGGTTTTTTGCAAGTTTCTAAAACGAGTTCTGCTATTACTCTCGTCTAGCTCATTTATTTGATTGCACATATTTCACTCTTCACATTTCTTTGCCCTACTTCATCGTCCACCGTTTCTCTATCCGCTTTTCCCTCACTCTTCTTCCATGCATTGCAGACGTTTCTCACATCTCTCTCAAGCTCGACCCGCGTTTTCTCACTCATGATCGTTGTAGCTTCTCATTGTGCGGTATATGCTTCAGCTTGCAATTGACGTTGCTCCTGAAATCCCGATAAAAACACCCATTTCGGCCAATCAGGACCGCATCTGCAAGTTTATTCATATTGTTTGATCCACATGTCCCTAGATTTTGCTGCACAGCGGCCAGAGCTAAAACAAGCCAATGAAGATGCATTGGCAGGCCAGCTGCCTCTCAAATTGAGTGCAAAATTGGACTCTTCGTTGAAAAAAAACACCAGTTTCATCAAGAAAATCAAGGCTCTTAATGCAGACTCGGTCCCAGGGATCCTTGCCGAGATTTCGGCGTTATCGCTAGAAAAATACCTCAGTGAAATCACCGCCTCGTTGGTGGAAGGGCTTCTCAAGCTATCGAAAAACGACGACATCAATGCCGGGATGCTTGTGACTTGTGCGCTTTTCCAGCGTTTCACAAATCTGTTCTCGTCGCCTTTGGCGTCACATTTGGTGAGTGCAGCGCTAGATAAGGCACCCGAAGCGCCCAGCTTGAAACAGAAAACTGCCTTGAAAGTTTTGTTTGAAATGCAGCTTTTGGCCATTTGCTCGAGCTTCTCTGAGTGTGCCCCTGAGCTTTTAAGCGAGACGGCGGCTAAGTTCTATACCAAGTTGGGCTCCAGTGTCATTTCGGTGACTCTTCTAAAGGAGCTCATGACATTTAAGATAGAAACTGGGTATGGTCTACCTGGGGTGTCCACACTTGCCAAGAGATTTTCGAGCGTTCTTGCCCAAGATACGGAGATTGACCTGGGCGAGCCCAAGTTTGTTCCTCGCCAACTATTTGTCAGCTATACCTCGCGGATGTTCGATATCTTACAGGATCTACATGGCAAACTAGCAAAGCTTGAATTGCGCAACAAAAAAGCGTCGATACGTACGGGAAAGATCTTGGCGGAACATCAGGATCTTGTGGACGAGATGGCGGCCAAAAAAGACTACTTTATCAAGCATCTTTCTGTGTTGTGTGAGCTTCTAGACATGCATATGCCCACGCTCGAAGCACCCAAACCAGAGGAGCCGGAAAAAGAATCAAATGACGCCGAAACTGAACCCTCCTGGTGGCACGATGAAAAAGAGCGTGAATTCTACCAAGAGGTGCCCAGCTACAAGGAAGTGGTTGAAAGGTTTGACCCCCAAAAGTTACCTGAAACCGAGTATCTGAGTCTCAGTGAAGGTGAAAAGGTAATCCATTTTATGGACCAACTCGAAGGCCTTCTAGATGCAAAAGACTTGGACATCATGACGGCAGTAATGCACAAACATATTCCGTACAACAAAGCGACCAAACATCGCCTCGTACGTTTCTTCACTGAAGTCAAGAAAGTCGATAATGTGAACTTGTACGCCCGGTTTCTCAAAATCAACGCCGAGCACTTTCCCGAAGTCATTTCCGAGTTGATCGAAAGTCTTGATCGTGGGTTCCGTTCGCAAATCCATTTCGATACAATTAACTTCAGGAACTTGGCGTTCTTCATTGAACTCGTGAAATTCAAATTGATACCCAGCCATGTGGTACTCCACAAAATACGAAGAATGACCCTTAGCATAGCCGGCACAAATAATGTGGACATTCTTCTGGTGTTTTATGAGCGATGTGGAAAGTTCTTGTTGTTTGAGCCGGAGTACTCCGAGACAACAAAGGAGATGCTCGAGCTTCTTCAGAACCAATCCAAAAGTGATCGTTTGACAGTCAACGAGAAGCTCGCATTGTCGAATATGTTTTTGATTGTGGATTCATTCACGAAACCGCCCCAACAGAAGCCTACTACAAGGCCTGAGTTGACTGTTGTTCAAGATTTCGTGCACCAGTGTGTGAAAAAGTTAGTGACTGTTTCCAGCTGTCGCGACGCTTTTTCAATACTTCGAAGCATTGAGTTTGCCAAGTGTGGAGAGGCGTGGGAAACGCTTTTGGAAATCTACTGTCACCCTGAAGAGCTAGGCGCAGACCGTTTGAACATGTTTGCGGAGCTTCTTTTGGGGATTGGGAAAGAACAAAAACATGTTGCTATCTCAGTTGTGGACGCCTTGACCGAGAAGGTTGTTCGAGGCCTTGAACTCAATGACTACAGGCAAAATACCGCCCGGATTTCTCAGGTGAAATTCTTTGCTGCTCTATACAATACTCGAGTGCTCAACTTCCTCAGTATCTTGGATCTACTCTATAAGATTGTTTGCTTTGGGTACCCCAACAACTTGCCTGCGCCACACCTATACCTCGATATTGACCCACCGGAAAACTACTTCCGGATTCACTTGGTGTGTGCCTTGCTCAAATCCGTGAACCTTCATAAGGTCAAGCAGATGGGGTTGCTCAATCGGGGAGTGAAAACAGTGGAAGGCTTTTTGGTTTTCCTCCAATATTACGCCATGTGCAAGACCAGGCCGTTCCCCAAAGATATCGAGTTTTCCATGATGAACGTCTTGTCGAGCTTTAATGCCGTTTCTAAAACGAAGTTGCAAATGGCCTCAGATCTACCGTCCGCCATGCAATCACTCCAGCAGTACACCGTCGGCCACCAACAAAGAGAACAGAGTAAAGCAGAGCAACAAGGAGCTTCTGGTGCTTCTATGATCCAGGGAAATGATGAAGAAGACGACGAGCTTGCCGAATCAGACGAGACCCACTCGGATGTTACCAATTCTGCAGAAGAAGATTCAGACTGGGACGACGAAGGTCGGTCGATTGATGAAAATGAAAATGAGCTCCAGTCACTGAATGAAGCCGGCAATGCTTCACTGAGTGAACAGGGTTCAGATGGCGATACCCTGGGAAGCGACGGTGAGCTGGATTTCGACGATTTGGAAGAAGACGATACGGAAGAAGAGGAGCAACACACGTTTCAGCTTCGGTCCGCGACCGAAACGCTTGAAGCCAAGAGAATGGATGACGAGATCAACAATCTTCTCAACACTTCAATGCATCAAACCAAATTGTCCGCTCCTTTGAAGATGCCGACCCCTTCAGCCTTAGTATCGTCGCAGCGTGGGGAGAAGACTGGGGCTCAAACGTTCAAGTTTCTCAAAAAGGGCAACAGCGTGCGAGACCTTTCACTCCCGAAGAACAATCAGTTCACTGAAAGAATCGAAATGGAACAAGCGGCGCAGAAGGCAAACCGGCAGAAGATCATGAGCCTTGTGAATAACATGTAAAAAGCACGAGCGTATTATTAATAGCATGATGAGGATGACGACGGAGATGACCCAGACGGGAAATAAATAGTAGCGGAAACCGGGCTGTTGCGTAAATCTAAAGCACCTTGACCATGACAATCGTCACGTCGTCCTCCTTTCCACCCATATATCTCTGGCCCGTCAAGCGAGACAACTCCTGGGCAAAAGCACTGGGGTAATTGTGGTCCTTGGACACCTTCACCACCCGCTTCACGAGCTGAGACGCTATTTCAGCCAAGGGAACCTTCTGGGCAAACTTGTCGCTCAAAAACACCTCCATGTCTTGCGGAATGACATTGTCAGTGACGCCGTCCGTGGCAAAGATCACCACATCGTCCTTTTGGAGGTCCCACGTGTACTCATCACACATCTGAGGGGAGTCTATAATGTATCTTTTTCCCTGCAACTCGGCCTGGCGCAAGATTTGGCGGGGGATCTTGGCCAACTGGAACGGAGTGTTGAAGTTGTGGGTCTGGAACTGGGTCTCCTCCACTAGCTTGTTTTTACGGAAAAGCCCACACCACGAGTCGCCCAAGTTGGCCACCTTGAGTTTCTTGTCGGGAGTAAGTATACCCAAGCATGCAGTGGTGCCGCCGATTTCCACCTTGGGTGACTCCTGGACCCCCTGGAACGCCCGTTCTAACAAAGCACCCGGGGTCACAGAGTCCTTATCAGAAGCAGACTCAAAGCCGGTCTTGAGCAAGTGACACAACTCGCGAGAAATGGCCGACGAGTCGTAGCCGGCCTCAGACCAGCCTCCTACGCCGTCCGCCACACCGATCGCCAAGTGCCCATCACTGCTTTCCTGGCTAACAAACAAGTTATCCTCTCCAGTGGGCAGTAGCGTGGCCGGGCTTTTCGCCTGCAGTTTCCGCTTGAAAATATTCGTCTCCTGGCGGTCCTTTGGCTGGAAAGAAACAGCCACCTGGTAGGCAAGTAGCGAGTCGAACGTCGTATGGTCATAATTATACGCCGTCAGCGGTGCCGACGAAGTCACCACTTCAGGCACTGGCGCCAGTTCCGGCCCCTCGGTTCCTGTCCACCCCGTCTCAGCATCATTAGTAGGGGGTTCCTTCCCTGAACGGGCACTGAAAAAAAGCCCCCGTTTTATCGAAGCTTGCGCTGCCGTCGCCGCCGGCTTCACCAAGCGAGCGGCAGAGTGCTTCGAGACATATGTCAACATCATGGTCAAAATCAAGAACAACGCCAGCAAGCAAACTAACGAGCGAAAGTACCAGG
>JAJMGV010000045.1:12888-103668 GCA_030582695.1 [Candida] golubevii | reverse complement strand
CCGCACAGTCTGAAAGTATGGAAAATCACAAAGTCATATACCCTTTTTATAAAACAAAGGATACAAGCTGCTTTCAAGATTTTATTTATACACCTTATTGTTATTTGCTTTGAATGAGTTTGATGTTCCGTACCTTCGTACATTCGTCGTACATACGTACATTTCTATACGATTTCGTACATATCGGACATGTCTGTACAAAAACGATGGATATTGGATCGTACATCCCAATGTACGTCGTATTTGGACTGTACGATACAGCACTGATTGTAGGGAGCATGATCCGCCGGTAGCAAACGAGGGCAGGGTTTCATATGTAAGTGTTGGACTAACTCTCGAAATTGTTATCGGGATGCGATATAATAATTCTCACAACGCAAATTGCCCATGTAATGGTGATGTCAACGGCAGCTCTTCTTGAAGCACTTGTACTTTTGGGTTAAAATTTACCTTTACGCCCATATTTGGCAAGAAGCTAGACTCTAGTACTCGGTTCGCCCAGAAGTTTAAAACACACTACATTCACATTGGCTATAACTCTTCCGTAGTAAGAGCACTCAAGTGCCTCAAGTGCCTAAATTGGACATCAATCGCTTAAACTCTGCCCTTTGGTGAAGTGTAAAGCCAACACCAACTTACGCGATCTTGCCCGTGGACTTAGTAGTCGACTCTCTTCTCTTTGTCTCGACCTAGGTGTATATTCAATACCCGCTCTTTTTACTTTGCTATTGAGAGATATATATAGGAAGCGGTTAGTGTAGCTCCTCATGGTAGATTGAGTTTTTAAAGGAATCGATGTCGAGTGGTTTTTTCCTGTCTGATTCCTTTGGAACTCGAATAATCGTTATTACCCAGGAACAAGGAATTTCCTCGTGCAAATCTCCTGTACGAGTGCGTCGATGCCCCTGAGCTTTCAATCTTTTTACTACGCACTCTTACTTTTGATCCGAAAAGGGATTCAATTCCAGGAATGCGTGTACCTGAAATTGGGCTATCCTGTACTTTAACATTGAACCACGTCGTCTATAATTGATTGGACTCACGTCAGTAATTGCAACCATACGATACGCCACAATATGCTGCAAACCAATCTTGAGAGTGACTTGAGTAGTGAAAGTACTCTCTGCAGTGATTTTGATGATCAAAGGTCCCCATTTGACATTCACTATGGAGCAGGTGTTAGGCCTAGTGCATATCACGTTGCACCGGACGATGCGTTTCTCGTGGACGAGTCCGATCTATATCCATATGCGAGGCTGATCGATCCTATACTCCTGTTTGGTGGATTTCATGCTTCACCCTATGACCAAGATATTTTAGATGAGGTATTTGGCAATCTTGGAATTGACAGTCATGACAATGTTTACGGTGAAGACTACTACGATGATTATGAAGAAGATTACTACTATAACTACAGCGATGACGAGTCTTACGGTGAGGAAGCTGATCTTAACACTGAAGGAGATACTGCTGCTTCCATAAGAATTCGAGACTACCCCGACTTCAACTTTGAGCTAGGCAAACTCAAGCTTGTCCCGTACAAGAAGTTCAAACGCAAATTAAAGCCCATATTTGACTGCATCTACGATTTTGACATCAAGGAGCAGCTCGCCATTATACGTTCTTTCGGACCCCCGAAGCATGAAAATCTTGTTCCTTTTGAGCTAGAAAATGCATCCCATTTTGCTGAATGGTATCATTATTTCAAAACAGCATATGCACGTACTAGTCCTATTAATCAAGCGTATTGCACAACAGATAAGCGGACATTTTACACTTTCTTCAGGAACCTGAACGATAACCCATTTGAAAAAAGTCACTTGGTTTTTGAGATCGAGCAAGCATTCTCGGACACATTTAAAAAGTGTCTTGGGAATAATCTTCAAAGAGAATATGCGAATAGAAACTTATCTAGGGAGCTTGTTGAAATAATGGTTGTTCGAGAGCTCGCCAAGAAATCTAAAAAGAGCGTGATCAAGGAGAGACATACAGAACTATACGACCGCGCCACGAGAGGAGATTATGAACCGTATATTATGTTCCTTCAAGCCCATGAATTCCCTGAAGAAGAGATATATGATATGGCGTCGGTCGCACTAGTGAGGAACATAACCACCAATGAGGATATACGCTTTTATGATGACAGACGAGAGAAATTTCGCCGCTGGGGAGGGACAGCTTTCGAAAACTTGGGGAATCTCGTCGAAGCCCTACGCGAAAGGGAATTATTAAGGCCTTTAGAATGTCCCGAGTATGACTTGGGCGATCTCTTAAGACGAAAGCCGGAATATAAGAAGTATTGCAAAAGAAAGACAAAGGGGAAACGTACTTCGAAGAATAATATTTGTTTAAAATTTCATCCGGAATATGGCAGCTTGGAGGTCCCAATTCACAGTTCAAGCAGTTGCCAATAGATGCGCAGGGAGTATTTGGTTGTCGTATTCATAAATGCTCTTATTGCGCATCTACCTCGTCTCGAAATAGAATGATTCTCACTGAAATCAAAGCAAATAATTCGAAGAGGAATACCAAAAGATCAAACAACCCGTATTCCTTAAGCGTAGGCACGCATCCCATGATCTTATCTCTGAGAGCTGGGAAAATATATTTGAGTCGTCAATGATTCCACTTGTACTCATTAAAATGTAGGCCCTGGGAGCTAACTAAATACATAAACCTTTTTGCTTTCATAGACACAATCAGCGTGCACGAGTAATCTTATTAGTTCATCGAATCCAAGACATGCATTCTTCATAAGTACAATGAACCCGCACTCACGATGTCCCTGTGAACTAATTCCGCTGCCTTTTCCATTTTTTGCTCTAGCTCCTCATTCCCAATTGTCTTTGCAGCTGCCATCATCTGCTTTATCATTTCCTCTAGCCTCTTGAACATACGAATGAGGGAACCCTCATACACATCTGTCATTTTGCAAATTTGCGTGAATGATGCTCCTTTGCACCATGCATATGTCACTTCCATCAATTCAGGTCGAAATTCTTCCACATATTCTTTTTCTGCAATTTCAATGTTACATTCTTTGTATGTCTTTGCAAGCTTTGTTGCCATGTCCTGCATTGCCTTTAATGGTTCTTGTAACTCAGGCTTGAGACGAGGAATTTCTTTGGCCCTCTCTTGAAACACAAAACATGATAGTAATGCAGCACATTGCTCAGAGTTCATGTCATTGAAGGTACCATTGAAAATGAGTTCAGTAAGCAAAAGTTCATCACCTGTTGAGATTTCGCAAGCAACTCGGCCCTTCAATTCAATGATGTCATTTTGGGTCGTGAAACCGAGCTTTCTCAAGACACGTTTTCTGTGTTTCAAATCGTCGAGCTGAATCACAGCTTGTGCTTGCAAGATCTTTTCCTTTATATGCTTGATTTGATCTTCAATAGCGACTTTCTGTAAGAACTTCTGATACAAGCCATCGATCCGATCTGAACCGTGAAGTACGTTTGCAGCCAATTTGCTTTCTAGAACATCAATTTTGCGCAACAAAATCCTAAAGTCAGGGTCATCAATTTTCATGCTATCAACAGGATTCATAAGGGGTATTCCATCGGGCAATTTTTTGGGCAAATCCTTTAAGGTGCGTACCAAATTACGTTTGGCAGTGGAACTTTTGTGTTCTTCGGGCATTTTTAAGCGCACACTAGAAATGGCCGCAATAGAATCGAGGGTAATAGGAATGTACTCAGCGCGAGCCTTCTCGTCTCCGGCGGCCGGACGGATTCCCTCAGGTAGCACTGGGTTGAATGGCTTAATCAAATTCACTGGAGAGTCCACAAACATTGAACACACGAATACCGAGACAATATATGATTCATGGTCGGTAAACTGTTGTGCCGGGCCTCTTTTAGTGTTTCTTTTAGAAAATGAGGCAACCATGCCCCATCCGTAATCGTGACTCCCCACTTTGACTAAGACCACGCGCCCCGGTTGTAAGAAAGGAAGTATATGCCCGGGGTGTGTTATAACCCGACGCACATCTTCTTGATAGTGTTGTAACTGCTGTTTCAAATCGTAATATTCACGCACCAAAAACTCGTCCTCGACACTTGTCTTGTTATATTGAGCGGTCAAGCTTTGAAGCTCCTTTTCCATGATGGGAACAGAAGAAGCATTTTGAAATTGAAAAAAAGAGCTTTCAAGCATAAATTCTGGAGAAATGCCCTCGACGCGCATCAAATTCAAAATCATGTTGTAGCCCAAGTGAAAGGCGGAATCAAGCCTGTCAGCTTGACCCTTCACCATTCCTTTGGCAACTTGTGGTTCCATCTTTTCATCAATCATCATGATAACGATACCCCTATCATCCAAGCCTCTTCGACCAGCTCTTCCAGACATTTGAATATATTCTCCGCCAGAAACCCAGCGGAAACCTTTGCCATCCCATTTTCTAACTGAAGTGAAAACCACAGTTTTTGCTGGCATATTAAGCCCAATAGAAAATGTCTCCGTCGCGAAAAGAACTTTGAGCAAACCTTCTTGAAACAATATTTCAATAATTTCTTTTAGAATAGGCAACAACCCCGAATGATGAATTCCAATACCTCTTTTCAACAAAGGGAGAATGTTCTTGATCTGCGGAAGCTCTTTGTCTGCATCAGGCAATAAGCTGATTGCGTTGTCGAAAATTTTCAGTAACGCTGTTCTTTCTTCATCGTTGTTAAAGTCCAATTTTGACATCTTCAATGCTAAAGACTCGCAGTCCCTCTTCGAAAATGAAAAGACGATGACAGGGTTGTACCTTTTCATATAGATCATTTTGACTATCTTGTAAATATCACTTTTGCTGTCTTTGGTTGTTCCCTTATTTGTTTGGCCATTCTTCTTTGCATTTCGCCCGGAATCTGCTGAAGCAGGATCATCGCCCATACTATTTGCAATAGATGACATTGCCTTTTGAAAATTTTCTTCTCGGAAAGTTCCTTTTTCATCCACCACTAAGTGAATGCCGTCACCAGCAGCTGGGAATAGATAGTGTTGCAAGGGAGTTGGTCTGAAATCTGTGTATACAACATGGCAGGGCTGATTATGTATTTTCACAATCCACTCAGCAAATTCCATAGCATTCGGTATAGTTGCAGACAAGAATACGTGATGTACTTTATCTGGCAATAAAATAATGGTCTCCTCCCACACCACACCTCTTGCTTTATCTCTCATGTAATGAACTTCGTCAAAAATTACCCATGCCACTTCACGCATTACTTCTGAGCCACGATATAACATGCTTCTCAAGATCTCAGTTGTCATAACAAGACATCCCGCGTCGGGGTTAATGGTGACATCCCCTGTCATAAGACCGACATCCCCAAACTCTGCCTGTAGCTCTCTGTACTTCTGGTTACTCAAAGCCTTTATAGGGGAAGTATAGATTACTCTTTGTTTGTCCCTGAGGGATTGGGCTATAGCATACTCTGCGACAACTGTTTTACCAGCAGAGGTGTGTGCTGATACCAATACGGATTCGTCTCGGTCAATGCAAGATATTGCAGTGTCCTGAAAAGGATCCAACACAAAAGGATAAACACGCGCCTCCGAAGCCCTTTTGTGCTCGCCTATCGGTACATAAGGGTAGTCTGGAGGGATGGCCACTTGATGCCTCACTTGATGCTTCAATTTCAACCCGGATGAGTCCGCAGGTATGCTATCCTGTGCCATAAGTCCCGAAGAAGCTACAACTTCTCTCAGAGCCTCAATTTCGATTGCATCACTGACAACAGGATTTTTGAGTTTACGATCGATGGAAGTGTTCAGCTTTTTTATCACCGGTTGAGATTCTTCATGGTGCGGTCTTTTTCGAGCACTTTGTTTTCCATCGCCCTCAACTCGAGCGCCTACTCGAGGCATGGTCTCAGGCGGTGGCTGCAGGGGAGTTTCAGCAAAGACATCAAAAAGATCATGTTCATCCATTGTGGATTAACGAAAAACAATTATGAGCTGCTGCCTTTTTT
Organism: [Candida] golubevii; assembly: GCA_030582695.1. Lineage (NCBI taxonomy): Eukaryota > Fungi > Ascomycota > Pichiomycetes > Serinales > Metschnikowiaceae > Metschnikowia > [Candida] golubevii. Next base: position 97,702 of record JAJMGV010000045.1, on the reverse strand, counting down.
TTTTTTTTTTTGCCATTACGAGATGGGGCCTCATGAGAAACAAACATCCGTACATTCCCTCGTGCCTTAAGTAATTGTACATCAAATTTGCGAATGGTGAATGGTTACTGAAAAGTAAATAAAGAACTTGGACACAAGGATTTACAGTTTTGTACCAGTCGCTACACAAAATTGTTTAAGCTATGATAGTTAGCAGATTGTGAAGTGTTGCCAGGAGGAGACCATAAGAATATTCACCTCAATGCCTTAAGATCGCTGAAGCTCACATCTATCAGGAGTCCGAAAACGTTGTTGTACCCTCTAATTCCAACGTTTTCATTATACGCCACTTCTCTCGATCATACTCTCCAATAACTGCACTTGGTACACTGCTAACGCGTGACTTATCCAGTAATTCTCCCGTCTCCACATCCCAAAATTTGTCGCCTGAGAGGTTGAACTTCTTCATGCAGGTTGGTTTTTGGTCTTTGCAACTCATTTCTAACGCTAAAAGATTTGGTAAAACTGGTCTGCTATGTTGCTGGTCGAGCAGCGTTCTCAGAAAGAAGAGCTTTTTAGATTTTCGGGGTGACGCAGACCTGCTGGAAATGACAGAGGTAACTGACATCATCGAATTAGCGATTGAGTTAGTGTGCTTATGATGTTTCGTGCCCAAAGATATGCTTTCCACAGATATGTCTTTCTTTCTCCAACGGCCAATGATTTTCCTTATAGGGGAAGTACTTGTTGTTTGGTTATCACGTAGCTCAGTTGTAAGTTGCTGAGGTGGAGTAACACACCTAATGACAGTATGGTTCAGCGAAGAAAATGTGCCTAAAGATTCATTTGAGCCATTAAGCGACTCTTCACGATAAGTGTGTAAGGAAGGAGCACTTACAGCACTTTCGGAGACGGTCAGATTTCGGTGATTCTTCAAACTGAAAACGACCGGCTGAGCATTGGCCTGTGACTGAAGCCATTGATCTTTTTTCATCTCCCAATCCTGGAGAGAAATATAATGCATTCTGCTGTTGGTATTCAGGCTCTCTGATTTCCATAGAGGAGCCGAAACAGGAATGTTTTCAAGCCCTTCTAGCGATGTGGTCTCCGTGGGACATACCTCGATATCGACATCGACATCTTCAGCTAGTGAATGGATTCCTGAATCCTGGTTTGTATTCTGCAAGATGTTTGCAGGCAGAGTCAAATCACTTTCTATGTGTGCTTCGCACATTCCTTCAAGGCTCATCGAGTCAGTAAAGACCGTGGCCCCCGGAGATTGCGAAGTTTCTGAATTATTGTTTTGCGGGTATAATTTTCCAGGGTTTGCTCTGTAGTATATTGTCGCATCAAGCATATCATTAGTTGCTGGAGTGCGATTTTTGAAGTACCGCCACTTTTCTGAAGCTTCGGCGCCATTCTTTTCCCCAGATATAGAAGAGTGGTGTAAGTGCAGATAATTGCCCTTACAGTTATGCATGGGTGTAAATGAATCAATGACCCAGCTGTCAAGCTGGCCTTGCGTAAAGGACCGAGAGCGGACCGGCAATTTTGTTACTTCGAAGAATTTTCGTTTTTGACTTGAGATCGCATGTGTACTCGTCAACTTCAGACACGTCGTGTTTGACCGGCATATACGTACCTTGGGGGTCTTTATTGACTCTTTGGGGCTGGTCGATGTATCTGTTGCATTGGCCAAATTATTCTTGGAGGCAGAATGATAATACTCATGGGTGGGAAATTTAGAGCACAGCTTATTCTTCTTGTTTTTTTCAGTTGTACTGGAAGGGGCACCAAGAACCCATGATGTGAAAGCGTCGTTACCATGGTTGGGAAGCGGAGTGGGAAACGGTGCCACCAACGTGCATTCAGAATCCTTGTTGTTGAGTGCTTTCCCGGGGAGAGAAGAAGATTTTACCTCAAAGCGTTTAGCTGGTGGTTCTATTGAATTTGCGTATGACTCATCATGATTGTTCATTTTTGCGTGATGCCGGCTTGAAGACCATCCAGTGGCTTCCAAGTCAGGATCACTTGCATGTGTTGGGGGTTGATCTTGCCCTAGTCTGAAAAGGCACAAGTCAATCGAGATAGACATTCCAAGAGCTATCATCGTGGTGAAAATCAAACTCAAAACAGCTGGAATAAATTGACGTGGAGAAATGTATTTCGAGTCGAGATCTGATAGTGAAGTGACAAGAGCCACAGATGATGCAAAGAAGAAAGCATAACTTGCGCATCGAAAGACGGTGAGTAGCATTAAATTGGACCAAAGGACACCCAATACCAGAACAATTCCCATTAGAAAGCTACCAAGTATGAAGACAAGAAGAATGTCTTGATCTTGCTCGGTATATGCTATTAGTGCCAACGCCCCTTCAACAAAACAAATGCAGGCAAGGGTTGCTCGAAGCCATTTTCGAAGACCTTTCATTTTTGTCGTATGCAAATGCAGATTAGCAATGATTTGTGCTTGCTTAATCACTTCTTTGGTACACTGGGACTGATATTTTCGTAAAAAGATGGGTTGTGAACTGAAATAAACTCCGGGACGGGCCAAGCCATCAAGTATACAACAAGAGTGAATGAGCAGAACGTTGAAGCTTCAGACCGTATTAGCTTGAATATCTCCAGGATATTTTATTGTCGTGTATAATGATGCCGTTTGGACGTCTGAATAAATTGGAGTTGTCATGGAATCGTGTGGTAGGGTGTGTATTTCAGAACACGTACATAGAAGCTGTTTACAATTTAGCCCGATTAGGTGCAGTGGGTGCAAAAAGGTTTGCGACTCGTCTGGCATGGTCGCCATTTCGCGGAATAATACAGTAGATACAGATCGGCAGATCAGCAGATCAGCAGAAAAGTGTGAGTTGTAAACGTGGGAACTAGATTTCTCTGCATCAGATTTTACGAGTCTCTTCACAGAACAGGTCTGCTGAAAGTATAGATAGAGTACTAAGAGAATGCAGCTTCGGTAATGGTTGTTGGTGATCGTCGGTCAAGAACGCTGTAGTGAGAGTCCCACCAGCAGAATTTTAAAAAGCTAAGATAGTATCAGATTGTTGAAAGCGCACACAAAGAAAACATGTACAGTAATAGTATTTTATGGCTAGGCCTTACCCGTTTGAATTTTATATAGATATTTCCAATGCAGTGCTCAGTAAAACGTTCACAGAAGGAAAAGGGGAAAAGGTGGCGACAGATAAATATAAACAAAAACTTATGTGAATATTGCAGCACGAACTATCACTGAGTTAGACGTAGCAAGTCCGAATTAATCAGTCTAGCATGGCAGGTATGGCAGACTTTTCTCACCCTTCAAGAAGGAATACAACGGTGCCGATACTTGAAATGGTGGCGTTCGGTATCAATTATTGCCTGCTTATATATTTCATCATACAGGAAATTGTAATGGTTAAATCTGATGATGAGAGTTGATTGCATACACAAATACTATCCACGATGGGATGTGCGCTACTTCTGTCTGACGAAAATGCTTGAGTCTCTTTGGATATTGTCTCTTTAGATTAATGCCCTTACGAGATACAATATTTCTCTAGAAGACGTAATCACCACTGATCCATCTGTTCACCATGTCCAAAGAGTTCTTTGGTTGATCGAAAGGTACCATGTGACCCGCTCCGAATACGCGCAAGAAGGTAAAGTGCTTGAAGTTTTTAACCTCACCGGCAACGGTTTTGTCGACTTTCCAATCTCTAACTGGCTGCGCTACGAATTTGTCGTGTCCAGACCATGGCAATTTGTCGACCCACGCTTGGTTTCCCAACCAGTTACAGATGAAATCCTTGTCACCGGCGTAGATAAGTACAGGCAATCCGGACTCGAGCATGTCAACCACATTCTTGTGGTATGGCTGCATCCAGTCACCAGCAAACAAAAAGTTCCTGTTGACGTCAAAATTGCACCCTTGGTATTCCTCAACTTCAACACCCAACTTCTTGCGCACTTCTGGCAAATTCAAATAATCATCAATGTATTGCAACTCCTCATAACACAAGCTAGAACCTTTACATTCGGTTCTGATGTCATAAACGTTTCTGCCGGTCTTTTGATAAGGACCCATTTGGGCGTTGTTGCAGTAGATACTTGCTGGGACGCATGACCAAACTGAGCCTGAATTGTAACAGCTTTCAATTAAAGAGGTACATCTCGGGATCGTCGAAGCCATATTGTCGCACTCTTCTGGAGACAAAACTGACGGCTCGCCGCCCTCACCACAGGCCATAGGTTGATAATACTCATACTGAGTTAAGGGGTCTGTCAAACCATTTCCAATCATCACAGACTTGAAGTTAAAAGAGCGATCAGGATGGCTCAATATCTCGGAGGCGAACACCGGAATATAATGGCCTCCATATGATTCACCGGCGATGTGAAAGTCGAGGTTTTGATATTCAGGAAATTGCTTGAAGAACAACTCCAAGAACGCATACACATCTTTGCCTGCAGCGACTGTGCTCGTGACGGAATCCGATGAATACGAAAAGCCCACATTGACAGGTTGGTCCAAAAATATAACCGAAGCATTGTTGTTCCAGGAGTACGGATTAAATTCCGGCTTTAAATTAGAATTTATCGACGAAGGACCTAACTCGAAAAACAAGCCTGTCAAAGAAGAGCAGCCTGGGCCTCCGTTTAACCATAAAATTACCGGGTCGTTCTTAGGGTCATTTCTGGATTCAAAAAACCAGTAAAAGAAATGCTTATCCTCATCTTCAACGTCCAAATACCCTGTGTATTGCTTAACAGAGTCAATTCCTAAGTCTTCAGGTGTCGATTTTACCCTCAACTGGTGGTCGGGAAACTGAGCATCTGTCACGTGAAAATCAAACTGAGCCAGATTTTTGTTGGCCTTTTTGGGCGGAGTTTTCAAGCTCAACTGAGAAACTTGAACGGGGAATCTCAAGAGAATGTCCTGCCACAAGCTGAGAGCATCCGAAGGAATGCTGCCGATTCCTTCATTGAAATACTGAGTGAGTTTGTCGACGATGTTTCCGGTTTTCTGGTCCAATGACTCAACAATGTCTGTGTACTGAGATGCAACATCATCCCACTTGTTGACTAGCACTTGCTGAGTATTTTCCCACCTTGCACCAGCAGCAAGGTTTGGGAGGATGGTAGCATTAGCGCCAGCAGCGACAATTGCTAAAGTGGCGACAGAGGGAATTCTCATGTTGAATCAGCGCAAATGAACCACCAAGCAAAAAAGTGTAGGGTTTTCAGTTCAGTTTTGTAAAAATAGTTGGTTGTCCTTATATATATATATTTATATATATTTTTCTGGATTCTGAGGTGTATTAAGATTTGCTACCAAGGGGGAAAATGCTATTGATAAGTGACCCTTGCTGCGGGGTGGTTTTGAGAGGGCAGACAAAAGAGGTTATCGGCGAGCCGCGCGGCCAGGCGGAGTCAGCCTCGGCGGCAAATTTCTCAAATGTACAGGAATGACTGTGTCAGATTCAGCGAGCTAGACTTGGAGAAGCGAGACTGCTCAAAATTCGGGAAGCAGTCCCGCGGCGTACCCGTTCGTGTTCAGCTGCAGATATCGTTCATGAGATACAGTAATGCAGAATATCACCGAGGCGAGCTCTTGCCCTGATCGATTACGAAAAGACTTTAAAGCTTTAACAAACCTCCACAATAGTTCTCAACCTCACAAACAAGAGACTGAAAGACACTTTTCTACATTAAAAAACATAAGTCTCAACTCTGATTCAGGTCAGGCAATATAGTGTTTTTGAGAGCTAACTTTTACCACGATTTGTTGGTGCGCAGCATACCTGTTGAGCAAAGATAGTTCCGTGCACGCAAGTAAGACGAGAGAAGTCAGTTTAAAGTTACTTCTGCAACATCATTAATCGGCGGGTAGAAACTTTTGATAAACTTTTATAATTTTAGTCTTCTGTGCTCATGGTACTTGCTTTTCATGTTATCTTATTAAAGATCCTCGTTACTGAAAGATATTGCCAATGACCACATCACCAAGATCACGCTGGTCTCAAAAACACAAAACTTTGATAGGGGAAGGCATTTCCGGTAGGGTGGAACTTCATGAAAGACGTAATGAATGTTATGTAGTTAAAACTTACCATGCAAAAGAGACTCACGAATCTTTCAAAGAATACAAGGCTAGAGTGCGTCATGAATTTCTCATTCTTTCTTCACTAGACCATCGCAACATAGTAAAGGCGTCAAAGTGTGTGGTGTCATTCGGGGGTTTTCGAGTGAGAATGTACATGGAGAGCTGCTCAGAGGACCTCGCTACTATCATAGCTACAAGAAATAAACCATTTGCTCCGAGAGATACCGCAAATTTATGGGAACAAATCTGCGAGGGTGTTAGATATTTGCACAAGAAAAACATATGTCATCGAGACTTGAAGCTCGAAAACCTAGTAATGGATAATAATCATCAAAGCGTTAAAATCATTGATTTTATGACTGCAACGTGCTGTGATCGACCCTCCTTCGGCATTGTTGGCTCAAGCCGTTATATGGCCCCAGAAATGGCTTCCCAAATATCATACAACGGTGCATGTGCTGACATATGGTCACTAGGAATCATTCTTTATTATTTTATTACCATGGATTATCCTTGGCGTCAAGCAATCCATCTGGATATCGAATTTACAAAATTCTGTTCAAAGAGAACTTTCTTGGCAGAAGCAGCACTAAGCACTTTCACAGAAGATTTAATTGGACTGGGTGAGCCATCCTCTTCTGTAACTTCCTTGCTTTCATGCATTTTGGAAGTGGAGCCCGAAAGAAGGTACGATATCTTCCAACTCATCAGACATGATTGGTGTCGCAGTATGAGGCAAGGACAAGGAAATACGAACTGAGACTATGAAACATTTGCTCATTGAAAGATTACTTTGCTTATTTTATCTGTTTCAAGTCTTCGTGTCATCTGACATGATGACCGTCCAACGCCGAACAACTCAACTTGTAGTGAATTGAAATTCGATTGGAGTTCAGTGAGCCCTTCTTAAATGCCTGATCACGAAGCGAGCCAATCTTTTGTAAATGTAGCAGGAAAAACACTGCTATCAAACCTGTTGTCTAATCTACAACCCACTTGCATCAAACATATATGAGCGTGCCGAAAGACCTATTTCTTGAGCGACGCGATTACTCGTTCATATTGATAAACACCGAAAAACTTTTGAATACCCATTCACAGAATTGCTCCTTCAGAAAAGCCGAGAAATGCTGCTTATCATGGTAGAGCTCTCCTGATGAAAATACTTCCTTGTTAAAACTTGCCCTTGCCCCCTGAAAAATATAAGAGGGACGCTGATTGCCATCACGTGACGTTACGCACCATCTGCATGACTCAGATTTTTTCAGCGAACAGCGTTCATGAATGCCTCCCTAGCTGCTGCCTATAACAGGTAATGTTTTCTCGTTCCATTGTTTCCATCAAACAGTTATCTCGTACTTCTTTGGTGAGAAGATATGGCCTTTCTTCGGGAGCTCAGGCTCTCATCTCAAAAGCGGTACAAGAAGTAGATCCTGAGATGGCACTGATTTTGCAGCAAGAGAAGAATAGGCAGAGAAATTCCATCACATTAATCCCTTCCGAAAACTTCACTTCAAAGGCCGTCATGGATTTGTTGGGCTCCGAGATGCAGAATAAATATTCGGAGGGCTATCCTGGTGAAAGATATTATGGAGGTAATGAAATTATCGACAAGGCTGAGTCTCTTTGCCGAACCAGAGCCTTGGAAGCTTTCAACCTTAAATCTGACGAGTGGGGAGTCAATGTGCAAGCTTTGTCTGGAGCACCGGCTAACTTGTATACGTACTCCGCCATTTTGGAAGTCGGTGACAGGATAATGGGATTGGATTTACCTCATGGAGGTCACTTGTCCCACGGATACCAAACTCCATCGGCCAAAATATCCTACATTTCGAAATACTTTCAGACAATGCCTTATAGATTGAATGAGGACACTGGCTTGATTGACTACGACACGTTAGAGAAAAATGCGCTCTTATTTCGTCCGAAGGTGATCGTAGCTGGTGCGTCTGCCTATTCTAGAGTCATTGATTACAAGAGAATGCGTGATATAGCAGACAAGGTTGGAGCATATCTTATGTCTGACATGGCTCATATCTCTGGTCTCGTCTCCGCTGGTGTTACACAGTCGCCGTTTCCTTACTCGGATATTGTCACTACAACCACTCACAAGTCGTTGAGAGGTCCTCGTGGTGCCATGATATTTTTTAGGAAGGGCATCAGAAAAGTTACCAAGAAGGGTAAAGAAATACCTTACGATTTGGAGAGAAAAATCAACTTCTCAGTTTTTCCTGCGCATCAAGGTGGCCCTCATAACCACACAATTTCCGCTTTAGCCGTTGCTTTGAAGCAATGCATTGCACCTGAGTACAAGGAGTATCAGCAGAATGTCGTCGATAATGCAAAGGCCTTCGCTGCTGCATTGAAGGGTAAGGGCTTTGATTTGGTGTCCGATGGTACCGATACCCACCTCATTCTTGTTGACTTGCGCTCGAAAAACATCGATGGCGCACGTGTGGAGGCAGTATTAGAGAGAGCGAATATTGCTGCCAACAAAAACACTGTACCTGGTGACAAGTCTGCTCTTTTTCCTAGTGGATTAAGAGTCGGCACACCTGCTATGACGACGAGAGGATTTGGCGCGGAGGAATTCGAGAAAGTAGCTGAATACTTTCAGAGAGCTGTGGATATTTCGATTGATCTCAAGACAAAGGAGAAAGGTTCAGTCGCTAAAGAATTGTTGGCTTCATTCAAACAGTTGGCAGACGAAAGTGCCGAAGTGCAGGCATTGGACAAGGAAGTGCAGGAGTGGGCTAGCAAATTCCCCGTCCCAGGTGACATGTGAACTTAAAAGAGATCATAGGAGCATATCTGTGAGATAAGACATTTGCTTTGAGGCTATTTGTGGGCCTTTCCCTCCCTCTATGCAAAATACGCAAGCTCGATTATCAAAGCAATAAAACTACAGTCCGGAACTCTTTCATTTTTAACCATGTATATGTCGTTATTGTTGAGAGGCTTGGTAGGTCACTAATGCTTACGTAGACGTCAGCCTGGTCTCTCACATCGCTGCGAGTCTAAAGCATAAAGTACGAAGGAACAATATCGTAGGAATGGTGTAGTAGAGTTGTTTTTTTAATGATAAATTTTTTGAACCGCTAATGATGGCTCTGCTAAACGCTTTGAAAGACTTTGAAAAACACGATGAAACAAAGAACGTTGAATACATGAAGAAATTTCGTTGGGGGACACTACTTTTTTATTCCTCAATAATCAATAGATTTTTTTTATGAATGATACATCTGATTAGAGAGGAGGCGTTCGTTGTCTGAGCTTGCGCAGTATATCTTTTCGAATCTTAAGCTGCACTCTTGTGACGCATTTTTTAAAATCAAACTGACCTTCAATATATTTGTATAAAATAAACAGAAAGAAAAAATAGAAACTGGTGATAGCTGGCACGTCTTATTCCGAAAGTTGACAATCAAAATCAGCGTGTGAGGCCGGCTTCCTCTTAGAGTATTTCAGAAATAGGTATAGCCGGTGTTCTTGATACCACATACCGAAGTAGTCTGCAAACATTCTCTTTTTTCTTAATCTTAACTTACATTCTCTGTTGATAGTTGATAGTTCCTAAATTATCAAAATAAAAAATTATTTTTTTACTATATATCCTCCTACTCATGAATACAAATTAACTTAATATAGAAAAGACCGTTTTGGGTTTACGCGGACAGTGAAAGGTCAACTAGTACCTAAGAAGACTACTCAGTGCTCACAAGTCAATAAACTGCTTTCGCACGATACCCCAACCCACAGTCACATGACCAAAGTATCGATTGCACGCATGTCCAATGCCTCTTCAAGATTGAGTAATCACATAGGTAAAATATCACAAAGATGCCAATTTCTGATCTGTCCGTCCTTTCGGCAAGAATGGGCTACAGGGACACCGAGTGTCGTACAATTTCATGGTCAAAAAATGGCTTTATATGCTACGCGTCACCAGCTTCCCAAGGTCACAACTTGAACATGACCTTTCTAGAAAACACCAATGGCTCTCACTGGCAGTTAGCAGCATCACATAAAATGACTATAAAGCCTCTGAAATCCAGCATTATCCCAGATTTACAATTGGTACTGTGGAGTACTGTTCTGACGGATCTAGCCATATTTGACGAGTTTGGGAACTTTTATATCATGCTAGCAGGTGTGGGGCTTCTCCGCCAGCCAGATGCAAAGAGAGAGCACTCTCAACCTTCCTTCATCTCGAATCAAATTTCTGAAAAGACCAACAATGGGGCAAATGATCATCTGCCAGTCCCTAGTGGGAATAGTGCTGATGCGAATGAGGGACCCTCCTATGAACTCACGTCCTACAACCACGCAGAAATGATCTATAGGGACATCATTTCAGCAGAACCCAAAGGATCTAAACATATCAAATGTGTTGCTTTCGAATGGCTAGGCATTAATAAACCACGCATTATCAACAAGTCTGCAAAATTGACAGATGATGGGTCTTCTTACACTTACGGTGTTCATCTGCATCAACCGAACTTAGCTTCACATCCGATCACAACAAAACAAGCGTGCATATCTCTCCGGGAAGATGGATTAGTTACTCTATATCACCAGGGCGAACATAAGGTGGAATACCACAAATTGACCGCAAGATTAATGGCTGATGGCTTAGAGAACGAGCTATACATCACACACGCTTCTTTCGGTTTCGCAAGAGACAAGAGAATATTGTTGACGGCATATAGCGCCATATCAAGAAAGATATTAACTTTCTCGATTAGCATTGATTGGGGGTATTTGGTGGAGTCAGCAGCTCGACAGAAAACTGATCCTCATTACTGTACTCCAGAAGGCAAACAAAGCCCACCCACGATTTCAGTCTCTCTTGTTCATGAGATGAGTGTATTACCGCAAGTTGTTGCTGAAGGAGTTGGTCGAAAGGGAGATTCATGTTTCTGGCAGTATAATATTTCTATGATTGACTTATTATCTCCGTACCATGAGCCGCTGTCAGCACCAGATGTTCTTATTACCTATGAGGTTATTTCCCCTGATGATCATGTTTCCTCTGTAATTCACAGATTTGGATTACTGGAGGCAAGCAATCTGTTGAATGGCCAATTCTCAATGCCTAGTGGCTCTGCTCCTGCGGAGGGTGACCTCTATTCTTTGGTGCTCCAGGATAAACTTTCAATTCCAAAGAGACTCAAGGCTATCCGGCTGGCAATATCTGACCTATTGGTAATACTCATTTTTGAAGATGGTACTATTAATGTTATTGATCGTACGAAATGGTCTTTGATCACCGAAGAAAATAGGTCACAAATGGATCTCGAAACAATCTCCAGACCTACATCAATTGATTCACTTCTTGATTGCAATTACCGTATACCACGGCTTCAAAATAATTCGGAGCCATTCCTTTTTGCTCTCTCACCAAATTTAGCCGGTATATTCCATCTAAGGGTGAAGTCATCCGAAGCCCCCACATTAGTTCTTTTAGATAGTGGATCAGGCTTTTCAGACATGAAAGTGCTTAGTACATCCTTCTCGCATAGCCATGCACATGCATGCTACTCGAATACCACATCTGATGACATAATGGCTCTTATCCAATCGGAATGCGATAAAATCCCAGAGCCTGAGAAGCGCAGGGAATTCACCGAAAATATCATCAGAGAGTCTCATTCAGCGGTCAACTTTTATTTGAATTCATTCAATAAGGAGTCAGTCGACAAGCTTCTATCCAACCCTCCCCTTCAAAAGTTGCTATCATTACAACTCGCTTTGAGTGATTCATGTGGCTCGAAATTGTCAGGTGATATCGCGTGGATTGTACTCAGCCTTCGATCGACAAGTTTTGGTATCATGTTTACATTATCTTCGATATACCGACAAATGTCAAAAAAGAAGCCCATGGATGACGGTATGGATGATTCCATTAACCGAGCTGAATGCATTATTCTGTTGATCGGGAGCGTGAAATGGTTCATTGATTTATTGATTTATTTAAATCAAGAGCTTCTACAACTATCCCTCGCGGCTAGTCATCCAGGGCAGTCTGCTATTAACTTGAAGAACTCTATTGTTTTGCCTTTATTGATGAGCAAAGTTCCTCGGCTTTTCCTAATGTATGCTATCACATCCATTGGTAAAACGCATGAAATTTTGAAGAAACTTCACAAAGATTTGAGTCAGAGCAACAAATTGTTCACTCCAATGAAGGAAGCGCTTGAAAGGTTCTTCAACACTTCGAATTATCTGCCACTTAAGCTCAGCAACTTTGAAACTTTTGTGAGAGATTGCGATGACTACATCACTAAGGAAACGATTTCAAAATGGGCAGATCGGTCAGCTCTGCTTGATGCTGAGCAACAGTTGTTCTGTAGAGGGGTCATTCCGGAAGATATGCTCAATATTGCCCAAGCGATCGTGGAGCGCTTCACCTCAAAATACAGTCGAGATCCTCGTGTTTCAGCGATATACTTCTACAACAGTCAATGGCTTCAAATTGGCGCGACGCATCCCAATACATTAGGCCAGCTCGACTTCATTGAAGGTCTGGTTGCACAAACACACGCTCGTCTTCAGTTTTCGGATACGATTGCCGTGGACGCCCTTCGGAAAGTCTTTATGTCATGCTACTCTCCCATACAGTCAGGAGGAATCACAACTATGGGTCAGTACCAAAACTCGACATACACTTTGAAGAAATGTGTACGGTGCCGTTCAGTTTCCTCAGTGACTGATCCGCTAGTTTTCGATTCGCCGAAGACAATTGGCTTGTGGACAATGGTCTTTCAAAGAAATTGCATTTGTGGTAGTGCATGGGTCAACTGCCTGGCAGGTCTAAACCTTTGATGTATCATTTTCGATCCTAAGCTCACTACGACTGATTTTGAATGTCTTGTGCACCTGACAGCTTGGCTTCACCGGCTGGGGAAACCATTGGTTCTTTTGAAATGTCAGCGCCTTCAACAGGTGCCGCCGTGTTTGGAGATTTTGCAGCGGCAGCTTTGGCAGCTTTCTTTTCCAGCAATTTCTTTGACATCCATTTCATGACGAAAGGCAACAAAGCGTTTGTAACGACACTCCAAGCTATCAAAACTCCAAAATGTCTCCCCATATTCCCCTTCCAAGAATCAAAATAGGCGACTTGAAGTAGATGGTACGAATTGTAGGCGGGTATGGCGTACCCATATCTGTAAAAGTTAGGGCAAAGATATATTGGCGAAAGTGTTGGCGCCAAATTGAGCACAGCCACTAACAAAAGGCACACACCGACCATCGCAGGTTTTATCACAATACAGAAAAACACCATGATCTCGATTAATGTGCCAATTGAAGACATTGTCAAAAACGAAATTGACCATATGACTAAAAACCCAGCATTACCAAATGCACGACGAAAGTCCATTCCAAAAGCGGTATTGAGCACAACATAGGACAAGCTAAGCACAAGATAAGAGCCTTGAGCTGTAGCTATCCGAAAGAGCACATACTTTCCACCTTTAATCTTCGATGCCACGTACATATGGATCGGAACAGTAAAAAGGAATTGAAAAAAAGTGAAAATGCACAAATAGATGATTCCAACTTGCAAAGGGGCTTGTACTATCTGATCCACGACAGGAAGTTTGTCCGTTATCAAGAAATTCGGAAGTTTTGTGAGTAAAGAAGGGGCGTCCATAAGTATTTGCGAGACTTCTTCCTGGCCCAACACTCTAATCCAAAAAGAAGCCCATGGGCCAGACCGAACAGCTTTTATAAATGACTGACAGATATTTAAAATAATTGTGCTGACATAATTCGTCATTGCGTTGTAATCACTTCCCGTCTCATAGAACACTGAAAGAAGGTCTGATGATGGGTTAAAGGATTGATTTCGGGAAATAAGCGCTTGGTACATTTGAGCCGTTGCATTTTCGTGTACGAAAAAAGCCGCAATATATTTCTGGTGGTGAACTTGTCTCAAGACTTCTTGTTCCAATGTGTTATTGTGAGACTTCGCTGTGGAAGAGATCCGAGCATAATCCCATATGTCAAAATTGCCCCATTTTTTTATGGCAGGGTTTTGGAAGAAACGCGATACGAAGTCGCCCAATACTGGGTTCAAAGAATTAACCTTCATATCACCGACCATTACCGCAAATTTTAGATTTCTGTATCGAGAATTTCGGTTGAAATAAACGGCCCAATAGATGCAGAGACAACAGATAAATCCAGTGAGCAAGTAGATATAATTTTGTAATAGAGTTACGACAATCGTAACTCTCTGGGATAAAAATTCAGCATCCCAAAAGCCATATTTTTTCTTTTCGTAGTTCTCTACTGTCGGCTCGTTGTCTTCAGGTATGTTCATCGACTCCACGTCTCCTTTAGTTTTGGCCGTGAGAGAACGCTGAATGAAGTTTGCGCCAAAGTAGTCGTCGTAAGCTAGCCCATCTCGCGATACAGCAGAACGACTTTGAGATCTAGCTAACTTTGCTTCACGAGCATTCGTCTCCTCGTTCAGTGCACCGGACTTCGAGAGAAATAAAGCCGATGTGGCACCCGAAAGCCTTCTAAAGACGGATGGCTCTTCATTTTGAGCATTCCCAGAATAGAGCTGAATGTAATTAGATTCTTCGGACTCAAGCGTGCGGACGGAGGATCTAGGAGAAGGATTTGAATTTGGCATTCCTTGACTGAAACAAGTGATGCTTGACAAGGGTTGTCATTGTTTGCTGGTCGCTGAAACCTACTTCATGCAAGGGATGCGACATGGTTGCGCCTACCAGGCGCTCAGCCGCTTTCTAGAAGCGCCTTTGAATACTTTGTTTCCCAATTTGAGACAAGTGAAAACCCGGACGCATCGTAAGCTTGTTTGAGTTTCTGTGATAAAAAATTATTCAAACCCCAAGATGTCAGGCAATGACGGTCCGCATACAGGCCTCAATGACGGAAACGATACTCTGTTAGCCGTCACAAAGGAATTTACTATAATTGATGGTAACATCCAGGAAATACCGTCTGCAGACGCACAAGCACTCACGTCAAACGATTCTACTACAAGCGAAAAGAAGAGCTCCACAGAAGAATCGAGCGATGGACTGTCGTCCGAGAAGATGACTCGGGCTGATTGGAAGGCATTACCTGCAAGGTTTATCATGGTTTATACAATCATATTTTGTATGTGGCTAGGGCTTTTGTCCGTGTATTGGGGATCTTTGTATAAGAGACAAGACCGGGTGAAAAACATGAAGATTTTGGTAGCTATCGAGGATGCGCCATTTCAACTCTCAAACCAGAGCACCGCAGCGCCTATGATTGGTCCTATCTTCGAAGAGCTATTACATGCAAATGACAACTTGGGTGATTTTGTATTTGCGAATATCACTCAGCTATCAGAAAGCTCAAACGTGAAAAATAAATCCACAATTCGCCTCTTGGAGTCTCAAGTTCATACCCAAAAATACTGGGCAGCTTTACATGTATCAGCTGAGGCATCGGCACTTGTGTACGAGTTAATACTTTCGGGTAATACGCTTTCTCCGATAGCCTCTAAGGTGGAGCAGGCAATTACTGCTGTTTATGAGTCCGGGCGCCATTTTTCTGCTCTCTCACAATACGTTACCAAAAACATTTACAGAATGCAATTGGACTGGTCAAACAATTTTGCACCTCTTGCTTATGAGAACATGATGAGTTCATATTTTACCCCTGAAGAAATTTTGAGTGTTGTTAAATCGGCTAACCCCCAAACTGGTGCAGCGTTTTCCTACTTTCCGCTGTTTCGAATGGTTGACCTTCGTCCTCCTAAATCTTCTGCTGTCCTTGGCCCTTCAGAGCTTGGTCTAATTTACGCCCAGATCTTCTCCTTTCATCAATTCAATTTTTCCGCAGACCTTCACAACTCAGTGAGCGAATTTCTCCGCCTTCGTCATCTAATTTGGTATCGCATATTGTTTTCCCAATTGAACCACATAATGTTGGCCCTTGTTTATGGACTCATGACAATCGCTTTCCAAGTCCCCACTAATATTGCCTTCGGAAATTCGGGGTTCTTAGTTCTATGGGCAACAATGTACATGTTCATTAGCGCTAGTGGAGGGCTCAATGAATGTGTCGGGACGCTAATCTCATTTTATGACAAGAAGGGATTCATTCCCCCATGGATCATTTTGAACATTGTTTTCAACATATCGCCCACATTCGCTCCCTTTGAATTATTGCCCGGATTCTATCGCTTCGGGTACGCAATGCCAATGGTGAATGCTTATGAGGCTCTAAAGGTAGTATTCTTCGACACTTGGAAAGGAACACTCGGTCGCAACTATGGCATCTTAGCTGCATGGATGGTCCTTACTAATATAGCACTCGCTATTATCCTAGTGTTCCTCTCGAAAAGGGAAAGAAGAGCGCCGGCCATAAAGCTTTAATTTTGCTTGAAAATTTCCTCACATATAAAAAATCGTTTTTTCTTACTCCGTCAGGAGACTGAGCACAGGATAATTCTTCGAAAAGTAGTGCTGAAAATTTGCATGCGTTTAGCGTGCGTTGAGTCTCTTTTCTGACTGCTCTAAAATACAATAAGGTAAGCGGTTCGAATTTGCGTAGCAAACACATATGATCAGTAAATTTGAGTTTTTCGTGGAGTTTGATATGCATGGGTAGTTATGTATTAAACACTCTGTTTAGCCACGAACTACAGTTCGCACGAACAATCTAAAGATGTTGATCACTTTTAGTCTTCTGTATTCAAGCAGAGAGATTTGCCACCTCTACTCTAGGCTCAACAGTTGTCAATCTTCGGCCATTTTCAACTTCATAAAGACTATTGGTTAGTTCGGTTTTCCAGCGACCTAAATCGACACTTCGCTGAAGAAGCAATTTCTTTAAAGCTTCTCTTATATTCCCCCATGCCTCTTTATCAGTAATAGTAGTGTCTAATGTGATTAGATGTTTCACAATGAGTTCGGGTAGATTAGATATCAAGTACTGGGACGAGTAGTCATAGCTCGCCATTTGATTTAAAAGAACGAGAATATCGCTCCTCTGCCACATTTCGAGACTTTGATAAGTGAGCTTATTATGTGAAACTAATAGATGAAAGAAGCATTCATTCCGGACAAGGGTTGAAACACAAGTAACGGCGATTATTCCACCCGCGTGTACATCTAAGTCAAACAAGTAAGACAGAAAAAAATCTGTCTTGTGGGGAATATTTTTTATATCGATTGCGGAGAAAAAACGGACACTGTTCTGATCTTTCAAGTCTAGGATGTTGTTTTCAGGCTTCGAGACAAAATCTATCACAAACTCCAAAGAATCTCCTTCACTCTTGAAGAGGCAGATAACTAAATCTTGATAAGCCATTATATAATCGTTTGAAAAATCGGGGGCAAGCTTGTTGCTGTACTTCCTCGATACGTAATGTAGAAGCCCCCCAACAAATGGCTTCAACCAAGTAAAAGGAACCTTATCAATATAATCGCAACACAATAAAGTAGTGTACTTGATGTAGTGATCAGTAGGATGCAACTCAGAAATATCATGCATCTGCAGAAATTCAAAAGGAAATAAATTTTCTGCCCATGGCTGGTCGGATAGATTCAAGCAGGAGATGACTGAAACTGCCAATGTGAAATTGTAAAAGTGATCAGGTGATGTAATGAAATTTAACGGCATTTCCGAAAGGAATCGAAGTTTGCTAACATCGATCAAGGTAGGGTCATGTCTTGTCATTCCACTCACCAAATTGTGTACAAGATGACCATCAGTGAAACGTGTCGTCAGGTTGACTACATCAGAAAGGAGATCGTACACCAAACCATGCTCTGACACAAAGCTGACAGCTTCTGAATTCCTCAAAAGCTGCTCATTCAAGATACTTAAGGCGAATTGACGTGTGATCGGGTCTCTGACTGACTCATGTATCATTTTCTTGGGTATGTAAGTGCATATTTCGTCGAAGGTCAAAGGACGCAAAATCTTTTCTAGCAAGTCTTGGTAAGGCCTAGATGAGACAGGAATTACTTGAAGGAGTAGACGAACCAAGTCATGTAAGACCGGATTGTATAAAGATTCGCCATTTCTGAATGAGTAGAGCAGAGGGTCGTGATAATTCAAGCCAATGCTAAAGTTATCGGCGACCAAACCGTCCTCACTAACTTCACCTACAGCAAGCATGCGCAAATGGAGTATAAATTCCTTGGTCTCTTCATCAAGTTCAGGTAGGTGATGCATGATAGTTGTTTTATTGAATGTGGTTTGTCTCACGAATTCACCCTAAAGAGTGAATTGCACCGTGGCGCGACCAAGCTCCGCGTACTATAAAGGCCCAAGAAGCAGTGTTGCTGATAATAATTGTGCTCACGCGAAAGTTGCAAAAAACATGGAAAACTACAACCATGCTGCGCCAGGCTTTTCCTAGCGAAGGTAGCTACCATGAACTGAAATATAAAGCTTCCACGATCACATTATGGGGAGGGGTTCCAAAAAAAGAGGCGCCCCTGATACTAATTGCAGTAAATGTGTTCGAAGTTATTCTTTCTAGATTCCTTTCTACTAATTAAGTCAATTCGGAAAGTTGCACAGCAAGATTTGGCTCACCGGCAAATGTCGGCAACTCAGCCCGAAGACGAGCGACTCTACGAGCCTCTCTTCTTCTGCTCTACGATCGAAAATTGCTAAGAAGAATGGCTAATTCCACATGCAGGTTATGAGCAGCATGCGTCGAACATCTCTTCGCATAATATAGTAATATGCCTTCAAAAACTAATACGCTTTTTGAATCTTGACCAATTGGACATTTTGGGTGGGCAATGGACGAAAACTTCATCCCCAATTTGGGCTAAGTCGACCCCGTCTTCTGATAAACACGCCTAGTTTAATATTTACTGAAAAAAGTTTCATTCTAGTTAGCAGCTTGACCTGCACCACGAAACCCTTGTCGTGAAGGTAATCAAGCAAAGTTACTTAATCGAAGCACCAGGCTACTCAGATCAGTTTATAACTATAGCAGTGCAAACTCGGCAGCCTCTTCTTCGTCCATTCATTGGCTATGATTTCCAAATCTTTTAGAAGCACACTCAAATACATCACATAATCCTTGATTCTGAGTACTGAAAAAGCATGGCAACCTCTGCTTCTACGTTATGAGTTTGATTTCACTGGCAGATTTCCAAAACTTCAAAGCCAGTGGTGCCTCTTGTTCCAGAGATTTGCTTATTCTTAGATTCAAAACGTGTCTAGCGCATCTTACATCTCCGCTGAACTTGAATTAGGTTGACAATCTTCTTCACTTGCACACACGCACAGGCCAAATAACAAAATTGGGTCTTCGGGCCCTTCATTTCCAGTTGATCGTCCCTCTAAATTTTTGAAGTGAATGTAGGACACGTGTTAGTCGCATCAGTACACCCCTAAAATGATGAATGTCGACTAGGCGAATTACTTATATGGGCGTATCGAGCATTAAAAAAAAAAAAAAATTACACGAATTCTTTTTCGTACTCACACGCGTGTCTAGGCGGGTGTTCGCATGAATGAGAAATTCAGTGGGCACATGCACTTTCTGAGGCGGGTGTGATGCATTGGGAGCTCTGTGACGCCCTTTATTCGTAAATAGAAACAAGGAATTTCCTTACGTCAAGGCACGTAACTTCGATGTTTTGCCCTCCCTTTTCTATTGTCTACTGCAATTTATTCGTTCAATGGAGAAGAAAAAAAAAGTTTGGGAGGTGATTTCAGCTTCCAACGAGTATATGCGGACTTTTAAAAAGCAAAGAAAGACAGTTGGCGTAGGGTAAGTCAGGGTTTCTTACTTAGAGTTGCCCGATATCCTTTACATCAGCGCACGAGCCGGTCGGGGTCAATGACTGCGCCCGACGAGGAGAGCCACGGATTCCAGTTTTCAATACATAGTAAGTTTCTGGGCTATACATAATTTGTTGTGTTTCCAAGATCTTGTTCATCGATTTATTTTTACTGCGGATTATATCGTGACTTCACTAAGAAGGTTGTTTCTGCGCATTAAAAATAAGACCACTCAACCCTGGTTGACCAGCCAGGCAGGTCCTAAAAGGCTCGTAACCATTCATGCTTCAGACCATTCGACACTGGGTGCTGGCCATCAGGCCAATGTATTCTCGTATCTGACTGTGACTCACTGTACAATCCTTTGAAATTTGTGATCAAATTGAATATCAACTGGAAGGATATTATTCCCACATTTTAAGATGCGTTAATATTCAACGTTTATGATGGCGATATATGTGAGATCCTTTAATATTGCCCACATATATAGTGCGTTGCAGACGGAGGGGGTTTCATCTGTTGAGAATGTCTACTATGGCAAATCACAAATCTCATCTTTCCTTCCTTGAAAGCGTACTGAGATGGTTCGCCTACGGAATTGGTCAGGAAGAAAATCGTCATCACCATCGACTTCGGTCATATTTACCATATTTTGTGTATAGGCCAAGGACACTCTCAGCCTAGGCATGCTTCCGGGCACGTTCGCCAAACGCGGTCAGACCTCCTACATTTGGCTACATACCAGCTTTGCATGCCAACCTTGCATACCGGCTTTGCGAAGCGCATTGCTCTTACGTTCTACCAACTTCAGGGAGAGGAAGAGAGCTTGATATATAAAGGATCGGAGAATTAAAAAGCGGCAGCGGCCGGAAATTTGAGGAGCTTCAGATTTTCTACATAATTGACGTTCATACGAACTATCTCTTTATGACTGATTAGTCTCCACTTACACGTAAGGAAAGCAATGAAGCGAAATGTGCACAACATGTCTGCCGTCTATCAACGCCAGCCGCGCAACTATGACCCCCGTTCCGCGCCATGTACACGCCTCACAGCTGACATAAATATATACACGTATACTTTTCCGTAGTTGAAAACACTGGAATTTTGCTTGCTCTGGTATCTGCATATCCCGGCTAACTGAAACACAAGAATTTGCAAGCATTCCTTTGAAAGCTACCTGCCATAGGCATCAGAATCTTCTCATCTATTCCCAAATATATATCAACAAAGATCATCGCAAACTTTCGGTATTTACTCTTTGCACTTCTTGACCTACCTCCATGTCTCTTATGCCGGTGGTATTAGAAATGAGCGATCACAAGAATGTCATTGAAGTCGTTCATCAATTATCCGCATCACCAGAGACTCTAACTCTGGAGGATAGTGCCAACAACACTGACACAGAAGAATACAAGGAGGCATCTGAAACACCCCGTGATGTGAACGGAATTGTTCAAAACATCAATACTAAAACGTTTCATGAATTGGCCGAAACAAATGTCGCTGGAAAGTCGAATGAGTCAACGGAGAGTCCTGTGACTGGAAAGTTGGACGGTTCTTCTGAAAAACACCCGAAACTGGAGGCTAAGGTGGAAAATGCTGGTGCCGCAGCGCCCAAAGACTCGGCAGAAAAACAGTTTCAGACCAATGTGACAGAGAAGAAGCCCTTTAAAAACACAAAACATCCATTGAAGAATGTGGAAGCCATCAAGCAGCCTCTAAGAGACGAGGCTTCGAGTAATTCTGCATATGAAGTGAAGGAGATCGCCCAAAAGCTTTTTGATGAGCAGTTTGTACTGATAAGCCCTGAAGAATACACACAGTTTTTGGCAGCCAATGACGCAGAAAGCTCTGCAATTAGGGATTGTTACATGAACTTGTTCGAGTGGGACGCGAGTTTGATTAAAGCCACTCGTATGTTGTGCCTGAAGCTATATCTCAAAGGAGAGTCGCAAGAAATTGACCGTATCCTTTCTGCCTTCACGAAAGCTTATCTTAAGCAGCATCCCGTGAATGTCTTCTGTACTCAAAATTTTGAGCAGATTTACATTGTGTTGTATAGCTTGATTTTGCTCAACACATCGCTCCACAACGCAGAAGTGAGCAAAAGATCGAGGCTTTCACAAGCTGATTATATCAGGAACACCCTTTCTACGTTCCTTCAGCAGAGCAATAAGTCGTCGCCTCCTCTCACAATAAAGCAAAAAATAAAGATTGAGCGTGAACTCAACTCTTACTACGATGATTTACTGAAGGAAGAGCTCGCCTTAAAGCAACGTGACGTATTCGAACCGCCCAAGAAGGAAGCTCCCAACAATAGGCATTCAGTGGCAGATACCATATTTTCAACTCAGTCTTCTAACCGGCACGAGCTCGAAGCGCCCCCTTCGCACTTCGGAAATAAGAGAGCTGATGCTGATGAGTTATACAGACAGCGGTCTAATACCTCGTTATTGTCAACAGATCCCGATATGAAAGCCCCAAAAGCCCCAGCTATTACTCGTATGACTTCAATAGCTTCCAATGGCTCCACAAACTCCACATTTTCGAATTACTCTTCACAAACTGGTTATAAGAATGGTGCCAATTCTCGCTTCGGGTTTACGCGTGCATTAATTAATGAAAACAAAAATTACCGTGCTAACCCTTCCACTTTACGCAACTGCAAATCTACGGACCAATTGCGTCATGTGGCCCGGAGATCGTCTCGGTCATCAATTCATACAAAGGAGTCAGCATTCACGCTGAGGGATTCTGGCGATGATGGTTTTTCTATGTTATCTTTCAATGACATGGCGCAGATAGATAATTCGAACTTGAATGACAAAATGCTGTATAGACTCGAGCACTTCAACATTTCAGACTTCCAGGACCCATTGGACTTGAAACTTGAATTGGAGGGAGCGCCATATCTTAAA
The DNA here is from genome assembly GCA_030582695.1 of [Candida] golubevii. NCBI lineage: Eukaryota > Fungi > Ascomycota > Pichiomycetes > Serinales > Metschnikowiaceae > Metschnikowia > [Candida] golubevii. The sequence goes on along the minus strand of JAJMGV010000045.1, from coordinate 74,935 downwards.
GAGGGGTTGCTTAAGTTGCGAATTATCAACAACGACATGGTTGACCATTTGTCTTCAGAAGAACCAGCCATTTCCTCAGCAAGCCTGGCAGTATCTGTTCTGAGCTCCCGCAGTGGATTCTTCTCCTTCTTTCTGAGGTCTAGCGGGAAGCCTGCGCCTCCCACCACCTTGGGAACTAACAATCATCATGTTTTTGGTAACAAATTTACGGAGTATTTTGTTGTCGTATCCAAAGGAGAATTACGACTTTACTCATTTGACCCCAAAGTTGTAAAAAAGCATAAGCAACAAAATGCAAGGAGTCAAAATCAAAAACAAGTCTTCCGTAATTTTGAAGCCGGTGCAGAAGAGGAAGAAGATCTAGGAGATGGCAACTGGCTCAAGAATGCAGCGCATATTGGAAACTACAACCTTTGCTCCACGATAGCACAATTGGAAAGGGGCATATCTAACCAAAGCTCTGTTCATAATGGCCCCCAGAAAGTGCAGTTCTCTTTGTTGTTTCCTCGTGTTTCCAAAAAGCCGCAGAAGAAGTTTCTTTTCGAGGCTGGAACAATGGAAGTTGCGACTGAATTTGTGCACACATGCAACTTTTGGGCATCAAAACTCACAGCTGTGCCAACACTTGAAGAGAGCGTGTCCTCGATTGAATATGGATGGTCTAATTTGGACGCATTGATCAACATGGGGGACTCATTTAAAAAAACAAAAGCGGTGTCCAAGTGGGAGCCGTTCCCCAAAGGTGTTTACCTCAGTAACTTGAGCAATACGGTTTCCAATGGGCATTCAGAACATGAGGGATTAATGAAGCAATTTGTTCAAACCGTCAAGTACTACAACCACTTGAAAGACTTATTCAACAATTTTAATCACGAGAAAGCCCGTTTTATCAAATATTTCCGGAGATATTCCAGTTCAGCCAACTACAAACTCATTGCACAGAACTATGAAGCTCGTTCAGAAGAATATAAAGCTGAGTTGAACAAATACAAGAGCTACATTACTATGCTTGGATTTGGTTTGAAATTGCGGCTTGACGCTGAACGCGAAGAACAGTTGGAAGCCTGGATAGATGATATCTCTTCTTCACCTGACGCCCAATCTCCAGAGGCAATGATTCAACAGATCAACAAACGCAAGGAAGAGGCTGCAAAAAAAGAGTCTGAATTGACAAAATCGGTAAAGTCAGAACTAGGTAAACTAATGAAGGTTTCGGTTACTATGCGGAAACTCGTTGACGAGCGTCATGAACAGAGCCAAGATGTTAATGATCCTACAAGTGAGTTTCAAAAGACAAGCGGTATTTTAGGAGATCAAGATGAAATCAACGCATCAATCGTCAAGTCTCCCAAGACATTTAGCTTGGCCCAGCTAGAGGATACGCAAAGCAGCCCGATTAATCAGTTGCTCTCTGCTGATCGCAGTCTTGTCTCGAAGCCAAATGAGCATGCCTCGAGCCCTCTATCCCAAGAGATGATCATGAGTTACAGCACGAACACGATAACTGAGGAAGACGAACCAGAAGAGTGAGGCCAACAAGGCAACGCTGATGAAGCAATACAACAAACATAATCATAGAGTTGAAATTTAGATCAGAAATGTACTGATAGATCTACATTTTTATAATTACTCTCACCAAATATCTAGCATGACCCGACACTGAGGCAGTTGTCTTACTGAAGAATACTTTGGATATTCTCAATACCTTGAAGTGGACCGAATTAGCGGCGAAATGAATCGAAATCATTAATAAAGACATTCGTTTTGTGGTGTCACTGGAGCCGAGAAGGGTCCTCCAAGCCAAGGAAGTTGAGAAACAGTGGCTCGAATCTGATTGTGTCTGGTGAATCAAAAATTTAGAAGAGCTTTATCAGCAAGCTCTAATTCAGTACTTTGCTTCAGCCCGTTGGCCACTCGTGATGTACATGTACTCGTAGTCCTTTTTTTTTTTTTTTTTTTTTTTGCTTTGCCGAAACCATAATCAGCATTCTTAACTCGCGGGCGACCGCCAGCGACTCTCACGTGACTTGGATCCACACGCTTCAAGTGAGGCTTCCGCCACTCGAAACGAATAACTTTTGGTAAATCTGAAGAACAACCATCAAAGTGGATTGTCGAAATAGCGTGGAACTGATTAATTCTAATCTCTGTATTCTTTGAGAGAAGTCTTTATCTCAATCTCATATTTCACCAACTCATAAAACACACAAGTCGCATAATGTCTGACCCTAGCTCGATTAATGGTACGTTATAGAACGGTTCCTTCTGGAATCAGAGGATCAACAATGATCTTATACTAACTTATATTAAGGAGGTTCTGCCGTAGCCATGGTGGGGAAGGAATGTATAGCCATTGCATGCGATTTACGGTTGGGAAACCAATCGTTAGGCTTGGCCAATAACTTTGAAAAGATATTTCAGTTCGGTGACAAGACTTTCTTAGGATTGACAGGTTTAGCATCGGACGTGCTGACGTTAAAGGAAGATTTCAGGTTGAAGCACAACTTATACAAGTTACGTGAAGAGCGTGAGATTGAGCCGAAAACTTTGGCCAATTTGGTCAGTTCGTCTCTTTATGAAAAACGGTTTGGTCCCTATTTTATTGGCCCAATAGTTGCTGGATTAGAATCGAAAACAAACAAACCCTTCATTTGTGGATTTGACTTGATCGGCTGTATTGATTTCGCCAAGGATTTCATTGTTAGCGGCACGGCTTCCGACCAGCTATACGGAATGTGCGAATCCTTGTACGAGCCTGATTTGGAACCTGAGGACCTTTTCGAGACTATAAGTCAAGCCTTGTTGAATGCAGTTGATAGAGATGCGTTATCAGGATGGGGTGCTGTTGTTTATGTCGTTACGAAGGATCAGGTGGTAAAGCGAGTGTTGAAGACAAGGCAAGATTGAGGATATACTTATAGCTATTTACATATAGAAATTTAATTCATTGCTGGGTGGTCTTTTGACTTAATAAATATTCGATTGGAAGTAAACTAGGTAGGCTGGTTGCTGAGCAACTCTACTGTTGTCTCTTTTTCGCTTCCATCTCGATCACCTTCTTTAGATAGCCGTTCTTGCCATATTTCTCCTCTTCTATTTTCTTCTGCCTTTCTTCGACTGCCTTTTGTCTCTCTTTACTGAGGCGAATTCTCTCCCGTGAATCCTCAACCCTAGTCATGTGCAAGCATTTCGACAACTCGTTTTTTTCGAAGTTACACATTCCCATGGCTTGCTTTATGAATTCAGTTTGGTGGCATTTCTCTAGAGCATCCATCAACTTCTCGCATGTATCGAATCTATTTCTATCTAGCTGTGGATGCATAATCTTCGTGTTATTTTCTTTCTTTGATCTGGTCTCTGTTTTAGATGCCTTAACGTCGCTATAGATCTCTGGGAGGCCTTGAGTGGGTAATCACACCATTCCGACACCAGGATATTACATGCACACTACAGTAGTAAGCAATGGAACTAAAATTTAGAAATAATTAATTCCGATGTTGTTACCTTTTTTTTTTCAGTAATTCATCTGATTAGTGTTTAAAATGTGTTCTGTTAACTTTGTACTTTCTCGAATTCCAACTGCATTTAATCTCGGTTTTTTAATATAATGAATAAACATTTTTTGTTTAGGAGGTGAAGTTCCTTTTCTGAAATGCTGAAGATCACCAAAAAAACCTACACAGATGATTGATTTCAATCAATATCATTATCTTTCATCAAATTGCTTTACCGGTTGTGAAGGAGAGCAGGGGTTCATAATTTGTGTCTTTACAATAAAATTACAAGATTCAATTACCGTTGACAGGCATCTACGTTGTGCTTTAAAAAAGTGATTCTCCATTTGCGGTGTCTCAAGGTTTCCCCGAAAATAGCTTACCACGTTAGCAAGGCAAGCCGAATCCCGACACCTGTGCACCAGAGCAGGCTTTCTCGCGGACGTGTATCCCCGGCGGATGTCTTCCTCCCGTGCTGCACATCGGTCGATGCGACACGGCCCAACGCTCGAGGTGCGACCGCACCAACTGTTCACCAATTTCCTCTCACTGTGCTTTTCTAACGAAACTGACGTGCAAGTAAAGACCACAACTCAGGAAACAATATGCTTCGTCACGGTGTCGTCCGCCCATTGCCACGTGTGTTGGCTACCAATGCTAAGAGAGGCATGGCCAGTGCCGCCAACGACTTGGTGAGCATTGACTTGCCAGCTTCTTCCTTCGAAGGGTACAATTTAGAGGACCTCCCCGAGTTGAAGTTTGAGACGGAGAAGGAGAACTTGTTGCAGATGTACAAAGACATGATTATAGTCAGAAGAATGGAGATGGCTGCTGACGCTTTGTACAAGGCCAAGAAGATTAGAGGTTTCTGTCACTTGTCCGTTGGTCAAGAGGCCATTGCTGTTGGTATCGAGCATGCTATCACCCCCAAGGACACCGTCATTACATCTTACAGGTGCCACGGCTTTGCATACATGAGAGGTGCTTCAGTGAAATCTGTTTTGGGTGAGTTGATGGGAAAGAGATCAGGTGTGTCCTACGGAAAGGGTGGTTCTATGCACATGTTTGCCCCTGGCTTTTACGGTGGTAACGGTATTGTCGGTGCTCAAGTTCCTTTGGGTGCTGGTTTGGCCTTTGCTCACAAATACAAGGGCGAGAAGAATGCCACTTTTACTTTGTACGGTGACGGTGCTGCCAACCAAGGTCAAGTGTTTGAGGCGTACAACATGGCTAAGTTGTGGGACTTGCCATGTATTTTTGCTTGTGAAAACAACAGATACGGTATGGGTACCTCCGCTTCTAGATCCTCTGCTATGGTTGAGTACTACAAGAGAGGTCAGTACATTCCTGGTTTGAAGGTGAATGGTATGGATATCTTGGCCTGTTACCAAGCCTCCAAGTTCGCCAAGGACTGGTGCGCTTCGGGTAATGGACCTTTGGTGATGGAGTACGAGACCTACAGATACGGTGGCCACTCTATGTCCGACCCAGGTACCACTTACAGAACCAGAGAGGAGGTGCAGCAAATGAGATCAAGAAACGACCCCATTGCTGGCTTGAAGGCTACTCTCTTGGAGTTGAACATCGCCTCCGAGGACGAAATCAAGGCCTACGATAAAGAGGCAAGAAAGTATGTTGATGAGCAAGTTGCCGAGGCCGAGCAGGATGCCCCACCAGAGGCTAAGATGGAGATTTTGTTCGAGGATGTTTACGTTAAGGGTACTGAGGTCCCAGAGTTGAGAGGCAGAATTTCCGATGATACTTGGAACTTCGAGAAGAATGCTTTCTCCAACCACGTCTACTAAACTTTCTTTTATTGAGTAGAAATAGCCACACAATCCTGGAAGATTACATAACCTTAGAAAATTTCTATGTCCTCTATGTGCATTATCATTACCTAACCGGCCTTGTTGGAGCACCGCTAGAGTTCCTCTTGCCGCAGTCACGTGACGCACAACGCGAGCTACCAAACGAAGCTCATCTGGTTGATACAAGTTGTGTGCTTCTCTTAAAGCAACATATTTATCGATACGGAACTTTTCAAATGCTGCCAGGGATTCAATCCTCTGGGCATAAGCGCCAGATTTCTGAGGCGAATATGTTGTCTGACCCGAAGTCAATGTCTGGGCAGATTACGTTGAAGGACATGGGCGCCAGAGTCGCTAGTGACTCCCAATTACATAGTGACGACAAGAAAGATAACATTAAAGCTGAAAACCATTCTCTAGATGAAGCAAGTCCGGATGATCTAACAAGCGGTGCTAGCGCACGTTTCTTTTACGATGAACTCAACTTAGAACAGATTGCGTACCGTCCCACAGATGCACATAACCGATCCATATTTGAACTACTCACGACAGAGGTTCGTTCTTTAATTCCCGACGAGACACACAGCGTGATTCTCTCTGCGTCCGATGCGATCTTGGAAACACTCAAGAATCAAGAAAGCACCATTCAGGAAAAACGAACAGATGTTGAGCGTCTACTATCAAGGAAGCTCAATGACATGGAAATTGCTCAGTTAGTAACAATTGTTGGTCAAATAACCGACTTTGGGAGTTCAAACGAGCTCACACATACATATGATGGTGATGGGGCAATAGCTGTTGAATTTGAAGAGGACAACGAAAGTACAGATCCCAAGCCAACACACCTGATTGAGTCTAATGATGATCCCGAACTTAATGCTGTTACTGCCAATGATGACCATGACCAAGCTAAGCTTGAAGATTCTGCTGCAAAAATCATCGCAACGGAAGACGAAACCAATCGCGTCACCCCTTTATCATTGAAGGATGTTACCAAAGATTTGCTTTTCACTAAGCTTTCCGAACTAGATCCGGACAGTAGTAGAGAAGCTTTATTGAGCATGTGCAAAGCCATTTCAAAAGTACTCTCAAACAGAGAATTGAGCGTGGAAGATATGGAGCAATCCCTAATGAGTATTCTACAGTATCAACATCTACAATTTGTTAAATTTTGCATTGATAATCGTGATAAAATTATCTATGGGCTCAAAATACTTCAAAACAGAGATAAAGCCATCGAAGAGTTGAAATCGATTGGCGCATTTTCACTTCTAGAAGAACTTGGTATAACACAGCGGAAGCGCAGACTTTCTGATGACGAGGACACAAATACTAAAAGATCCAAACCTGAGAAGAATCCGGCAGCTCCAGATCTTGTTTCAGCTCGCGAGCCCAAAATCGTGGACCTTGATGGCTTGGTGTTTGACCAAGGCCCTCAACTCATGGCCAATGCAAAGGTCGTGCTCCCTAAAGGCTCATACCAGCAGAATAAGAAATTATATGACACCATCACAGTCCCGGCGCCTGCGGGTCCACCATCTTTGGAAGCAGCAGGGGAGAAGTTAGTCGCCATAACCGATATGCCTACGTGGGCTCAACCAGCGTTTCCCTCGAATGAAACCTCATCATTGAACCGAATTCAGTCCAAAGTTTACCCTGCTGCTTTTCTCTCTGACGAGAACATCCTTCTATGCGCCCCCACAGGGGCAGGTAAAACCAACGTGGCCATGCTAACCATACTAAGGGTTATTCATAATTTTCGAGACGAAGCGACTGGTAGAATTGACCTTAAAGGGTTCAAGGCTGTATATGTTGCTCCTCTCAAGGCATTGGTTTCTGAGCAAATGCGCGAATTTCAAAGGAGGCTTTCTGCTGAGTTTGGGATTGTCGTGAATGAGCTCACGGGTGATCTGTCATTAAGCCAGAAAGAAATCGCAGAGACACAGATTCTTGTGACGACACCAGAAAAATGGGACGTCGTTACAAGAAAAGCTACCGAAGAGCTGTATACAAAACTTGTCAAGCTTTTGATCATCGACGAGATTCATCTTCTACATGACGATAGAGGTCCTGTTCTTGAGAGCATCATTATCCGCGCAAAGCGACAACCAGATACAAGGTTGATTGGGCTTTCTGCCACCTTACCTAATTACGAGGATGTGGCGCTGTTCTTGCAGGTTGATATGAAGCATGGTCTCTTTTACTTCGATGCTCTGTACAGACCCTGCCCGTTGGAACAAAAATTTATTGGGATCAAGGAGAAAAAGGCCATTTTGAAAGTGGCAGCGATGAATGAAGCGTGTTACGATAAGGTAGTTGAGTGCCGTGAAAATGGACACCAAGTGATCATTTTTGTGCATTCGCGGAAGGACACAGTTAAAACGGCTAAGTGGCTTTCTGAGAAAGTAGAAGAAAGCGGCCTGTCTTTAACAAACCAGAGTGTTGGCACGCGAGAAATTCTAAAAGACGAGGCAGAAAACGCGCATAATAGGAATCTTGCTGAAGTGCTCCCAACTGGGTTTGGAATCCATCATGCTGGTCTCGACAAGGCAGACCGAAGCGTAGTGGAGGATCTTTTCGCTCAAGGCCATATTCAAGTGTTGGTATCCACGGCTACATTGGCCTGGGGTGTCAATTTACCCGCGCACACAGTGATCATCAAGGGCACAGAAACGTATAACCCTGAGAAAGGGTCTTGGGTTCAGCTTTCTCCTCAGGATATACTTCAAATGCTCGGGCGTGCTGGAAGACCACGGTACGATGTTTCGGGGGAGGGTGTGATCATTACTGCACAGGAAGAACTACAATATTATTTGGCCATTTTGAATCAGCAACTACCTATCGAATCACAATTCATGAGTCGTCTAGCTGACAATTTGAATGCTGAGATAGTGCTCGGGAAAGTGAAGAGCCGTTCGGACGCGGTCGAATGGTTGGCACAAACCTACTTGTACATTCGAATGCTCAAGTCGCCCAAATTGTACCAAGTCGGAGCAGAGTACGAAGGCGACGATGCACTTTTATGGAAGAGAACCGATTTGGTGCATTCCGCCTTGGTCATATTGCAGAAACATAGCCTCACACATTATGACGTGCCAAGTGGACAAGTCAGTGCCTCGGAATTGGGCAAAATTGCTGCTCACTTCTACATCGGTCACGAGACAATCTCCATATACAATGCAAATCTCAAGCCATGGATGTCAGAAATTGATATTCTACGCATCTTCTCTTTCTCTGGAGAGTTCAAGTATGTGCCTGTACGGCAAGAGGAGAAAATCGAGGTTTCGAAGCTCTCGGAGAAGTGTCCTATTGCAATAAAAGAAGTTCCTAGTGACCCTCGAGCAAAAGTCAACGTTTTGCTCCAAGCTTTTATCACAAGACTCAGGCTCGAAGGCTTCGCATTGATGGCAGACATGATATACATCACGCAATCTGCTGGGCGGTTGTTGCGTGCCATTCATGAAATTTGCGTCAAGAAGAAATGGGCTCAGCTTGCTAGGGTAACGTTGGATCTCTGTAAAGCCGTTGAAAGAAGAATGTGGAACACAAACTCTCCTTTCAGACAATTCGGTGACCTAGCCCCTGCGGAGATTATTAAAGCAACGGAATCGTCCCATTTGCCGTTCATGAGTTACTTTCAATTGAGTGCCGCCGAGCTTTCTGAAGCAATCAACTTCAGAGGTAGCAGTCAGCTTGCATATAACTTGCTTCGGCAATTCCCTAAACTCTCAGTTGAATGCCAGGCCCAGCCGATCTCCCCAGAGATGTGTCGGATTGTGGTGGATATTCAGCCCGATTGGGAATGGAACTGGAAGGTTCACGGATCTTCTGAATCATTTTTGATGCTTGTGGAAGATTGTGATGGCGAGCACATTCTTTATGATGAGATTGTGAAGATCACACCAAACACAGTCACTAGAAGTCTTGCGATCGACTTTACTGTATCCTTAACAGAACCACTACCGCCCAGCATGTTTGTGACCTTGATAAGCGAGAAGTGGCTTCATTCTCAGTGGCGTGCTCCTGTCAAAATGTACGAACTTCATTTGCCCAAGACACCACATGCTCCCACTGAGGTTCTCGATGTGCAGAGTGTACCCGTAAGCTCCTTGGCCAATAAAGATTTCGAAAGCACCTTCGACTTTTCTTACTTCAACAAGTTTCAGTCCCAGTGCTATCATTCTCTCGTGAACACAAATGAAAGTGTTTTCATTGGACTTGCAAAAGGTTCGGGGAAGACCACTTGCGCGGAATTGGCAATTTTAAATGCGTGGAAGCAAAACAAGCAACGGATACTATACATCCAGCCCACTTCAGAGGTTGTTGATAAGCAGTACAACTTATGGTCGAAGAAGTTCTCTCAGCTCACGGAGCCTCCGAAGATAGTTGCCCGGCTTACAGGCGAACTATCAGCTGACGTGAGAATTGCAGCCCAAAGTCATCTCGTGCTCGCCACACCTGAGCATTTTGATGCAGTTTCACGCCGGTGGCGTCAGAGAAAGGCAATACAGCAGCTTGATCTTGTTATAGCTGACGATGTGCACATGATAGGCAATGGCACTTCAGGAGCCATTTATGAAACAATTCTCTCTAGACTACGCTTTATGGCAGCTCATCTTGGGCGAGAATTGCGTGTGATTGCTTTGTCCCATCCCCTTATCTACGGTAGGGAAGTTGCAGATTGGTTGGGATGTAGAAAACCTCACGTGTACAACTTTGGTGCCATGGAGCGATCACGCACGATTCGGGAGATCAAGATTTTGCCCTATGTGGATGCAAATTATCTGGTGGCATATGGGAGAAAATGCGCTGATGCCATGATACAAAACTTCCCAAAGACGTCTCTAGTCTTCGTACCTTCAAAAAAAATTGGCATGGCCTTCATTACAGCAGCCTTCGAGCTAAAGGAAGACTTCCTCATGACAGAGCTCGAAAAAATCACAACTTTGATCCTGAAGATTCTGGAAAAGCTGCTCCAGAGACTGTTGGAACGGGGAGTTGGGTATTATTATGAAGATATGGGCCTTAAGGACAAGCTTATTGTCGAAAGATTGTTCGAGCAGAGATTGATTGGTGTTGTTGTTGCAACTAGGGGGACTTCAGCTTATGCGCCAGATGCCGAGAATGTCATTATTTTCGGCTCTCAGTGCGTGGATCAATTCCCAGCAAGTGACTATTATCTCAACGATGTGTTAAACATGGTCGGGTGCTGTGCGAACGGAAGTGTTTTGGCCTTTGTTTATGGGCCGAAAGTCCCCTATTATTCTTACTTCTTGGGTCACGGTATGCCAGTTGAGAGCAACTTAAGCTTCAGCAGCCACGATGTGTTTGTGCAAGAAATTGCCTCTCAGACCTTCCAAACAAAGCAAGATTGTATTGATTGGATCACATATACTCTTTTTTACCGCCGGTTGACTCAAAACCCCAGCTTTTATGGCCTTACAGATGTCAGCCATCTTGGCATTCTGGAGTATCTTTCTGAACTTGTCGAGAATACCTTGGAAGATTTGGATGAAGCAAACTTGATCGAGATAGAAGAAGAGGGAAGTGACGACGAAGATGACGGGGCTGCTGAAGAACAAGAGGAACACATTTCTCCTTTGAATGGAGCTATAATCGCTTCCCATCACACTGTGACCTTCTCATCTATGAAGGCCTTGAATAAGCTCACGAGCAAAGCGAGATTGCGAAATATTATTGAAGCGATTACTTCGTCGTCAGAATTCGATGATATCCCCGTGCGTTTCGGCGAGGAAGCAATGCTTTCAAATTTGGCTAGTAAAGTACCTTTGAAATTGGCAAAAGACACTGATTTTATGTCACCACAAGTGAAGGCCTTCTTATTGGTGCAGAGTCATCTTTCAAGAATTCCTATGCACTCCGATTTGGCATATGATCTAAGACACATTTTACCCCGTGTTCTCAAGTTGGTGCATGCTTGTGTTGATACTCTTTCCAGTGAAGGTTACTTGAATGCGTTACAAGCAATGGATCTCTCTCAAATGATTGTACAGGGTTTATGGAACCGTGAAAGTCCTTTGAGGCAAATCCCACACTCTAGCGAAGCAATGTTGCAACGGTGCAAAAAGTTTGATGTTGAGACTGTGTATGATATCATGTCATTGGAGGACGATGAAAGAGACGAGGTCCTTCAACTTGAAGGTGCTAAGCTTCAGGATGTGGCTGAATTTGTGAACCAGTATCCGAATGTCGATGTGCACTACGATATAGAGAAGAATACTTCGGTGAAGGTTGATGAGCCCATAAAGCTTGTTGTCACTCTTGAGAGGGACGAAGAGGCAGATGATTTGAAAGTGGTATCGCTGCGGTATCCTGCTACAAAGACAGAGGGATGGTGGATAGTTGTGGGGGACTCAGAAAGCCGACAATTATATGCCATCAAGAAAACGCAGGCGCCGCATGAAACCCAGACCGTTCCAGTTGAATTTACAATTCCTAGTCCAGGGAAGCATTCGCTAACAATCTGGTGTATGTGTGATTCTTACATTGATGCGGACAAGGAAATGACAGTTGATGTTGATGTATTAGAATGAATGTCAGGTATGATAAATTTCAACAATACGAAACTTCCTAGTACAAAAGATCAGTTGTATTCAATTTAGAGAGGGCGACAGTATATAGCGCAAGTTTAGCATGCCTGCAAGAATGAGCGTTGGTGGTCAGATTTGAATGCGCGTGGCGCGTTGCTGGGATGATCACATTACCGCGGCGATTAAGTGCATCATCGCGGCTTTCCGGAGAAACGTAAACACGACAAACCTACACAAACCACTTTGACGAATAAACATCTCTTTACAGGAGAGCAACACTCTGTTATATCACATGTTCTCTCTAGGAAGGCTTCCGAAACTCGCGAGAGACCGAGACGCGGCCCTAGACTTTATCCCTATAGGCCAACGGATTATCTCACCGGAAAAACTGCAATCGCGTCCTTCCACTACCTCGAGGGTACCTTTAACAGCTGATAAAATTGACAATACGCATATTGAATCATCTTTCGATGAGACTACACATCAGTTTGATTCGTTGAACGCCGAAGACATTGGTGTTGCTTCCGGCACATCGCGCGGAACTGCCGGGTGGAACTCCCGTGGAAATATAGCTGCCTCTCTGGGCACGATAAACCGTTTTGACGAAAACAAGCAAAGTTCCATCCAGGAGTTACAAGCAGACGCACAACAGCTAAAGCTGGAAAACTATAATTTGAAAGTGGAGGTCGCGACATTAAAGCAGTTTCTCAAGCAAACGCCTCCCGAAACGCAAGACTTGATGCTGCACAACGCTTCCTTGAAGCAAGAACTTCTCAAAACCCAAGATGAGCTTGAGCAACTAAAACAATCGTCAAGAATCCCATCAGCTGAAGCGTTGGAAACCAAGCATCAATTTGAGGCGCTTAAAAGACTGTATAACGAGTCGTTGGAAGAGAAAGATGACGAAATCCGTCGCTTAAAACGACAGATTGCGGAAGCCTCCGAACCAAGACCATCACCAATTCCTCAAGATCTTCTTGATAAGGTTGAGTTTCTCCAGAATGAGAACCAGGCCCTTCTTCGCCAGCTAGACGGGGTTTCTGCAGCCTCTAATAAGACAAAGAACCAGTTCCAAAGTGAAAACAATGAACTCAAGTTGGAGCTTCATAGACTAAAGGCACAATTAGCAGATGTTCCCTCCAATGCTGGCGAGCAACTTGATCATCTTCGCGATTCGAATAACACTCTTCAACGAAAACTCAAATCTATAAGCGAAGACCTCCAGCAAGCAGAAGACGAGCGTGAATCATTGAGATCTTCTTTGAGAAAGGCTCAGATAGAAAGCCTGGAAAAGCAAGCGGAGATCAATCAACTCTCGCGGTCCAAAGAAGAGTCTGCGTCCTCGAAAAACAGGTCTTTGAGAGAAGTGGATTCTAAATTAGAGCGGGCACACCACGAGCTCGAAGATTTGAAACTCAAATTAAAGAGAAGCGAAGCAGCTCTTACGCTGGCAACAGAGGACCGTGATTCTGAAACACAGCGTCTCCAGAGAAAAATAGAATCCTTGATGAAAGAGCTTAAGGACAAAGACAATGATGAATACAATCTTCGAGCCCAACTCCGATCTTTCATGGAAGACAGAAGTAAAACTTCAAACAACCAATCCACAATAAAGCATTATCAGGCTCAGATTGATGCATTACAAGTGAAGGAAAAGTCTTTGCACGACGAAAACCAGGCCTTGAAAGAAGACATGGCCAGGCTTCAGGATGAGATGTATTCGCACAACATAGATGCTAGCAGGGTATCCAAACTCAAGCAAGAAAACGCTGATTTGATTGACCGGCTCGAGTTCTACGAAAAAGAGTACGGTCTCACCCAAGAAGCAATGGAAGGTCTAGAGGCCGAACTAGACCAAATGAAGATAAGCCAGAAGCGTATCGATAGCGAGAGACATTCACTAGAAACAGAGCTCGAGTCTATGCGTACAAAACTCCGGCGGTCAGAGCTAAACGAGTCACGCAAGTATAACGAATCTGCCTACATGGAGCTTGAGGAACAACATCGTATGCGTGAGGAAGCCGATCGTCGGAGGATGCAACTGCAAATTGAAGCGTTGAACACGCAGATCAAGGGGTTGGAAAAACAGCTTGAAACAGCCAAGCACGAGAGTCGTGTCTTCCCAAATGTCGACACGTACCAACCGGCGCAGGACAACCGGCTTCGAAGCGAGTTGCAGAGCAAGGACTTCGAATTGCAAGAGAGGCAACGAGAGTTGAACAAGCTTCAGAATGTTTTGAAAGACAAAGAGGACCTTGTCGAAGCATTAGAGGAGCGAATCAGAAAGCTCAACAAAGACTTTAGAATGGACTTCACTGCTGAGGATAGATACCGAGACACCTTGCAAAAGTTGAAATTTGACCACGAATCAGAATTGCTTGCGGTTCTGCTCGAGAGAGACCACCTTCAGACAGAACTAAAGCATTGTAAGACTCGATTAGAGGCTTTAGACAATGACGACACGTTCGCTCAAACAAGCGCCAATTCGGTTACCATTGCGTTGTTGGAAGCTCAGCTAGATGAATTCCGCCGCAAGAACAACGAGCTATTGGCAGACCTCAGCAAGGTTGATAATGCTCGACAAGACTTCAGCAATAAGGAAGTCGAGGAGTACCGGGCCAAAATAAGGGAACTTCGCTTTGCGCTCAACGACGCCCAACTGGATAAAAGCGAATTGGAAATGGCAAAAGACACCTTGGAAAGTGACTTGAGTCTCCTTCGCTCTGAGAAAGCCCGATTTGAAACAAAAAACCGCAATCTTTCTCAAGAGCTCGCCAAGAATGCGAGAAGTTGCACTAGACTAGCCAACAAAGTTCAAGATTTGGAGAGCCAGCTAGCCAGTTTACTGAAGAATGCTGACGATGCACACAAAGCACAAAAGGCAAACATGTACTTGCAAAGTCAGTTGGACCAACTAGGAGCCAAGCTCGCATCCACTGGCATCCTGCTGCAACCCAATCGAAATCTCGATGTCACCAAATCCAGACTACAGGAGAATGAGCTAAAATACTTCAAGGCGAAGCTATTTGAATTACAGACAAGATACTTGGACCTCGCCCTAATGAACTCATTCATGGTCAGTTCAATCAGGCAGACCTCTGATTCATGCAAAGACGATTTGGCCCGAATGGCACTGTACGGCATTTACCCCGACTATTCAGCGCTCAAGCGTACAAACAAGAAGCTCACAATGAAAACATTGGCTACTTTTGTTTTGGGTATGGTTCGCATGAAAAGGCGCACCGAGAAGGCGAAGGCTAGAGAGGTGAAATTGGCACAGCTTCGAGGTGATATTGAGCGGGACAGGATCACGCTTTTGGTGGAGAAATAATTACTCTATCGCATAATACGAGTGATTGGGGTCTGAAATGTATCTTGTGATGGCTGGCGTGTCTTGCCTATTCTGGGAGTTTGTATTGGCGCCGGCGCCTGATGCTGTTGGGCATTATACGAGCCACTATTCGACCTCATTTTCATATTGCTAAATGTGTGGTTCGCCAGGTACTCAGACGTGGTGTTGAGCCACAAGTCGTCGTGTGAAGTATTCAATGTCAGTAGATCTGGATTAAAGGCTGTTTCAGTATTATAGCCATTAGAGAGAAAATCACTCAAAGCAACCTTACCAGCAACATTTGATGATGAATGGAGCGAGGTGAGGACTGACGAATCGGGTATTCTTGGAACAGTTGGTCTGGTCCGAAGTCCTTCAAGATTGAGATCTGTCCATATTTTTTGCTTCAACAAATGGCGGTTCTTGTATACTTTTGCACCGAAAATCGACGAGCTGAGTGGTATTGCTCCATCTTCTTCTTCCTCAAGTAGAAATTGCGGAAATATATTGGCAGTTTCCTCAAATAGCCTCGACGTATCTATATCATTGTACGGGATTTGGTAATCCTTCCAATTCTCCATGAATTCAGCCTGATTCATGTGAGTGAAATGCACATAAGTATAATGCGAATCCAGCGACATGAAGTTTCAATTTAGACTGTTTCGCTTGGTGCAACTGAATGACTTCTTCTAATGTGTACAGTAGATGTTAGCTGGTATTTGTCTAATGCGTCTGTCTCCTCAAGACCAAAGCGCGTAAACAGAGCCGCGCGTCTTCATTCTTCAGGGCGCTATTATGTGATACTATTTCAAATCTACCTTTTTACTCCATATTTACAGATTGGAATATATGCTAATTAGGAAACTCTGCGTTTCTCATGCCCCAACGGGAACTTGGCACAAATTCTCAAACAAGGTGGGTTTTGGCTGCAAATGCTTATCATCTACAAATGACGTCTTCACCATCTTGAATGCACCAGTGCCAATGCTCATGGTTTGTCCGAGAATGATGCATTCTGAGACACCTTCGATCTTGTCATTCTTCATGTAAAAGGAAGCATCAAACAAATGATCTGTAGTCTTCTCGAAGGAAGCAAGTTGCAACACGGAATCTCTCATCTTAGACAACCCAAATCTTGTAATACCCAAGACTTCTCCTTTGTATGTCATCACATCACCCAAAAGCTGAATGTGACGAGGATCAACGCTCATACCGTGCTTACTCATAGTGTAGTCGATTTCAGCAATGATGGATGCTCTGGCAGCCTCAATACCCAACACCTCATAGATTTCCAAAATATGATTTGTGGATGTCTTGGTTCCGACCACACCTTCTGTACACATAACCTGCTTTAAACCGTACCCTTCAACCAATAATTCTTTCTTGTTATCATCTTTAATATTGATGACGGCACGTGAAATGTTAGGCAACCCCTTGATAACCACATCGGGCAAAGCCCTCTTCAAATGTTGCATTCTGAAGAACAATGTGTTGTTGCGGTCTGAGCTCTTGTAATCGGAAACAGCTGTGCGTGCTAAAGACTCTGACTTCGATTCTCTCATGGTGACAAGAATATTGATACGGTCTTTCCCGTAGATCGACACCTCGTGATTGGATATTTTCAATTTTGGTGCGTTTGCAACTGCTTCTCGGATGTTTTCAAGCGTCAACTCCAACTGTAGCTTTTCAATGGTCTTCAAATCGATCCTGATGGAAAGATAGGCCATGTCATTCTTGTACACGTCCTCAATAAAAAAAGCCACATCCCTTAACAAGGTCTTCTCGATACGACCCTTAACCACTCTTGCAGCGAGCTCATCGTCATCATTGACAAGAACGGAGTTGATGATAGGAGTAGAGATGACTTTGGCTGCATTGATAATTTCTTTAATACGAGGCACACCCAAAGTAACGTTCATCGAAGCCACACCAGCGAAATGGAATGTCTTCAACGTCATTTGCGTACCAGGTTCACCGATCGAATGTGCACCAATAGCACCCACAGCCGTCCCGGGTTCAACCTTTGCCCGCACATATTTGTAAAGACACTGTTCCATGAATTTCTTGACTGATGAGAGAGAAATTTTCAAAAGCTGGTCGACAGCGTGAACCCTCGCTGCATCCTCGTCAATTATTAGGGCATCAATTTCCTGGAGCCTTGTGAGCATTGGGTCCAAACCTTTGCTTTGTCTTAATCTCGCCAAGAGTGTAGCTTTCTTCGTGACAAAATCTCTGATAGACTTGTAAAACGACCTCTCTGCGTCTTTTTGATCAATGAACTCAACATTCGTTCCAATATCAGCGTCAATTACCTTGCCAAGATTGTCGTATCTGATCAACCTTTTTTCCAACGGCTGTAAAACTTCGTCAACTGCCTCTATAATCTGATACGGATATGAGTTTGGTTCATTGTTATCAAACGTGATGTTCACAGCGTGATCCCACTGCCTGTTGAAGTTGACTGGCTGGGCGTCACCTTCCATCTCCATCGGGTCCAATCCATCACCTCCATAAGTGAACTGAACAATACCATTGGAAGAGTTCCGCACTGTGTTGTCATACAGCGCAGACAAGTCCTCTAGAGACTTCATGAGTCTTCTGGACATGTATCCAGTCTCAGCAGTCTTCACTGCCGTATCAACCAACCCCTCTCTACCCGAAATGGCATGGAACAAAAACTCTGGGGGACTCAACCCACTGTAGAAAGAGTTTCTGACAAATCCCTTAGATTGCGGAGACTTGGACATCTTGGTAAAGTGCGGCAACGATCTGTCTTGGAATCCATCAGGCACACGATTACCAGAAATAATCTGTTGACCTACTACAGCCACCATCTGAGACACGTTCAATGTCGAGCCCTTAGAACCACATGTTGCCATGATTAAAGGTGCATTGAGAGGATCAAGTTCGTTGATACAGACCTCTCCTACCTCTTCTCTGACTTTAGAAAGCAACCCACCAATCTTAGCTTCCAACGTCTCCTCCTCGTTACAGCCAGGTTGGGTCTCCAACTTTCCGCTGTTATACAATTTGATCAATTCGTCACACTTTGCGTATGCTTGTTCGACCATGATCTCCTTCTTGTTCTTCAAATCTGATCCTGGCGTGACATCGTTGATACCGATCGAAAAACCTCTGTTACCAAGAAACCTAGCACAAAGCTTGGCCATCCTATTCATGGCTGTCGCAGCTTCGTCGGGGCCATAGTCTCGCAAAATAGTGTAAAATACGGAATGTTTCTTTCCGTCTCCAAGGGTAGACTTGTCCATGACACCACTTAGGATTTGAGAGCCGCGGATGACAACGAAACCGTCGTTGGGCGACATCTCGTTAGGCCAGCCGTTCAAAGGAGGGTGAAACGTTTTGTTCTTTGCGTCCAAATTAATCACAACCTTCGATTTCTTGTTGGGCTTAATCAACAATGAGAAAACTTGCTTCCCTGTCCAGAGCATGACGGGCTTGAAGATGGCAGGAGGCGGTATATCGTACTGAAGGTCGGCATCAGACATCATGCACAATAGTTGTACCAATGAGGCTCTGTCAAAAAACGAGTCCTTGTGCGATATCAAGAAAGAACCGGTGATGAAATCCTGGGTGGCAGCAATGATTGGTTCGCCGGACTTTGGGGTCAAAAGATTGTTTTTCACCCCCATCAAGTTGATGGCCTCGGCACGAGCTTCCTCTGTTTGTGGCACATGCAAATTCATCTCGTCACCATCGAAATCAGCATTGTAAGGCGTGCACACACACTCATTGAGCCGAAAGGTCCTCCAAGGCCTGATCTTTGCATAATGCGATAAAATGGACAATCTGTGCAACGAAGGCTGTCTATTAAAAAGTACAACATCACCGTCTTCCAAATGTCTCTCGACAATATCACCAATATGCAAAGTCTTTGCAAGCTTCACTCTGTCGCCAAACTTCAAGTTTCTCTTTGCCATCTCGTTTTGTTTGAGTACATAGTTTGCACCCGGATGAACGTTAGGTCCATTTAAAATGAGCTTTTGGAGTTTCTGACGATTATAGCGCGTGCACTTCTCTGGATACGTCAACACTTTAGCCACTCTATCAGGCACAGCTACCTCGTCGATCTTCAAGTTTGGGTCGGGCGAAATGACCGTACGCCCCGAAAAGTCAACTCTTTTACCCGACAAGTTGCCTCTGAAACGACCCTGTTTACCCTTCAATCTCTGGCAGAAACCCCTGATAGGCTTTGCGCTTTTCAGTGACGCACCGGACCCCATACCACCGGGAAGAAGGGCTGGATTAGCAGCGTCGGAGTTGATGTACATTGCCACAGAGAGTTGTAAATAGTCCCACTGTTCCATCAAGTTATTGATGGAAATACCCTTTTCGATTCCAGCCTTGATCAAAGAAGAGGTCCATACGATCTCCGTCAACTTTACCGTTAAATCGTCCTCGTTGGACTGGTTGTCCATCAATACAGAAGGCCGAATACACACAGGAGGTGCTGGCAAGTACCGCCAAATGTACATTTCGGGACGGCCTCCGCGTGCGGCATCGATACCTACTAGTTCACAATCAGAAGGAGAGATTTGCTTGAAAAGATGAAGCACCTTCAAAGGATTCAAGTCCTCTGAGACCCTCTTGGCAAACTTCTCCAATTCTGGGTTACGAGAGAACACGTCTTCGAACTCTCGATCCCACACTTCCTTTTCGGGAGTCGTTTTCTTGCCAATGAAACGGAAAGTATCATGCACAATCTTTAGTGCTGCAGGTCCAGCACCACTGGCAGCTTTTTTCACCACACCATTAATGTGGTGGCATGCAAAACAGCGGCGTTGTTTCTTGCACTGCTCCATCACTTTTTTCAAGATCTTCATACGACGCAAATTGTCGATGTTGGGCCGACGTAAGTCGGACACGAACTGCCGCTTCGTCTGCTCATCAAGCAAGATGGCTCCGCACGACTTACAGATACATTGAAGTACCTGGATCACTGCTTTGAAGTAACCCACGTGGAAAACAGGAAGAGCAAGTCGGATATGACCAAAATGGCCATGACACAGGGCCAAGTTCCCATGGCACGTCAGGCACTCAACTGCATTGGACGAAGTCCCCATCCGTGTGTCCAAAGCTCCGGATTCACAAACAGAACGGCCTTTTTCTAAGTCGTACAAGTCACGTGTAGTGATCTCCACTTCACTCTGTGCCACGATGTCTTTGGCCAGAAGAGCGCTGAATTCGAGGCCCTTGATGCATTTTGGAGCCACATCCACTACAACCTCCTTCATTATTGAGGCAGATTCGGAGTTTGCGTACGTGCTGCTGGGTGGGATCAAAAGCGATGGAAATGGAATCTCTTGCTTTTTTTTTTCCGCGTAAGACTTCGGTAGTGAGAATGGAGAGACTGGAGATGTGCGCGATGATTCAAGCGAGGCGAGGATTCTCAGTCACGTGGACAGTATAGTCAATTAGCAGAAAACGAGGTAAGCGCTGAGGATTGGGTTAATCTAGGCGATTTGTATTATTTCGATGATGATTTATGAAATACGCTTATTTGTCACAATGTATCATGTTTGCTTTAGCTTGTTTGGTCTATCCGGGTCAATATTGGATGAGTGTGAATCAGCTTTCACAGTGCTCTCATACATTTTCCCCATGTCTCAGGCTCATACACATTCGCAGTCTCGATCTGTGGAACTGATGTTGTGGAAAAAGCCCTTCACTGTGATACTCGACAAGACTCAAAAGGCGAAATGTTGCAGTATTTTTTCAAAATTATGAATTTCCAGCAAAAAGAAAAGATCCCCTGGCGCTCTGTAACTTCTCTCCACAGTGAGCTAGCTGATGAATGTGACGACTCAAGTATTAGATTAAGATTGGGAGTGCACATGATTGGGAACGTTTACTCCAGTTCGCAGTCCAAAAATGGTGGCACTACTACATATCTCAACACTTATCCAAGCTAACACGCTCATAATTTCAATCGATCACAGTCAACAGAGTGATACACCAAGGCTGCTAACCTTTCAAGCAAACACATTTAAATACTACGAGACTTAGGGAACATGCCGGACAAGGAGCAAGAGAAAATCATCAAGACCCTAGAGGAGGACGATGAATTTGAGGATTTTCCTGAAGATGCCCAGTGGACCAACGAGCCAAATCCACAGCTCAACTCGGCCAACCTTTGGGAGGAGGACTGGGATGACGACGACGCTAATGATGAGTTTACCGAGAAGTTGCGAGCGGAATTGCAGAAGGCGCAAAAGTGAAGGTGACAGGTGTGGTATAGATTGAATAAATGCTTAAAAAAGAAAGAAAATCCATAATGTGAATGTTCATATGGCCGTGGGGTGGCCGTTGTCATTTGTTTGTGCCAATCAGGTGTGACCAGATGCTCCTTTCTCTCTACGATGTAGTGTCCTCTATCCTCTTCATCAATACATATTAACGCTCGACGAGCCAGTTCTGCGCAATCAAGCATAGAAATTGACCGACTTCGACTTCCTGGCTTGGACCTCACCAATCGCCTCTACAAAGTCTTCGTGGCGAATGACGGACTTTCCGTTCCGGAGTGCGATCATACCTGCTTCGACTGTCACGGCTTTCAACTGAGCACCATTGAACTCGTCCGTTGACCGTGCCAATTCACGCCAGTTCACAGAAGAGCTGTCGCAGTTCAATTTTCTGGCGTGTATTTTCAACACTGACTCCCTAGCTTCTTCTGAGGGCAACGGGAACTCAATTTTCCGGTCTAAACGGCCCGAACGCAACAAGGCTGGGTCCAAGGTGTCAACACGGTTAGTTGCTGCCAAAACCTTGACGCGGTCATCCGAACCAAATCCATCAAGTTGGTTCAAAAGTTCCAACATCGTCCTCTGTACTTCACGGTCACCACTCTTGTCCGAGTCAAAACGCTTGGTTCCAATCGCATCCAACTCGTCAATGAAAATGATAGTGGGTGCTTTCTCCTTGGCCAAGGCAAAGGCGTCACGCACCAACTTAGCACCGTCACCGATAAACATCTGGACCAACTGAGGAGCCGCCAATTTCAAGAATGTGGCGCCCGATTGTGCTGCACACGCACGAGCAAGAAGTGTTTTACCTGTTCCTGGAGGCCCGTACATGAGTGCACCCTTGGGCGGCTTTACGCCAAGAGTTTTGAATTTGTCCGCCTGTTTCATGGGTAACACCACAGCCTCAATCAATTCTTCGATTTGCTTGTCCAAGCCTCCGATATCTGAGTAATCTTCGGTTGGCTTTTCGTCGACTTCCATTGCCTTGACACGCAGATCATATTCCGATGGTAAAGTGTCTAAAATGAGATAGGAGTCCTTGTTGACACCGATCAAGTCGTTGGGCTTTAAACTCTCTGGGTCTACTAAACCAACAAGCGGCAAAAATATCGTCTGCCTCGTGGAAGTCTTGATAACTGCCAGTTTTCCCAGACGCGCTGCATCAACATCGACATTGGCGCCTTGCTCTAGCGCCTCTTTCTCAGCATCTATTTTCAAAATCTCAACCACATTGCCTACTAGATATGGCAACTGCTTGTTGTTGTTGATCTTGTCCTGGTTGTCTTTGATCCGTTCCGTCATCACCGTCTTCTCGTGGCTAAGGCGCTGAGACTCGGAGAACATCACCTGGATGTCATTGTGAAGGAGCTTCGTGCGGTTTATGATATCTTGGGTCGACGAAGAAATGATGTCTTGATCGAGGAGTTCATCCTGTTCCAATTCTTCCAAAGTCGCCATTTTTTAACGCAGTTTTGTTGGTGAGTTACCTTGCTTTATCGAAAGAGGCTCGTTTAGATTCTTGCCCAGTGTGGAAGTCGACCTTAGTATACCCTTGGGAAAACGGTAGCTAATACTAGACGGCCTTTCTCACCTTGAAGTCTACACCAGCTTGGTGTGTAAGGGTTTTTGCCAATTTGGTGCGCCACCGAGTTGCAACTCGCGCGCAAGGTCGTCCTTGCGTGGAACGGAATAAACTGGAAATTGTGCGCGAGGTTCCGGCACCAAAAAAGACGAGGGGCAATAAACTCGACAACTTCTTGCGCCCATTGAGTAGGGTGTTCACCGTTGTTTGTATTGTGTGTTTTTTCAATATTTTTATTATTTTGGAGAGATGGAAGGCATTGTGATGTAAGAAGGTTTTGTCATTTATAAGGCTCCGGGTTCTTTCTTTCAGGTTGTGCTCTCTGATGCCCAAGTGCAGTCAATTTAAATGCTACTTCCATTATTCAAGGGAGGCAAAATGATTGATGCCGGTGGAAGCTTCGGCGTGGGTAAGATGTATTATATTAGTAGTCACTTCTTCTTGCACTTGTTTAGTTGGTGGCATGTAGCAAAGTATACTTCACATGGCAAAGATGAATTGATGGGTGTCGAGTGCTTCCGTGCCCGAGTGCTGCACCGAGAAATTCGTGGTAACGAGGCAGACCGGTCAAACTCTTTGTTTGAGGTTCCCAGTCACATGTATAACACGAAATTGGGGACAATATAGAAACTATAAAAACGTTTCCTATATAAAAAATAAGCTTTGAAATTGTCAACTCTCCCGTGAACTCTGCATGTCCTGTTACCATTACGTCGTAACTAGTGTACCACCGGCCCCTTAAAGACTTAGAATTACTTATCCTAAATGGTCTTGTCGCCATACTGGGTGTTCCCGTTCCCACTATGGTACTATTAGCTCTAATTTCATATAATCAACATCGGGCTCAGCTAAGTTAACGGGTGTGTTAATTACAGTAATATTGACGTCATTCACAGGGGTGCCGGCCACAACATAATTGTCTGTGCAGTGGAAAGCCCGGATCATAATAAAGTCGCCTGTTCGGAAAACAAATAAGTTTTTTTTTAAAAATAACCGCAGTCGTATACATCTTTCTGCATTCAAATTTCAAATTTCAAATTTCTGTTAACTTTGAGTTATATCTAACTTTACTTCTCAGAAAGGGACCAGCCTTGCGCGACGAGGCCTCTGTCTTGGTTGGTGAGTCTCATAACCTCACAACTAATCGTGGCTAGGCTTGCAGGCCTCGTGGTACCTGAGTCTCGCTCACAGATGACGCGCATGCTGGCACCAAACCTAATTGCAAGAATTAGGCCAAACGGTATTTTCCACCTGGTTGAAGAAGCAAGCAGTGGAGTGTCACAGTCATGGCCAACCAGCCCCCACCGCTTAACCAGCCTTTCCAGGCTTTTAACTCAAAGGCTGACACGATTTCCTCTGCCTCAGGCATGCAAAATGCGTTTATTCTGGCTTCGGAACCTCTGCATTCCAAAGAGCTTGATGATGAAAGCACAATCCACGAATATGCTAAAACGAGCTCTACGAAAAGGCCACCTATTTCGAAAAATGCTCCAACATACAGCGAAGAACACAAGGTACTGCTCATTGCTTCGCTACCGGTGTTGATCTCGCTACCTTTAATGGTAGTTGCTAGTGATTTTTCTCTGCCGACGTCCTACGACACAGAGTACGCATTCTTCGTACGTATGGCGGTGCTGTTTCTACAATTGTGCTTGATGTTGTGCGTGAGCAAGTTGCTGACGAAGTTGAAGCTCGTAGAACCGTCTTCTGTGCGTGTTTCGGTCGACTTGTGCTTGGGTCTTTTTCTCTTCCTCCTAGCACTGCTGGTGCTTCTGCTGACACGGGTGTCAGTGGTATACTTCTGTCTTTTTGTCAACCAGTGGAATATTTCCACGCCGCTACTGCTTATTTACGACGTCCAGGCTGCTTTTCAAACTTCTCCCGTCCACGTGGGCCCTATCTTAGCGGGGTATGCGGTGCTCTTGTGCTCTTTTTGGCTTGTCCGTAGAGCTTCTGGTACTGGCCAGGCCAACAGCACCAATACACCTTTTCCTGTGGTTTGTGTCTTGAGTATATTGCTCACAGTGGGTCTCTATGCAAGCGGATGGTTGGATTTACCCTTTTTAGCAATCACAATTGCCACGTCCTCGCTCATTTGGTTGCTGGTGTCACACCACCACGTCAATTCAAGGGCCAGGGCCAATATTTTGATTGTTGCAGTGTTCTCATATTGCTTGGAATGCTTTGTCTTGAGCACGCGTCACTTCACGCCTATAGACGCGTTGGTTTGTGTGGGTCTTCCGTGCTTCACGAAGATTAACCAAGTCGCCCTTGCAACTCCAAAGGATTTGGTCACCGAAGAAACAACAGAACGGCCGCGCATCTTAAAGGAAATTTTGGCTCACTCAGATACTAGGGCGATTTTTAACTTTCTTATGCTCAACACCGCCTTTATGTTCGTGCAGCTCCTCTACTCATTCCGTTCAAAGTCACTTGGGCTTTTATCGGACTCGTTGCATATGGCTCTCGACTGCGCGTCCCTTGCTTTGGGATTGATTGCAGGCATTCTACTGAAAAACCCCATCAATGCCAATAGCAAGTACCCTTTTGGTCTCAAGAACTTTGAGAACTTAGCTGGTTTTGCCAATGGTACGCTTCTCGTTGGTATTAGTGGTAGTATTATTTTTGAAGCGATTGGTAGATTGCTTCATCCAGTGGCACTTCAGCAAACAACGGAATTGATAGTCGTGTCTGTCTTGGGTCTTTTGGTGAACATCGTGGGCATCTTTGCTTTCAATCATGGACATGGCCATGGTCATTCTCATGGTGGAGGGCACTCGCATGGCCATTCTCACGGTCACTCGCATAGCCATGAAAGCTCTAACGAGCATAGTCATGGCGATACGCATACCGAGTCTTGTGATACTTCTGAAGAAATGAATGACAACATGAGGGGTATTTTTTTGCACATCTTAGCCGATACCTTGGGGTCAGTGGGGGTAGTGATATCGACTATTCTCACCAAAGTGTTCCATTGGCAAGGCTTTGATCCGGTGGCCTCGATTATTATTGCGGTGCTCATCTTTATGACAGCGATACCGCTCATGAAGTCCACTGCTTCTACGCTTTTGCTCAAGCTCGATGCCAAAAAGGAGGCCAATGTACGAAATGCATTAAACGAGCTCACCACTATTAAGGGCATCAAGTCATTCACCACACCGCGCTTCTGGGCCAGCGACAAGAAGTTGGGCGGGTTCATTCATATTCAAATTTACCGAGGTGAGAGCATTGCCTATTTACGAAAGCAATGCGAGCATGTTTTCCAGAACCACAACATTGAAGCTCTAATCCAAATGGAAAATGACTACGATCCATGCTGGTGTCGCGCGTGAACAGCTTTGTTTTGGTTGGTGCACGCCTCATCTTCCCGCGATCGCCATACAAGTTACAGTGAATGTGCGCATGCTGACTAAACTCATTGCAACGACAATTAATTGTGAATTATGTCTCGTGTTGGTGTTTTGGTGCTCGGGCCCGCGGGGGCTGGAAAGTCCACTTTTTGCAATTCCATTATAGCGCACATGCAGACAATCGGGCGCCGTGCTCATATTGTCAATTTGGACCCTGCAGCAGAGGCTACGGAATACGAGTTCACTGTGGACATCAAGGATTTGATCTCAGTGGAAGATGTCATGGATGAAATGGATCTTGGCCCGAACGGGGCGCTTATTTTCTGCTTCGAGTACCTTTTAAACAACCTCGATTGGCTTGATGAAGAAATCGGGGATTACAATGATGAATATTTGATCTTTGATTGCCCCGGGCAGATCGAACTTTACACACATGTGCCCGTGTTGCCTACAATAGTTCGTCATCTACAGTCCTCGCTAAACTTCAATCTTTGCGCAACGTACTTGTTGGAAGCACCTTTTGTCATTGATCGCTCCAAGTTCTTCAGTGGAGCATTGAGTGCCATGTCGGCCATGATCTTGTTGGAATTGCCTCACATCAACATTCTCTCGAAGACGGATTTGATCAAGTCTGACATTTCGAAAAAGCAACTCAAGCGGTTTTTGAATCCTGACCCATTAGTGCTTGAACACGACCCGGACAATCAGTTGAATCCGAAATATACTCGGCTAAATAAAGCCATTGCCCATCTCGTCGACGATTTTGGTATGGTGCAATTCTTGCCCCTTGACTGCTCAAAAGACAGCACTTCGGTTGCCACTATCTTAAGTTATATCGATGATGTGACGCAGTGGTCCGAAAGCCAAGAACCTAAGGAGCCTGTGGATGAAGTTGAATTTGACGAGGAATAAGCGACGCCAATTATTCCACCAAAGTAATCTAGAGGGCTGTGTGTTTCTTGCTGATAGGCTAAGTCGACTAACTAAAGGGCACGTGGCAGGAAGGCTTGGAGCAAACATGGTCTCAAAAGACCGGTACTCTTTTATCGATGGCCATACTTTTGTCTCTGCAATTTCAATACGCTGCTGAAATGAATGAAAATAACTGGGGTCAAAAAGGGCCCTGATTGAACCGTCTCAACAAGACTTCCAAATCATTGTCATCCTCTCAGTTCATTCAGTAAGGCTGAGCTCCACCGCAGCGAGGTTGATCTCCTCAATCTGGACCATTTCGTGTTATACACCGCCGCTTTTGGCGGACTGGTCCAGATGAAAAGAAGAAATGCGAAATCAAGAATTCAGGGAGTAAAACTGGCCAATCCTAACTCAAGTACGCTTTCTATAAAGTTGCAAAGTTGGCTTGACGAAGGTCTGCGGATTCCGCATAAAATGAGTGTCGCTCTTCGCTAGTGTTCAGTTACGCTAATAGTAGAGAAAGCTAAGAACAGAAAGAGAAAATCAATGCCAGAAACAACCCACATGACAAAGCCTTTTACATAACAATAGACGTAATAACGTTCTCAAATCTCTACACTCCACATCGATCTTCTGGAACATCTACCCTTATTCTAAAGAACTACTTTAAATGTAGGCCCCAACCAAACCACGCACCCGAACCCACATCGAGACGCGGGGTCCTGCATGGGACCACAGTTCATCGTGAGAAATACATTATATTTCGTTAAGGCCTTGCACCTCTGGAAAAACGGTACGCCAACTATTCAAAATGGTGCAGATCAACGAAGTCAAAGATGCTCAGGGTAAAGAATCCAGGACCGCTGCCCACACGCACATTAAGGGACTCGGTTTAGACGAACATGGGCTTGCGAAGAAGATCGACGGTGGCTTTGTAGGCCAAGGTGAAGCCAGAGAAGCGTGTGGAATTATTGTCGACTTGATCAAGACAAAGAAAATGAGTGGCAAGGCCATTTTGCTAGCCGGAGCGCCGGGGACGGGAAAAACCGCTTTGGCGTTGGCTATTTCTCAGGAATTGGGGCCTAAAGTTCCCTTCTGCCCCATTGTGGGCAGTGAATTGTATAGTGCAGAGGTGAAAAAGACTGCTGCGTTGATGGAGAACTTCAGAAAGGCAATTGGTTTGCGCATCAAGGAGACCAAAGAGGTTTACGAAGGAGAGGTGATCGAGTTGACTCCTGAGGAGGCGGAGAACCCGTTGGGTGGCTACGGCAAGACGATTTCTCATGTGATTGTAGGCTTGAAAACGGCGAAGGGTACGAAAAACTTGCGCTTGGACCCTACTATCTACGAAAGCATCCAGAAGGAGCGCGTAGTTGTTGGTGATGTGATTTACGTTGAGGCCAACACAGGTGCAGTCAAAAGAGTCGGGCGTTCCGATGCCTATGCAACGGAATTTGACTTGGAAGCAGAAGAATATGTCCCCTTACCCAAAGGCGAGGTGCACAAGAAAAAAGAGATCGTCCAGGAGGTGACATTGCACGACTTGGATGTTGCAAACGCCAGGCCTCAAGGAGGGCAAGATGTGCTTTCAATGATGGGACAGTTGTTGAAGCCTAAAAAAACGGAAATCACCGACAAGTTGAGAACGGAGGTGAACAAGGTCGTGTCGAAATACATCGACCAAGGTGTGGCCGAGTTGATTCCCGGTGTCTTGTTCATTGACGAGGTCAACATGTTGGACATTGAGATTTTCACCTACTTGAACCGGGCTTTGGAGAGTTCAATGGCACCCATCGTTGTGTTGGCTTCTAATCGAGGCATGACTACAATCAGAGGCACTGACGACGATACAAAATACCCGCACGGGTGTCCACCCGACTTGATTGACAGACTATTGATTGTCAAGACTTTGCCGTACAACCAAGACGAAATCAAAATCATCATCTCTAAGAGGGCTACCTTAGAAGGATTGTTCGTCACGCCAGAAGCATTGGACAGATTGTCATATCATGGAATCAACAGCTCGTTGCGTTATGCGTTGCAGTTGTTGGCACCCGCGGGGGTCTTGAGCAAAACTGCCAACCGCAGTGAAATCACCATCAATGATATCGAGGAGTGTGAGGTGTTGTTTTTGGACTCGAGTCGCTCGATGAAGGTTTTGGAGAGCACGAAAGGTTACCTTTGATCTTTCAAGGGTGGTGATTCTGTACGGAAGTAGTAATTACAATGTAAAATGAAAGTTAGACATATACCCCGTGGTTGTTTGAGCACCCACGGTTATATTGAAGTCTACGACACAGATTCGATGATATTGTTGTTGTTGTTTTGCTTCACTGCCTTTGGGCAACAAACATCGACACGATATTCGCAAATTAATTCGACATTCAATTTTCTAGCTTCCCCAACTCTGTCACTTCCAGCAAGAAATCCTTTGCTGTGACGAGATCGGTGCTTCCATAAACAATGTTTTTGGCGGCTCGGTTTGGCTGTGTGGACCACTCTGTCAAATTGTGGTACTCCAAATAATTGCCTCCGCCAACAACAAATACAACTGAGCTTTCGTAAGACTGTCTCTTGGGTGGTTTGGAATGCCCGCCTCTAGACTTTGGGTCTAGGAAGAGGTATTCGTCGGTAATTTGAATCGAATTGGAAGATGCATTGTTGGGTTCCATTATCGCCTCAACAATATTGGTGATGGGAAGACTTTTCTTGTCTGGCAATAACTTCTTCAAGCCAGTAGCTAACGAACTGATTCCCTCGGATATCCGGCCTTCCGTGAGACCATAAAGCTTCGAGGACAATCCTGTAAATAACGCAGAATTGTTCTCCGTAAGCGAGTGACCGTTGCCGCTAGATTGCTCGTTGAGAGTCACGTTCCTCGATAAGTTCAAGATCTGCTTGAATTTCACAATGTACTTGAACGCGCTCATGTCAATCTCAGGATACTTGGATTGAAAGATCTTCTCGCAGTCGGCAACAAAGCTCAGCGGCAAGTCGGTGAGTAAGTTAAGAATCAAGAACGTCCGGAGCTTGTCGGAGGAATTATCTCTTTTGGAGTCGGACTTCAAGAGCTCGAGAAAATCGCTTTGTACCTTCGGGTTGCTGAAATTCTGCTCCACCTCGAAAAACCTGTCCAAGGAGCGTGCCTCTAATTCCTTCAAGAGCGAAGCGAGAACATCCATGTGCATGTCCAACGTGACTTTTTTCGCCGTCAACTCGGGCAACGCCTCTACCGCTTGTTGTATGAGTGATGTGTCTGTGTTAGCGTTGGGGTCAATGTCATTTAACGACGAAATCCCCGTTCGATTGGTGAGCTCTTGTGCCTCCTTTTTATACGCATTCAACTCGATATCGGCATTCTCAACCACGTCAGGAAAGGGCAACTGCGAGTTTTTGTTCCAGAAGAAATCTTTTGGATCCACATCATAACTTTTCACCTGAGGCTTATCCGAGTTCTCCTGGTACTTGGTCACTCGGATTGTGTTTCTGCGTAACTCAAACACGTCGCTCACCATGCATTGGTAGATCCACAGGTGTGAGAACATCGACGCAATGTCAATGTTTCTGTCCAAGAGAATCAAGACAGGTCGTTGCAGTATCAGCTGAGATACCGCAGTGCGGGAATTGGACACGTGGTCTCTCAACTTCATATCCAACTGGGTCGCTACAAGTTCCGCAGGTCCGTTTTTCGGGCACCTGATGATCGGCACTGCTTCCATAGTTACCAAGCTCGCCAACAATCCGTCGGCAATTTCGTTGGCAAGCGCATGAATGTCGTCTTCCGATGTCGTGGGGCTGTTGAATTTGGTGAAAATGCGGGGCAAGTCAAACGAGAATAAGTTTGGCTCCGTCACAATGAAGTCTAAATACTGGTCATAGACTTGCTTGATTTTGTGGCCCGTTCCACATAAAGATACCTTTTTCGCAAACTCCTCCAATAGTTCTCGTCTGATAGCCAGTGTAAAGTTGACATAAAAGGACTCGTATTTTTCTTCTTGCAAGTCTTGAATTATGAGAGACACGTTTTGAACGGTGGGCTCAACAAAGTATATCACAGGTACGTCGGGCAAAGGTGACCTTGCCGCGGTTATAAGTGTGTGCACAGTGATACCACAACGCAAAAGGTCATTGACACGTAATATAGATGAAATCACAGCTTGCGACTTGCGGTCCATCACCAAAACCTTCCACACGATTTCCTCGGCTTTCGAAGCCAAAGTCAAGTCTGCGGTACCATCTTTATTAAGATGAAGCATGCGCTCCAATGCACCTGAAAGAATTAGTATTTTTCAAGATAAGTTCCATGGTAAACGTGGAGTTAAGCGAGATTGAGCAGCTGGAAAATGAACACGACGCAGAAATGCGCCTTTTGTTTTTGTTTTTTTTGTTCCTCAAGCGTTTAGCAAAATCCAGCGATTTCTTCAAAATGACATACTGATTTGACGCTGTCGCAAAGACAATGTTTCCGAAGACATTGCTATTGGACCTAGTGTTGCTTCCGATAAAGGATATTCAACACTTCGCGGTGAGATAGAACCCGAGGCTGGCTCTTAGATGCAGGTGTACGGGTTTGAGGGCGTGTCCCTCACAAGGCGAGTCTGGCGATTCGCATCTGGGACCGAGTAAAGTACACAATCTGGCAAGGGCAAATCTGGGTTAAGTTCAATGAAGATCGGAAGCTTCTTGATAAGGGGCGTGGTGATTTCGCGGGCGTGAATTTGTCTTCTTGTTGCTGTCGTATCTTTTTCACATTTTCCTTTTTTTTTTCACTCCCTTTCCTTTCCTCGCCTTCCTTTCATTTCCTTGTGAAGGTCGGTTGCAATGCATTGAGGGAGCATACCGGCGTCAGCACCCTTTTCGCCTCAAACGGGACCTGTCTAAATTAAGCCAAGAAAACTAAGCAAAAGATGCAGAGGCAAGATTTGTACAGTAAAGTATAACACCTGGAGCTTGAAATGAGATATTAAGGTACTTAGTATAATTAAATTGATTTAGTAGACGCGGAAAATCAGGGGCCAAATTGAGAGGTGTTATGATCTTAGTAAAATAAATGAATCTTTTAGTTTTGTAAAGGCGTCCAACACGTCTGAAGCGTTGCCTAAGCCTTTTTATTACTAACAGACTGCATAGCCAAGTACGCCTCACTCATTTCCCTTTGCCAAACAATAGAATCTGGAATGTTTCAGGGTCCCCAACCAGCACATTCGTTTAGATTGCGCGTAATTTTCCTGTTGATCTTCGTTCGAACTGCGCGCACTAATTAAGAGAAAGAAACCAATTTTTGGATTTCGGTTCGGAGTCCATTGAATGGGGTTTTTCTATTTAATTTTATGTAGTAATTTTATTTTTATGTTTCTATTTGTTTTTATTTTGGTTTTCTTTGTTCTAGAAGTTCTTAATCGTACAAGAAACATACTGCGATTTGCTTCGTGTCGTATTCCGGATTTTTCTTGAACAAAGATGAAATGCCCATGCTTGGAGGCTTTTACAGGCTTATAATTCCGCGCGGAAGGTGCCGAGACCACGGCTGTTTGCTGCAAGAAGCCTAAAGAGGCAACCAGAGAATAAGGAGATGAAGATATGAGGAAAAAGAAAAGCAGAAGAAAGAGGGAGATTGATTAAATAGAGGGAGGGAGGGAGGGAGGAAGGGGGAAGAATCTCGGAGTTACGGTAAATGGAGGCTGATTCTGGCGTGCAAATCATCTCTATATTCATCTGATGACAAAGCACCAAGCCTCAGAACTGCATGGACTGTGCTGGGGTGCGTTCTGCCTCTGTTGATTTTCGCATGAGTCGACGAGTTGCACAGGATGACCGAACACTGGTGAACTTCAATAGTCATTTCCTTCCTTTCTCACGCGTGAGTTTGCTCTCGGAAAAAGGCGGCCTTCCCAGAGTTATCCCATCCCTAATCGCTTCTGTACTCAACAATTCCTCGTAGCACCTTAATTTTTCCATAGACATCGTGGTCAATCATATTTTCTTGGCACTTCACTTCCTTCGGCTTATTTTTATGCTCTGTTCCAGGCTTGGGCCAAACACACTTCAATCGTAGTCTCTCACATTCAGAACAACTAGGCCGAGACTCGCAGCACCGCTTCTTTCTCTGTCGGCAAGTAAGACATCCCAAACGTGATCTTGCCGCCTTTTTGCCGGAACCCAAAGAGCCCGAGTAGCCGGAATGATTCGTGGAGCTTGTTTTACGGTTGGGGTTTAGATTCAGTTCTTCTCTCGATGTAGCTGTAGATGTTTCATTGCTGGTGCTGATTTCCGAGGATGTTCTTGATGCATGCTTTTGTCTCCGTGGGTCTGGAGTCGATTGCTCCAGTGTAGTTCCAGTGCTTTCAGCCGGTCTGTAATGGTGACCCGGTATGTGAGGGTCCCAATGTTCGCCATGAGCCTGAGTCTGGATTTTCGGGCCATAGTTCATATGCTCTGGTGGAGCAATGGGCATGGGTGCCATAGGCATTGAAGCGTATGGGGCACCGATGCGATGACCGCCTGCAAACGGAATTATGTTCGGGTAGACGGATCTGATGTGAGGAATAGGAGGCTGTTGCATCATGGGTCGAGGAATCGTATCGTCAACAACGGGACCTTCAGGTCTGATTGGTTGCAGCGGCGCGTACTTAAGGCCGTCTGGTCTGGGTGGGATTTTGGGGTCATTGTACGTTTTGGCGGCGTCATTTTCTGGGTTGGCGTGAGGAAACGAATGCGCTTCATGCGGTTTGTTAAGCGGTGGCCAGTTGCTGGAATTCGCCGGCAGGTTCTGCAACGACGGGCTTTGCAACCTACTCATTATGGTATGATTTTCGCTGTTTGGAGTTAGTAAACGGTTACTGGATGTTTGAAAGTAAACCAATTCCATGTTGTGATATGCTAAACTGGTCGGACGGCACCATGGATGAATTTCGCCCGGGCATTTTCTATGTGGGTAAAAGCAGACTAGTTTATAAGGGCCACAGGAAGTTCATGAAAAGAGCATTGGTAACGATTTGCCCTATTCATAGAGCCAGAGTGATGATTCCCAACTGAAACAAGACTCATTGACAACAACATGTGAACATACGTCGCCATGAGCAATTTGATTTGTTATTATGCACCACTTCTGGTCCTAGAGTACCCTTTATCTAGTCTCTTTGAGAAAATCTCGCCCACTGTGGCGTCTAACACCTAAGGTTCTCCGATACTTCAAAGGCGTGGCTTGCACTGAACGTAACATGTAATTGATAAACATTGAGGGATTAGCCGCCCAAATGTGGGCTCAACGTGTCCATGAAAATGATCTTGTGAAACATACTTGTGTTACTGAGCGAAATTGCTGAAATGCATTGGTTTTCGTATTGCTTTAAAGTCTCGTCACCTCCCGTTTTCCTGATGGTGTGTTTCTGGAGGGATATGGAAAGCGGAGCTTGTTTAGGGCGGAGCAACTGAGACGCGCGGCTGATGTAAGCGAGCTTGCGGAAAATAAACGAAGGAAAGGAAGCGGCGGGTGATTCTGGGGTGGCTTAAGGGTCAAAAGAAGTGTGAGGATCAATATATATTAAGTAGACCGGGAGCTCTCTTTCGTTTGGAAAGTTTTGATCATGCTCAAAAGCCTCACTGCAACTAGGCCCATGCATAGTTGCTGGTCTTGAAACCACGCATGAGAGCGCAGACTTCGCGACAAACGCGGGCGGCAACATCATGCATGTCGCCCTCGCGTTGTTCAAAAACGGACTTTTCTTTGCAATGCTCTTGTCCTCTGCAGGCTTTTCCGTACCGTACATACTTCGGTGCCACGCCGCTTCGGTTCTTGGAGAAGAGTTCTTCTGTGCTAATCTGCAAAAGAAGGAGGGCTACCACAAACTTGCTTGGATTTGTGACTTTTGAGTTCGGACTGTGTTGTTGCTTTCCCTTCTCCGCTTTGAAATAGCTTCTTAGTTTTTTTTTTAACTTTTGGTCCGGATTTCGTCCACAACTGCCACGTTTAAGCTTGAGACTGTAAATTGCATTTCGTATTAGGAGTGGCAATTTTCATGATTTTCTGGACACCCAGCATTATCAGAAAAGGTTTCTAAGCAATGGCTAGTGAAGAAGCCAAGCGATGAAAAGTACCCATATGTACCGGTTTTGACCGATGCTAGAGACGGTGTCGTTGTGCGCATGCAGCATGTGGGCATCCGCCTTAGGTTAGCAATTGCAGGAGCTTCCCAACGTCGGGCAGATCTTGCCAGCGAAGGAGAGATTGGAAGTCTAAAAAACCAATGAGCCAGACGTTCCTCCCGGGCTAGCTTCTGTAATGAAGTTTCTTAACGAAAAATTCTCTGGTACCAGAAGCTTTGCCCCAACACCCGCATCTCCTCCCCTCTTAGTTCAATCTAATGATACGAAAGATTTCACCCTGCAAATGCTCATAGCATGCATCTATTACACGACCATTACGCGATTTCCCCACCGTTCACCACATTTCCTCAAAAACCGCTTAGAGGTATTAGTCAGTGCCGCGGCTCCAGCCCTCACTTGCCAAGTCTAGGCTACGCCTCGGTTGGGTTGTCGTGGCACAACCATTCTGGTCCGACGCAGTGCGAGCTGACAGGACGACGGGTGAGACCCGGCAAGCAATGAATATGACGCTTGTGAGGGAATTCTTGTATGTGTTCTGTTCTTTTATCCTTGTTTACTTGTTTACTTGTTCTTGCTTTCTTGTTTGGGTTGCCCTTGGCACACGGTTGGGAAATCCTTTTGCGCCCATCGAACCTCAAGTGCAGGGACAGCTCGATGTTCTTCTTCTGTGTGAAACACATTTCTTTGAATTATCGTGATGTCATCTTGGTGTACTCGTTGAATTGCTTTTTGGATTTAATGAACTTCGGCAGCATTGTGCGGTTTGGAAACGTTCGGCGGGTGCTTCCTTCGGCGAAATCGGCTGCAGGAAAACTTTATGTGCACTCTCGCAGAAGAGATACGTGTCGTAAGTCAGTACCGAGCCTGTACCGAAGCTGTACCACGCGAAGACGTGACTAATTAGGAAGTTCGCTGGACGTGTGTTCTTTCGTTTCTATCCCAATAGGGAACATATACACCAGTACCCCTCGACCAAATTTGCCCTACGTCTCCACAATTGTTTAGCTCTTCTATTGCAAGTGACAGTGACCCGGAAGGTTGCTCGTTCCCCGTTGTTTGATTACAGCAATTGGCCGAAATGGGTTTCCTTCGAAGGTCAAGTAAATATGGCATTTGAAAAGTCTATTTTTGGACTTCATGATAGCGCACATAATAGCTTAGTGCGTGGGCTGAAATCTCACAAGGACGGGTTACATTTTACATTCTGAAGGTTTTTACTTCCATAGGCTTTACGCTATTCGTTCGATTCCACTTATATCCCATACTCATGGCATCCCGTGATTAGCTTCTTCGCATGAAAGTCGCATACGCTTCAGCATAAGCATTTGCGCAGAGTGCAGTTAAAAACAAAACATATTAACCTTGACTGCATGCCAGCGACGGATTCCAGAAGAGGCAGCTGCAAGAAGGAGCTCAGGTATTGGCGGTCCCTTCGCTTGCTCCAGAATTTCTCCCAAAAACATGTCACGTGATGGGTGGTTTTCACGGTTTTGACATCGTAGATTATGAACATTACTCCTGCTGCTTGCTCGGCAAAAAAACCAGGCTTTATTCAAAGCCAGCTTTCTGCAAAGAGCATGGCGAGTAGTCCGAGATTGCTGGACAACACGCATCCCAGGCATTCTTTCGCCTGGGTTTTGGGCCATCTAAACCACGGAATAGTTCCCTTTCACCCTCCCTTTTTTTTCATTACATCATACCTGGCATCCCCTGGGGCATACCTTGAGGGCCGCCCTGTCCTTGGCCCTTCAACGAGGACTTCCCGGCTTTCAAAAGCTCGTCGCAGAGTAACAAATTCGAGGCAATACCCGTGGCAGCCAGAATAGCGTTTCTCACCACTCTGTAGGAGTCCCAAACTCCTTCAAGCGAGGGGTCCATGGGCTCTCCCGATACAAGATCAATACCAACCACGTGGTCATCTATAATCTCGTCCTGGCAAGCGGAGACCGTCTCCAAGGAGTCGAGACCTGCATTGGTACTCAAAGTTTTCGGGACAATAAGAAGCGCTTCAGCAAACGCCTTGACTCCCGGCTTGTTGCGGCCCTTGAGAGTCTTTGACGACAAGAGATGGTTGTTGCAGCTCATGTAGAAAGCGCCTGCTCCGGGGACAATACTTTCGTCCTTGATAACGTTAGCAACCGCACGCAATCCGTCCCTCACGGCGTCCTTGGTTTGCTGTAACACGTGGTTTGTCAGTCCCTTTATGAGGATCGTAGACGCTTGAGCTTCACTGCATTCTGTGATATAGGTAAACTTATCCTCGCCAATGCTCTCCTCATAAACGTAGCCAGCCCTGCCCAATACTTCGGGAGATAAGTCGTCGACAGAATTCTGGGCTTCTCCTCCAACAATCAATTGCAAGCGTTCCATGTTTCTTCTCTTGGCTCTGCGCAACGCCAAAATGTTGTGTTTAGCCAACACGTCCAAGGACATGGGGTCAATACCCTTTTGGTTGATGATGACAAACCCGGCATCACCGTTCAAGCCACACACCTCGTTCTTCAAATCGACGATTTTGCGCAACTTCTCGTCAACAAACTTACGCTCAGAAGCCACCAACTTCTCTCTTTGCTCAGCAGACGAGTAGAAAAACCCCGAGTTGACCTCAGTCTTTTCGTATTCTAGAGAGACGTTGAGTGTCAAGACAAACGCGTTTTTCACTCTACGGGGCATATCTGGATGCCTGGCACCATGGTCCAACACAAGCCCCTTAATCAAGCTCGTGTCGGTGGCTTTTCCATGTTGCATGGTCATGATTTCCACCATGTGCAAATCCAAGTTTTTCTTGTCTTCGCCTTGCACGGACAACACAGCATCAGTGACAATGGGCGCCAACACATCGGTGAGTTCAGGCGTCACCTTAGTCGCCACCGAAGTTCTAGCTACTTGGAGCAAAAACTCCCGGTCGTAGCTCTCGGGGCTGGTCTTGAATTGGTCCAAATGTTGCAAAGACGCCTCACGTGCCATTTCGAATCCATCCACGAGCACACGTGGGTGCACACCCTCGCTGATAAATCTCTCTGCTTGTTTCAATAACTCGCCCACCAATAAAACAACTGTTGTGGTCCCGTCACCCGTGATCTCATCTTGGGCAGTTGCAGCACGTGCAATCATCACTGCAGTTGGGTGCTGGATCTGCATCTCAGAAAGAAGCACTTTCCCGTCCTTTGTAAGTTTCAAATTACCTGATCCATCGACCAAAAGCTTTAAGGTGCCTTTCGGACCCAAATTTGACGCCAATACCAGCTGCAAACCTTGCGCAGCGGCAATGTTTACCTGAAGCGCTTGCGCCCGTCTCAAGGACTCGGCCTTTGGGTTCAAAAGCTGAATTGAAGACGACATGTGTATTGGTATCTAGGCGTCGATTCCGGCTTTATGGGTCTGAGTTAGCTGATCCGAGAGAGTGAGAAAAAAATTGTTTCCCCAGTGTCGCGGCACGTGAATGTAGTCACGTGACAAACACCACCCTCCAGCTGCCCACCTACCGTCATAACCGCTTCAGAAGAGAATTGAAGTCGTGGAGCGTGATTTGCAGATACAAGAACTGCTCATATGTCGTTTTTCTCACTTTTGTTTTTTTTGTGGAATAACTTCACCACCAATATGGGTAAGTGTAGGGATAGTCATACTAATGAGAGAACAGTCCATGCATAGTGCTAGTGTGCGCGGCCACGCGTCGTTCTCGCACTCAATTCGGGATTCCAGTTCGACTGAGCTGACTGAGCTTAAGTTGCGCAGTGTTGAATCAAGGAATACCGGCACATCCGCAGTTTGTATCTTATATTTTGTTTCTTTTTCGTATGCGAGCACTATTAGGTGAGTCTGAGCTAATGGCCTAGGCAAGAGATCGCATGCTTCTCATGATTGGGTTGGTTTTCGATCAAGTTGTGTATATTCTGTTGGTGTAGTTCTATGTTTGAAGCAAGGCTCATCATGAAAAGCGGGCTATGTAATACAAACACTTAGAAAGTGTTAAGGCATACTTAGTTCCTCTTCCAGTGCCCTGAGTGATCTATAATGAAGGACAAATCCCTAGAAGGGGACAATCTGAAATATAAAAAATACGTATTCTAGGAAGCTTGCTCAATAAGTGGTACATGATTCGGGATTATATTGTCCACGCACGTTGATACTTTTCGTTCTTTCTTAAGGCAAAAGACATGGAAAATAAGGCCTTAAGATTAAAGATACTTGATTCGTCGAATTTACATCTTAGATAGGCTCGAAAAGCAAGAATCGAATCAAAGAAACCCATCACAATAGAGAAAAGTGTTAGTCAGTCCACTCTACGTCCAGCTATGTGCTTCAAATTCAGTAGTCCCCATTATTCCCTGCCCTGTTGTTTTCGTAAGCGAGAAGAAAGTGCCATGCAAAGGAATTTTGACTAAGGTTTGCTGTACTTTGAATTCTTGATCAACACTTTGGTGAAAAAAATCATTTTTGGCTGTTCATATCTCTACGGGCTACTTCTTTTATCAATGGAATCATTTTTCTTCAAAACATGAAGAAAGACGTTTGATACCCTCTCTATCTTTTCCTTGGTCTTCATGCGTACAGTTTATGTTGGTCCGATATACTCTTATTCCAAACCAGCAACCTATTACATTTTGTGAAGTACTCTCTGTTTTTGGTCAGCAACATTTCATTCATAGAAAACCTTCATCTGAAGAGTACCTTATCTTTGAATACTTTTCGTTCTCCCACTGGCCTCTTTTATTATACACCAAGCAGTACATCAATAAGTACAAAAGAAATGAAAGTGAAAGTGATTTATGCAGAAGAATAATGAGGATATGCCCCCAACCCACTTGTCACATGAAAAAACAGCACAGCATAAGATGGTCCAATCTCCGCTTGAGCACATTCGAATCTTTCGCAAGCAATCTGAAATCGATATAATCACAGAGCATACGTGTTTACTATTTAAAAACCCTCAAGCATCAGGCTTTCTGGTACTTCCATGTGCTGGGGCCTAACCATGCTGTTGAAGTACATAAGCTTCCGCATATATGCGTTGGCTCAAAACCATGGAACATCGATGTGCTTTTGACTCGACTTTCCTTAACAGAAAAAGCCGAGGAAAAAAAAAACCGGAGATACGCTTGTGAACAATTCCGCTCGCTTGATGCACGTCTCTGACGCAGCGACTTCGGTGAATTAGTGCCAACAGGGCAGTGTTGCTGAAAATACCCTAATCGATAAAAAAAATATATTATAAACTATTTTTAGGATTTTTCAACTTATTTTCATGATTATGATTAGCGACTCTTTGTGAAATAACTATTTTTACATATTTTTAGAGCTTCGCGAGTTATTTTCATTTTTATTTTAACGGTTAAGGGCAAGTTATTAATAACTTATCGACTAAGGTCACTTTTCGCTCGTACCCTCCAGAATGGCACTCATGGGGGGAAATACCCTATAACACCCCCATCATCGTTGCCGACAATAAATGCTTCATGTTCAGTAACGCCACAAGTCATGCACTCGGAAGCTGTTGGAGGGTTTTTTTTCTATAAAGTTTTATAGTTTTTGTTGGAATAAGACTGGGCAAGCTCAGACTACGAGCGCCTCCTCTCCAATCAGATTTATCATTCAAAAAAAATATATATATATATCCTTCGAGGGAAAAGATTACCCGAGTTCAAGCGAAGGTGGATAATAGCTCGGCGTGAGAACAACTTCCTGAGGTTGCAGTAGACTACCAGATTGGGAAACTAGAGTCGATGCCAATGTGGTCTAATGTAGGCTATGACATGCTTGACAGAACTCTCGGGACGAACAAACTTCACCAAGTCTAGGCAGGTCCTCCGCTCTTACACAAATGATACAGTAGTACGCTAAGATAAAAGTGGATGTGGTACTGATCACCACAACAAGTGGCATA
Organism: [Candida] golubevii; assembly: GCA_030582695.1. Lineage (NCBI taxonomy): Eukaryota > Fungi > Ascomycota > Pichiomycetes > Serinales > Metschnikowiaceae > Metschnikowia > [Candida] golubevii. Next base: position 33,648 of record JAJMGV010000045.1, on the reverse strand, counting down.
ACCATCTTTTTCCATTGCTTGTATTATGAGACCTCCATTTTCATAAAAATAATTCATAATAATTTTGAGTTATTAGTACTTATTGCGAACTTATTTTTAGTTTATCTTTTTCGAATTTCAGTTATTTTTCTGTTATTAGTATCGAAATTTACTAATGACTCAAAGTTATTTGTAACTTTCTCGCGAAAAAATTATCATCAGCAACACTGCAACAGGGGCTATCTGCGAAAGCAAGTGAGGGTTTTCGAACGTTATATTCTTTCTTGGGAGTGTGAATAGCCTAATATTGAGACACCTCCTCAAAGAGTGACGTCAAAAAAAAAGTACAAGATACTTTGATTAAAAGAAAATGCAAGAATAGGTCAATGTTGGAAAGAAGAAAAAGAAAAATGATCCTTGTTGAAAGCCTTATCAGAATGATGTTGGTTTGTTTAACGGACAGTGTCAGGGTTCTTATATCTGCCTAATGTACATATTAAGTGAGATCTTCTAGTATAACCAGTCTGGCTTTCCAACACTTAGGTGGGAAAGCCGGTCATTATATAGTTGGAGCTGGCAATGGGTCAGCTAACTACAATGGTAGTAGTGAGTGCAAATCCCCTGTATAATTCCATAATACAGGTTGTAGATTCGTTGCCCGATCATACTACCGCAGGTTCTCATTGTTAGGCAGTTGATGGCAACTTGCCTAAATGGGACACCTCGCAGACAGCACGTGAAACAAAGTTTTATTTTGAATAAGTACAAGCGGTTTAAAAGCAGATTTGATTCGTAATTGAAAACAGAAAAAAGAAAAATTGAAGAGAGAAAACCAGATAGAAACAGAAAGGGCAAAAGTTAAATAAAAGAATCACAAACCAAATAAAATTGAAAGACCAGAAGTGTCAAACATTCACTTTCGTTTCGCGGCTCGTGGGCACAGCAGAAGTGTTTTGGAAATCTGCTTTTATTCCTGTTCAAGTTGTCTGTTGAAGAGATGATTGGGACGGGATCATATTCCGGGGAAATAATCCAAAGAGAAGAAGAAAAGAAAAAAACCTCTCTCTCTCTCTCTCTCTCTCTCTCCGGTCTGAAAATGACAATTAAGGCCACCCTCATTTTTGCAGCCTCCGTATCTCCTACACTACGGCCTTGAAATTTTCAAGTTCTCTCACTGAACATAAAATTTGTGTCTAACTATTTAGATTAAAAAAGCAACCCCAGCAGCTACAACAGCACCAAATGCACCTGTGTTGATCACCTGAGATCCCCCAGCTTTGGCTGTGGTGGTTGTGACTTGACTAGAGACATTTGCACGTGTTTCCTGGGAATGGTCGTGGGAATGGTCGTGGCTATGGCCCTCGTGACTATGGTCGTGACCCTCATGGGCAGCACACGCCGTGGCAATAGCCAAACATAAAACAAACGGAACCAATTGCATATTGGAAAGTTCCGGTGAAATTTGGGGCTAACTGGCCGCTAAATCAAAGGGAATTAGCCTCTCTTATATACTTTTAGCCTACCCCATTTCGAACTATCACAATTGGGGTTACGCACAATGTTTCACTTACCCAGGTGGTTACCGCATTAGCTCGCGTTGACGACAATTGTGTTGTTTATTTACAAAACGAAGAAAAAAAAAACCCCCAAATCTTTTAACAATCTATTGTTCCTTTGTCTGGGGTATACGTGATAACATGAACCGTCGTCGTTTTCGTCGCCGCTTCGTTGCTGTTGCACGGGCGCGCCTTACCTTCGTATTTCATTCCTGTTTTTCTCCGCTACTGAACGCAAACGCTCTATTGCACCATATAAAATGCCTCGAGAATGTTAATACACTCGTTTCTATCCTAGAAGGCGCGGAGAACGCCCGTGTATGTTGTGAGTAAACGTGCTCGCAATAGAGATAAAACAATGGTTGGCGGTGGCCAATAAATGTGGAGTAATCGCGGTACTAGTAGTCACAATAATGAGGCAATTTCGATCGTTTTGGGTTCTCAAACCTTCTCATTGTTCAACCTCTGTAGTGAGGGTAACCACCAGGTTTTGGCGCAAATCCTTGGCTTGAAAAACACGAGCAATTTTCGAGCAACTTCCCTATTCCACACCACGCGATCTATATGCTAAGCCGCAATAAGCATTTGCATAATAAGGTGTTTTTTTTTTTTTTCCTTTTGATAAAATTGCCGTCTAACCTGGTTTTTGTGTTCCATGAATAGAGCATGGGAAAGTGTTTGCAGGACCACGTACTATAATCAGCCAGATGGAAATAAAATGCTAGATTCATGGCTAAGGAGCCTTGCCCCTTAACAAAGACAACTCACTCGCAATATCGGCTCCTTCCTTCCGGTATTGAGAAGCTGAGAGATCGTCTTACGGATCAAAAATACTAATACAAGCACCCGAATACGATTTTTAGTGACGGACAGGCCAAACAGACTTCTCCCAAGTACGATCAAGATTTTGGCTATTCTTAAAGTAAGAGTTTCTCTCAGAGATGAATTGGGCTCCACTGCTGATTCTACGCAAGACTTGGAATTGGACAGCGAAAAAGAGGAAAACGCTGTAACGGCTGTTGAAATGAGTTAGGCGCAACAATTAAGCTGCGTGAGTAAAACTGACTGTATTTCGGCCTCGAGAGAGGACGAAGAGTGAAATTAAGCTTTTGTGGTACATTAAACTATTGAGGTGTAGGAAAGAACGACAGTTACTGTGGTGCGCAAATGATCCAGACCAGTTCTGCTGCGACATGAACTCAATACATGTTGTTTCTTTAAATAAAAAAAAAAAGCTCGTCATAGTAGCGGTTGACTTGAGGACACTCAAAGCTGATACGTGACCAACGCCACCGGTGGCGTTGGTATGAAGGACATCGAAGTATTTCGAAACGATTTCCAGAATGATCCGAGTAGGGGCTACCTGCAAAAAGGGCCAGATCGGCCCCACTACCATACAGATTCAAAAGTCAGCAGCACCTATCATAGTAAACTCTTAGTTTTTTACTTTATTGATTTTTTTGATATTAAAGCTAGATAAAGATACTCGGTCAACTATGGAAAAAAACATTTTTTTAGTAAAACATAGCCAAATATCTCTCTTTAGCAAAAAACTCTTCGTATTCCGGGGTCATATCCTCGAAAATAGACTGAGGTCCCAATCTCTGGCATTCAGCTTTGAATTCAAGGAAACGTGGATCCTTTGTGATAGGGTGTTTGCTGAAGATGCTGTTGGGTGCAATGTCAACCAATTGTGTTAAATCCTGGATAATGAATCTCCTAAATTGCTGGAGCATCCTTAGAAATTTTGGTGCAACACCGTCCGTCTCCGGATCTTCCAAGTCGACTCCATTTTGGTTTTTCTCGACCTGAAGAAGTGCATCTTCTACCCAAGGAAATATCTTTTTTTCAAGCTCGGCCGGTGGCTTCCTCTCACGATGTACACGGTTCGAGCCTTCCATGTCAAAGCCACCTGTAAACTTGGCAAATTCTGGGGGATATATTTGCAGACAGGTATTTTCACGCACATCTTTTGCCCAACTACCAGCTCGACTGATTTGGGCCGCCTCGATGTGGCGCACAATTGAATTAATGCTCACAGATTGGCCAATGCTCTCAAGGCATTTCTTCGCCAATTCCACCTCGTATTGACGACTGATAGGCTTCCTTGTCCCGAAGCTTCTATTTTTCGACATAAGCACTTTCAATGGATACCAGCTAGGCTTCTCTGAGAAATCAGGTGCCTTATCGCCAACTAAAGGTGCATCAAGATCAGCAAAATCAAAGCGGTACCAGAGCGAAAAGGCATAAGCTGACACCAAGCAAAGCTCGACATTTTTGTTACGACATGCGCCCATGCACCGGGGTTCAACATTGGAGCCCAACGTTCCACCCTCGGTTATCTGAAATCCTAGAGTTGGAACCCCATATGGCCACGTACCTTCACCCATGAAAATGGTGTCGGAAAGCTCTAGTTGAAGCTTGTCCTTACTATCATAAAGGAGATGATGGCCCAATAAAAGCCACAAAATTGCATTGATACCATCTTGAACATCGTCTTTTTCACGCGAGCCTGTCAATTCATACATATTGACCATCATGCGCTTCACGGCCTCGTCCAGATAAGCTTCAGCATTCATGATGTCGGAGTATATTGGTCATGTTAGGGTTTATCGTGAAATTCTTTATTTAAAAACAAAAAAAAACTCAGTAAAAAATTTCCGTGTTCTTCTCCATCTTTACGCAGGCGTGCCACTTTTTTGAATTTCATTGAGCGTCGCGTTCTCCCCTTGTTCCTCGAAGAGCCCTATTGTTAATAACTCCGCATGTGGGACTTTTCCAAACAAACTTCACACATTTAGCTGGAAGAGATCTTCGAAAACAGTAGGCCAGGCAATTTGGCCATAAAAAATTTTGACGAATGCGTGATGTTTAAATGTCCTAATCGTACTCGATGTATGGCTCGCTACGTATCAAATACAAAAAAGGCTGCCGAGAGGAAGGATAGATATTTCGTACCTGTAGACTTTAACGCCAACTGAACACCCTGTGCGAATGACTTGCAGAAGCAGACGCCTTCCATAGACTAAACCATATATGTTTCTTTATTTTTTTAAGTCAAATTTTGACTTTTTGACAATTGTGATTCACCGGACTCCGGAGTATCTGTTGAAATGTAATGGAAACGACGTGTTAAATGCGTTCCCAAACCTAATTCTGTGTATTAGACTATTCTATCGGTGAAGAGAAAAAACCCCAAGATCTATCTTCCACGTCGAGTGAAAGATTTTCACCTCGAGAAGCAAACGTCGTGCATGTACCATATTCACGGTGCTCGCACTCCGTTTACCGGAAATTGCAACAGTATCTTACACAGCTAAATGACACTATTTCGGGTTTGCAGCCATAGGCATTACCCGCTCTATGGGCCAATCACCTTCTTATTTCTGTTTTTTATAAACAAACCGCTTACTACATGCCTCTCATTGATGCTTTGAATTTTGCTTTGAAAATGATTTGAAGAGTTCATTAGGCGAGTGCTTTTTTTAAATGGAGAAATCTCATATGCGACAGATTAATCTGGTCGTGTATAAACCATTCTGGTTTCTGGTGCTTTTCGCGGATTAACTAAGCCTCCATACACTTTCTTTTTCAGAAAAGCAATATTAAAAGTTAGACCCCACCACAACCCTTAAATGAGAAGTTTAGACTTGTATTGAATCGTATTGATTCGAGGGTAACATGTCATGAATGAAGCCGATCCTCGGATCGAAGAGGAGTCACGTGAGATGACGACAGACTTAGATGCAGACCCGCGCAGCATTAGCAATACTTAAATGGACGACGTTTCCCGAATCATGCGGAAGAGACCAGCGGTTTTATAGTTAGTAAATATAGCCTTAACGTTTCTTACTATCTGTCTAACCGCTTCCTGAGATTCCCTAGACAAACAATTACATAACATCAGAAAGGTCCCTTGGCCCAGTTGGTTAAGGCGTGGTGCTAATAACGCCAAGATCAGCAGTTCGATCCTGCTAGGGACCATTTCTTTTTTCAAAATACGAGGCCGGAGAAACCTCTTACTTTTCGTCACGGGAGATGGCCTTCTGAAGACATTTTTGAAGTTTGTGTTGAAAAGAGATCTTGCAGGTTGCATTAAAACTCTAGTTCATAACTAGCAAATCTTGTCCAGGGAGTTAAGAGAAGTAGATGAGTTCGATTCAAAGCCGGTTAGTTGCATGTATCTTTCATATAAAATATTCCACGCCTAAGACCTCTACTTATTTGTGCGACAAAATTTCCTATTTCGGACATTGAGAAGGGTGCAATTCTCCGGCGGCATTATGGGGTTCCAAGCTCCAAATTATTTAAAAAAAAAAAAGGGTACAAATTTAGACAATTAAGAGGAAAGTTACCGTGGAACTAAAATACGGTAAATCTTCAGAATCACTAAGAAGATGGCCAGATTCGGCAAGTAAAAGCGAGCGTTTAAGGTTGGTGGTGCTGCGTGCACTGGCTTTCGTATCGGCACAAAATAATGTGTCATGACTAAATGGCTCATCTCTATTATGAGCGTTACTACCCCTGGATCAAGGCCATGTTAAAAGAATTGTTTATGGATTAGTTGATAATCTGGGTTGAAAGTTCCTTCAAAGTTGCATCCGCGATTGCTATGTATTGAATGGCTTTCACGAAATATCCCAATATCAAGGGTTCATTTCAGATTCTCTTTATTCTTTAAGTGTAATTATCTTAGTGGACAAGAGCAATGACTATATTATTACTTAAATAAGCGGAATATTAACAGCTGATCGCTCGAGATTCTCGCCGGGTATAGATCCGTCAAGCTAAAGCTCATTTCTTTGATCGAAATATCGTGCTCGGACGTGAACATTCAAAGACGAAGGGCATGTTCTCAAAGACTACGAGCGTGTTTTCCTGAATATTACTTTCCTGTAAAGCGTAAACCCAATTGAGACCTCTGGTCATATGTAGATACGCAGGTAGCTTGTCGAAGTTTTAAAATATGGCAAAAGACTAGGAAACCTAATCGGTTCTATCAAGCCTACTACTTGTAGTCTCATGACCTCACTGAGTACGATTACTCATGAGTCTGAACGGAATATTCAAGGCGGAGTTCTTTCAAAAGAATATTTTACTATTTATTTTCTTGTCTATTTTTTTTGAAAGAAACATCATATTACATGGATGCCCCTACTGGCGCTGTCTCTCTTTTAAAATTTTAACTCCACAGAAGCGTTTACAGAGACAAACTGTGCAAGAATTTGACATCCTTTCCGACCTATTAAATGCATCTCTTAATTCCCAAACCCCCTGAAACTGCTATCTCGGGCGTGTGGCGCAGTTGGTAGCGCGTTCCCTTAGCATGGGAAAGGTCTCCGGTTCAAATCCGGACTCGTCCATAGCTTTTTGTTCCCTCGAATTAGTTGCTTTCTTGTTGTATTGCATTACATGTATTGACTATTTTACACAATTTTGCTGGTCCGAATAATACTCTCAAGCAAATACGTCGTCCTGTCTTTATTGTTTGATAAATGCAACAAATATGTACATAGCTGCTTTCATTGATAACACCATCATTAATCCGGTTTCATAGTCATTTCTAAAGCTGGAACTAGTTATTCGTCAGTGCCTTGTAAATATCATATTCTGGGAATGGCCCCGCCTGGAGAGTCTTCAAGCCTAGCGGTCAACACTTCACATCCGTCTTCGGTAACTAGTAACATGTGCTCAAACTGGGCAGAATATTTACCGTCCTTCGTAGCAGAAGTCCAGTTGTCCGGCCATGTCACATCCTGATAGGTGCCTAAACAAATCATAGGCTCAATGGTGAAAACCATCCCCGGCTTAGCAATACCAATGGCCTTATTTTTGGCGTAATGTGGGATATTCGGTTGGCAGTGGAAAAGTGTATTGATGCCGTGGCCACAGTAGGAACGCACCACCGAACAGTTGTTTTTGGCGGCATGCTCTTCAATTGCATTGCCAAGGTTTCTGAACACTAGGCCGGGCTTCACCATCTTGATGGCCAAGTCCAAGCACTCCCTCGTGGTTTCAACTAAGCGCACGATATCCGGGTCAGCCTTGGCCTTTTCTCCCACATAGTAAGTCTCGTTCAAGTCCGAGTGGAAGCCATTCAAATAGATGGTCACGTCCAAATTGATAATGTCCCCATCCTCCAACTTCGTTTGATCGGGGACTCCGTGGCAAATAATCTCATTAACCGAAGTGCACAACGATTTCGGGAAGTTGTAGTAGTTGAGTGGCGAAGGGTATGCATTGTGAGCCATACATTCCTTGTGCAAGATAGCATCGAGCTCGTCTGTGGTGATTCCAGGAGCAATGTGCGATGCCACTTTGTCTAAAATTTTCCGGGAAACTAGAGCCACCTCACGGATCTTCTTGATCTCGTCCTCATTCAAAATAGTGAACTTACCCGTGCGGTCGTTTTTGATTTCACTGATAGGTTTGCCATCCTTAGCATAGTCTGGTTTCTTGATGTGTTTGGCCACCTCACGCTTCGTGCTCAACGGGTACGATGCCCTTAGCTTGCCCGTATAGTTAAAATTGGGGAAAGGATCGTATGTTTTCAGATCTTGTGCTGGGTGGACTGCTTTGTGCATGGTCCAGCTGCTTCTGAAACAACTCTGGTTGCAAAACACCGACGAGATGCCATTTTTCAAGCACATGGGGCACTTCAAGACCGAATCGGTTTGTTTGCCGCATTGCGGAGACGCACAGGTAGCCATGTTGAGTAGATATTTTTCTTGAACTATGGATATCTTATGAGCTGGGTGACAGTTGGAGTCTGAGTAGGGTGTCTTTTTTTTTTTTTTTTTTTCCCACACTTCGCAGTGATGCACTCGTGAGCTGATGCCCAGCCAACACTGCAGCCGATTTCTTTAGCCGGTACCCGAATGAGATGTTCAAAGCACGCTTTAAAGAAGAAAAGAAAAACAGAAGAAGTGTCCGGCAGGTAAATCATATAATGTGGTAGAAGTTTAGAAGTAAACGATTTTCACACTTTTCCTCGTTTTATTTCATAGGCTGGACTAACCGAAACTTGATGTACTAATATTGTTGAGACGCACTCTGAGCCTGAGGTGTGCTAAGCAGATCGACACGTAGAGTTTAATAGTCCTTTGCCCTTGTACAACAATTTGATTTTTGACTTGATTTTTTTATTCTTTTTAATGATCCTTATTTCCTTTGAGCATCAGCATTCACTTCAATAGACCGCTCTTCTTTTAGGGAATATGTTTTCTCTTGCACTTGTAGTAACTTTCAATTAGACTCTCGGTAGGCAGGAAGTGCAGGCTCGGGACATGAGACCCATGTCATGATAAATATTGATTAGTTAGCACCAAAAAAGAAAAGAGCCGGTCTTTCTGAGTATGTTATCTAATTGGTTTATTTGAGGCCTTTATGGCAAAGCCTTTATTGGGTCCACCTGAATTTGGAATTTTGCCACTTCTTTTTCACTTTTATTTTTTGAGAGTGGCTGCAAAATACACTTAGAAAAGCAAACGCGCAGGCGGGGACTTCAAGAAGTAGAATCTATTAAGCAAACGTGTCTACGAGTATCATACACTCACAACACTCTTTCCCCTTGAAATTGTTGGTGGATGGAATTGACCTTCTTTTTCAGATGTTATACCGAAAAACAATCGAAAAAGAGGCTGGGGAGAATGATGTATCAACACTCTTTTATCACATGCATAACGACGAAAGATGGAGTAAAAGCTTTACGCCGGAGTATGATAACGACACCAAAAACTTCTGGATAGTTCGAAAAATGTGCAGGCAAATTTTTTAGTTGGTCCTCCAAAAGTACATCTACAATAATTATTTACAATGATTTCACTGTTGAATGCATTGACAAGGCTTTAAGCACTTTGAAAAACTACGTTGCATTGATAATGTACCCCATCCACAAGTTTTGAGACCTATACAGTCCAAATATCATTTCCATCCATGTCACTTTCGAAAAAGCAAGTCCATCCCTGCAAAATTTAGCAGACAGCCCTTCCCAAATCTTAATCACACACCCAAGTTCTCCGGCCCAAAACTCATGGGTAAAAGTTCACCTAAGGTCTTCTCCACAACATATTTTCCGTCGGCCGATGTCATGAACACTGGCGTGTCTACACCAAATTCTCGGATTACTTGTCGACAGATCCCACATGGGCTGATTGGGTCGACTTGGTCGCTAGATATGGCAATGGCCTTGAATTTACGGTGGCCCTCCATCACAGCTCTGGTTATAGCCGAACGCTCTGCGCAAATTGCTGCGCCGTACGAAGCATTTTCAACATTGGCGCCCTTAATTATCTCATTGGATGCAGTGAGAATGGCACAGCCAACACTTTTGAGTTAGTGGAACTTACTAGGAAAAAGGAAACGACACTAATGTGCTTGATTTTCCACATACCGAAATTTAGAGTACGGGCTGTACGAGAGATCGCGAGCTGAGATCGTTAGTAGAGATATCCGGGTAAACAACAAAAAAACAAAAACAAAAACAAAGAAACAAAAAAGAAAGCCCAGAAGCACCAGCTACGTACCATCTTGTGCTGCTAAAACTAAGGATGCAACATCGCCCACGGATATACTGGATGTCATGGTGTAAGTAAGATGCTCTCCTGGTACGGTCTTTCTATCACATGCATATCAGAGAGAGCGATAAGGCAAACACATCAGTACACCGGAAGGCTACTCTCAAGCGGCGTTGCCCCAGCAACTAGACGAGATCCGAAAGAGGCGAATTACGGCAAAAGAAAAATTCTGACGCTCATAAAAGAAATTTGTTCTAGGTCGAGCCATCGGTATTGTACTTGTTGAACTTGCCGAACTGGACGTTTAAGAGCATACCTCGTGGTGCTAAGTGAAACAAGTCGCGGCCGTTGCCACGCATGGGGTGCATGCAGAAGCGGCCCTGAATTGAATCTCACTCCGTTCCACGGATTAGTCCAAGAAATTCAGGAAGGAAGGGTCAAATTCAGAGAAAAAAGGGCTCCATAAACATTCGACCAATCTATGATTTACAACACAGAATAAATAACCTAGTACTGCGGTTGTTTTTATTTCTTTACGTGGCCCGAAGAAAATAGTCACGTGTTCACGATCCTGCACACAGGGCAGATGACGTACAGTGTAAAATGGTCTTGACGGGCAGCGTGGCCACAGATGACCCAGTGGCATTCCTGCTCGTTAATTTCACAAGCAGGTAGCGAACTCCACACCGCTCTCAAGCATTTCTTTTTCGCTTCTGAAATTAGGTCGCGGGCTTTTTGCATTTCTACCCTTCTTCATCCTAGGCCCACCCAAACGTAAAGAAAGTGGTGGAAACCGTCCCATGACGTCATGACAGAACTTGTTTTTTTGCGCCACGGGCCCCGGGCTGATCATGCTAAGAACGGCTCCCAGCCTTTGCACCTGCCATATAAAGTATACGACCTGCTGGTGACGCGAGATTGCATTGGTTTGGCATCTGGCGTGGCGAACGACATTGTCGCTCGTGCAGACTTGGAGGGCGTTGCTAAGAAAAACATCTTTGTTCATTTTCTGCCGTATTTGCGGTGTTGTGAGACGGCCGATCTACTCGTGACGGCGTTGCAGGAGAAGATCAAGGAGGTACACCCCGAATGTACCGTAAAATTCCAGCTTTTGGGTGATTTTGCTCTCTCGGAATGGATCCACGATAAGATGAAGAACAAACCGCCCTTCTACGACTCCACTGAGGCATACCAGATGTATACTCCCAACATCCAGATGATGCAAAACAAGCGACTTGTGTCGAATTTCCGCCCGACAACCAAGCTAGGGCCCTGGAACGAGCCCGACTTGTCTTTCAAAGAGTTTCAGGAACGGTGCAAGGACTATTTCCAGAAGCTTCTCGCCACCTACGACAAGCCCGCCCAAGAGAAGGATATGATCATTGTCGTGAGCCACGGGTACGTGATCTCTAACTTCATTTCGCATTTCATCAGCCAGCCCATATTTGAGGAGATTCCTGAAATCAGCATCAACTTTGCCGTCAAAACCCCGAGCTCGTGGCAACTAACCCATGACTGCTTGGGGCTATTGGAACGCGATCCCGAGCTAGACTCGACCTTGAACTTGCAAACGGACATTGTCTACTATAAGACAAACTTCATCAAAAAAGATGAACTCGACGAGTCCAAAGAATTTCCCTCCATGGGGTTTGCCGGGCTCAAGTCACAAGACGGTCGGCCTCGGCCCTCTTTCCGCATCAAGCTGTTGAGCACGAACAATGCCGAAAAAGCTGCCTCGCATCGAAATCCCTTGTGTCCCGCAGCCAAAGATTGGGACCCACAAAGACCGAAGCCGTTCCAGGTAAAGTCGGATTTCAAGTTGAAGGTGATGAACGACGAGGCGTTCAAAAAGGCCTTCGACATCACAAAAGCACCCAAACAGCCCATGTCGCCCGAGATTTCTCCTAGCTCTGAGCCCAGCCGAATCAATTCCACAGTTGATCTCTCAAAACTAATGTCGAACGAGGAGATCTACAGGCCTTTGAAATTGAGGTACTCGCTGGCATCCGACATTCCTGTACAGCATTTAAACTCAAAAGTGAACTCACACGTGAGCTTGACCCAGTTCCATCCTAACGATTCGACGCTCTCCTCCTTGGATCTTTCAAGAATGCCAATGAACATCCTCCCCGGAAACGTCTCGGGAGGTCTGGCCTCTCCTCGTGATGTCATTCTGGACTTTGAGCTGTCTCCCAACATGAACGAGGTGATCTCCAGACTAGCACGTGTTCGCTCGCTTCAAAGAAAACGGCCCCAAACAGCCACCCCCAAGTTTGGTATCATTTCAGAGCAGGATACACCGCCAGCAACTAACACCGAGGACAAGTTTGCCTTACAGTTCGGGAACGCTCTCGCCAACCAAAACCAAAATCAGAACAAAAGCCACACAAATACAACGCATGACAGCCCGCAGGCTCCAAAACCACAGACGCGGCCTCGCAGATCAAGTTCCATAAAGTTTGTTCCGTCGATGCTTTCACAAGACCACAAGCCGGACAAAAAGAAAGAGAACAAGGCGATTTTCTATCATCTCAACTCTGGCTCAAACACAAGCGACGACTCACTGGACGAAGAGCCCAGCGAGGACAAGTATATGTGGTTTGGCCAGAATGTGAAGTCTGGCTGAGACTTTGCACTAATCATCTACTCTGTCAATAGAGGCATAACGCACACGTATTATGTGAAAGCCCGTAGAAAAGGTCGCGAAGAAACGTTTTTGTAGTCTCTGATTTTTTCGGTTAAGGTAATCAACTGGGGACTTAAGTGCCCTGTGACTAGATTCGGCTCGTGTACTAAAGTTAGTAGAGTGCGTGAGTAGTCAGACGAGTAACGACAGTCAACAAAAGAAGTGAAAAGCTTTGTAAAAAAAGCGCAGCAGGAAATTTCCTTCAGAATCTATTTATCTCTCTCATTTCCTTTTTTTCCTAGTCTTTTCTTTTTCTTATTATTTCCTAAACTCGACTATCAGTGGAATTGCATTAAGCGAACCAATCAACCAACTCTGGGTGCGAAACACCACCTGCCCTCGATAAAGGCTCTATGTATAGAGGCTCGAGAAAGGCCCTAACATGTGTCTCAGCCAGTCGTCGCCTACTGTATCTTATCTCATTAGAAGTTGTTCTCCACACTGGAATTGAATACTTTGCCTTAAAAGAATTTGCAGAGAGTTTCAAAAAACTTCAAAGTATTGCACTGAATCGCATAAAAATATCTCTCTATGCTATCTCAAGACCACCAGCCACATTCGGCTGGCTCCAACGGCCAAACAAGTGCGATTTCTTTGGGGCTCTCCAAGAATCTTACCATTCCTATCACGGTTAAGCTACGGCTGCTACAAACATACCCACCAGCCAAGCTCGTGGCGAATTCGGAGAAGTTCAAAAGCGCAAAGGTGTTCCAAAAGCTTTCCGACATTTCGGCCAACTCAGACCTCTTTGTTCGCGTCCAGGTATTTGACGGGAACCATAATCCTATGACGGAGGAGTTCCAGACTCCATACAAGGCCTTCAATAGTAACAAGCGCGTATGGGACAGCTATGTGAAGCTCCCTATAAACTACAATCAGGTTGTGTTCGATTCGTACTTGCAATTCACGATATTGGAGATCGTACACACGCGTCCCGTTGAGTTTGGTCGCGGTCAGCTTTCGCTTTTCAATCACACAGATAGCACTCTTCGAAGAGGATGCTTTAAAGTGCCCATTTACACAGATATGTCCACGAAACAAAGAGAAATCAACTACGGCGCCTTGAACACAACCACTGACATGGAAAATAAGTTGTTTCAGTACGAAAACGGCGAATTTCCTCGATGCCAGTGGTTGGATACATTGGCCTTACCTCTTGTTGAGAAAATGCAACGGGAGCAGGCACTGAAGGCAAAGTTCGATGGCGAAAGTGCACCGCATCATCTATTTTTGGAGCTTCCCAACTTCCTGTTGCCGGTGGTATATCTGGATGTCACATACAGTACGCCATTAATGGAGCCACTTACTACCCCAGGTGACGAGGTAGCCGCCGAGGGATTGGCACAGAACTCGGCCATGATTATAAACTACTTCGAAGTGCCTTCTTCTGGCGGGGCGAAACTTCCTCACGTGTATGACCCAGACTTCCATAACATCACCATCCAAAGCTTGAACAGTGCCAGGGAAGAGCAAACAGCAGTATCCGGCGGGAACATGAACATTACCAGCGCACCCATCGAAGCAAATCCAATTGAGCAGAAGTACCAAAGCCTAGCGATAAACATTAACAACAACTCCTTGCTCGATAAGGAAGCAAAACCCTCTCCACAAACGAGAGACGAGCTCTGGAGGATTCTCAATCGCCCGTCGAGCGCCATCCTTCACGACCACGACAAAAAGCTCTTGTGGAGGTTTCGCTACTACTTCTCAAAAAACTATCCTCTTTCAGATGATCTGGGATCTACTCCAGCCCCACTGCAAAGCACACGCCAGTTTTTCACCAAGTTTCTTAAGTGCTTCAACTGGGAAAACGAGTACGAGCTTGATCACGCATTCAAGGAGATAGTGCCATTATGGTCTGTGGATAAAATCGATATTGGCGATGCATTGGAGCTCTTGAGCAACAACTTCAATCCTCAAACACTTACTGCGTCCTTGCGTCGGCGCTTGATTGCCACGACGCATGCAAATGCCAAAGATATCAACACCATCGAAGAAAAAAAGATCGAGAAAATCTTCATGTACTCGAAAAGACTCCGCAATTTTGCCGTTGACCGCCTACGCTTGGCTAGCCCCGAAGAGCTCCTTTTATACTTGCTCCAGCTTGTACAGGCACTTAAGTACGAGCCTCTCATGACCAGGGGTGACGCTTTGAGAGAAGCTCCACTAGCGCAGTTTTTGATTGAGAAATCTGTTCAAAGTGAGATGCTTGGCAATTACTTCTACTGGTATGTTAAAGTGGAAAACGAGGACCAGCTCAACAGAGAAAACACGAAGGTGACCAGCTCTTTGCAGGCCCTGTATGAACTGACCGACTTGATCTACAACGTTGTACTCAATCTTTACATCGAAAAGTTGAAAGAACATTCAACAAAAACAAAGCTGTCGCAGTACAAGCATCTTAAGAGCCAGATATCATTCATCAAGAAACTCACCAGCATCGTCGAGCTTCTCCGCACCACATTCAAGAAGAACGAGGCTACCAGCAAGAAAGTTCAGTTTCTTCGTGACTACTTAGCGGATGCCTCAAACGGAATGCTCAGATTCTCCGAGCCATTTCCTCTTCCGTTGGACCCCTCCGTCATGATATGTGGCTGTTACCCACAAGAAAGTTCCGTGTTCAAAAGTTCAATGGCTCCTTTGAAAATCACCTTCAAAACAATAAACAACTTTGGAGCAGGCAACTCTGGCTCCTCATCAATTTTCGGAACGCGCAAGACCTACGGGAAGTATGCCCTCATGTTTAAGATCGGAGATGATCTTCGACAGGACCAGTTGGTGATCCAGATCATTAATTTAATGGACCAGCTTTTGAAGAACGAAAACTTGAACTTGAAGCTAACTCCATACAAAATTCTCGCTACAAGCCCTGTTGCTGGCCTAATCCAGTTCATCCCAAACGAAACCTTAGACTCAGTGCTTTCAAAAAATTACTCGGAAGCAGAAAGTGCGGGTCGCGATACCCGTTCACGAGCAAGCAACGAAACAACGGCCAAAAATGGGATCTTGACCTATCTTCAGCTTCATAGCAGACTCATGGATCGCGAAGAAATCGATGAAGGTAGCATTTTGGGGGTAAAAAAGAACGCGCTTGCAGATCAAAGCCCACAACAAGCGATATCGACGGATTTAGGGGTGTCGAGTACAGTCATGGACAACTATGTCAAGTCTTGTGCCGGGTACTGTGTGATCACCTATGTTTTGGGTGTAGGTGATAGACACTTGGATAACTTGCTTTTATCACCGAATGGGAAGTTCTGGCATGCCGATTTTGGGTACATTTTGGGTAGAGATCCCAAGCCGTTCCCGCCAATGATGAAACTCCCCATCCAGGTGATTGACGGAATGGGTGGTATGAACCACGAGAACTTCAACATTTTCAAAAGCTACTGTTTCATCACCTACACCACACTACGAAGGAACAGCAACTTGATTCTCAACTTGTTCCAGTTGATGTTGAATGCAAATATACCAGATATCCAAATCGACCCAACAAGAGCAGTCGAGAAGGTCGAGGATAAGTTTGCTTTGGAAATGACCGAGGAGGAGGCGATTCTTCATTTCCAGAACCTCATTATCGACAGTGTCAACGCGTTTTTGCCCGTTGTCATCGACACCCTCCACAGTTTAGCCCAATACTGGCGGGCTTAATCAGACTTGAGATATTTCGATTCCTGCGGTCCTTTCGCCTCTTTCATTGTGCGAGTTACAACGGTAAAGATAGCAACCAAAAAACCAAAGGGTGGGAACCACGTCAACATTGTCCATACTCTACTAGGGCGAAGCAGATCTACAACGCGTTGAACACTATGATGGAGTTCTTGAAGCAGTCCATTATTGTCAATAACACTGTCTGCCTTTGCATTTCTTTCTTGCATCGAGAGCTGGCTCAGGATCCTCTTTTTTGCATCCTCTTCGGACAAGTCTGGATTTCTTTCCAAAAGGCGTTTGAGTTGCGTGTCTTCGTCAGTGGACACTGTGATGGTGGCTCCACAGATTCGGTGAAGGCCTGCTTCGAAAAGTAAGGGAACGTCTAAAACCACCATATCAACCCCAGATACATATGACCAGAGCAATTGCTTCAACATCTCTCTTTTCACAGCACCATGAACGATTCCATTAAGCGTCCTTAGCCTGTCGTTGTTCCCGAAAACGGCTCTTCCTAGCGCGGGACGGTTGATTGCGCCGTCGGCCTCAAGCAAATCTGGTACTTCCGGTCCAAAAGCATCCACCACCAGTTTGTATGCCGATTTGCCAGGTTCAACCACTTCTCTAGAAATAACATCGGCATCAATAAGTGGTATGCCTTGTATAGACAATTCCTTTGAGACCGTTGACTTCCCAGTCGCAATGCCACCCGTGAGTCCGATAACAAGCATAGTAGAAAATGGGTTCAAAAGGTAGATCGAGAGCACGGCCAGCCCGTTCGATGGTTAATGAGGCGAGTCACGTGATCAAGTATAAGCGGAACATGCAATGCCGGGTTTCCCCTTTTCTAATCTATGTTTCAAATCTAGCTTCAAAGCCAAGCCCGGGACATCGTAAATCGGTTCAAAAGTGGCTTTATTCATTGTGTTTATTGGGGTGTCACAATGCTTGGGGAGCTTGGAGCGATATCTGACCTGCACACAGTGCAAGACCCCGGGCCTCGCATAAGCTCGCATGAAGATTATCCGGGCCCTTTCATTCTCTTGGTCAAGCAATCCCACATGGCGACATTTCTTATTGGCCAAGGTGCCATGGGATCGCTTGTGGCGCATGAGCTTGCCGTGTCTAAATATCTGGCTCCGACGCTACTCATGAAATCCAAAAAAGCTCTTGACGTTTACGCCAAAAACGGAGGTGCCATCACATTAATGAGACCTCTGTCGGCAGATTCTATTGCATCGACCCGTCCCGTGGAAGCAGTGCATGGGCTACATAGTAAGCTTTCAGGAGAGGAAAAGATCGGCAACTTGATAGTGGCCACCAAAACATTCAGCACTGCCGATGCGTTGCAACAATATCTACCCTATATTAACAAAGATACCAATATTCTCTTCCTACAGAATGGCATGGGCGTTGTGCCCCAGTTGAAAGAGAAATTCTGGCCCAATTCGTGGGAGGTGCCGAACTTGTTTCACGCAATAACCACTCACGGAGCCTACAAGATTTCCCCCAACGTCGTCCATCATGTTGGATTAGGAACGCTTGTGATCGCTCGTCTTCCACAAAACGACGACAATTTCTTGGGTAACAAGACTAAAATACCGCCCGGAACACCGCATTTAGTCACAGATCTCTTGAAAAGCACCCAACTCAACGCCCAGTATGTTCCTTACGCACACTTTATCCTCAAGCAAATGGAAAAATTGGTGGTGAACGCATGCATCAACCCTCTCACTACTGCGCTTGACTGCCTCAACGGCGATCTTCTCTATGCTAAGAACATCGTGCCAACAATGAATAAGATCATAGGGGAGTGCATAGAATGCTTCAAGAAGGAGTTTGACGTGTATTCCATGGGCCCAGAGGCTGGAGTGATTCTTTCTCGTGATAGGCTCCTTTCGACCGTGCTTTCTGTTTGCCGCTCAACGGCGCATAACAGTTCATCCATGAGAGAGGATGTGCGCAGGCTCAACTATACTGAGATCGATTCCATCAACGGTTATATTGTTGGCATCGGCATACGAAGAAACATCGCCACTCCGGCAAACCGAATGCTCCTGGACTTGGTTCGGAACAAGCTCAATATTGAAAAAACCAAGGAAAACCTGGCTCTCCATCGGTCCTTCTCTTCTTGAACTAGTGTGACCATCATTTTTCACGATTACCCCACATGCCCATATAGTGCAGCCTCACAAATCTGTTTCGCGTCCCTATATAAAGAGAGGATGCTCTTCACTTGAGGCTCCACTTCCTCGGCAAGATTGTGGTCCTTGTTGAGTTTTGAATCGCAATCAGAAATTAACTTGGTCAAGATGCGGCCGAGCAACGCTTTAGATTGTCTTTCGTAGCAGGATCCGTCCGTGTTTCCCTCGAGAAAAGCCAAGAGTCGTCGGGACAGTGCTGGATTGTGCTCCTGAAGCGTGGCCAAAGCGATTTCAGTTCTAAAGGATGCCCCGTCCTTGTTGATGGTGTAATCTCCATAGTACTCCTTCAGCTTAAGAAACTGGATCTGGCTGGGGCTGAAAAGAAGCGAGAGGTACTCGGAAATGTCCACGTAGTTCCACTTATTCTCACTGAGGGTGAAGCCGTATTCACACATCAAGAACTCGTTGGAATGGGGCCCATAGCTAAAGTACAACTCTTCTCCAGGCTGGTAGGTGGTAGACGTGAACACTTGGAAGCCAAGCGCATCAATTCTGATGCCGCACTGATCCTCGCTCAGGTGGTTAAGAAAATCAACATACGGTGCCATGGTGAAGTTGTCAGCACTCTCTTTGGCCTGGGGAATCTCCATATAAAGACAACGCGAGTTGATACACATCCAAGCCCAAAGGAAGGACTGTTTCGAATAGTATTTTGTTTCCTTGAGCAATGCGGAAACCACCGAAGCGTCTTTCTCGAACCGGGCTAGCACCGAGTCTGAGTGTTTTCGTGCTGACCTTGGAAGCATTGCCCATAACTTATCGGCATAGGGCAAGTCCATGACTTTCCACACGAGCGGACACAATTGCAATTCCTCGATTTCCGGAAGCATGTCAATAAACGGTTTCCAGAAGGAGTCGGTGCCTCGTGTTTTTTCTAGCATCAAGAAAAAGGAGATGATTTGAAAGGACGACAACGCTAGTAATTTGTCGAGAGACAACCCGGAGTAGAATTCGCCTACGGCATCATACTTCGCAGCAGGTACTACTACATTTGCGGGCACTAAATTTGGATGCTGGTTGTGTTTGTCATGCTTTAAAATGTGTGCCAAAACAGTGGAGAAGTTCAAGAGATAAGACGGCAGGATACGAACGAGGCGTTCGTTTTTCATGATGGGGGACTTGGCGTAGAGCCCACGACCAGAAACGGCGACATTTCTCACTTCGAGCTTTGGCGATACATGCGAGTGTGTTTTGGAGAAGTTGATGGGGTCGGCCGAAGTCTCGTTTTGCATCCACGAAAGAAGAGTGTCGGTTTTGGCCTCGATGTTTTTCATAACGACGGCAATTTTGGATGCAAAGTGATTTTATAGTTTCAACTAGTTCCAGATGAGGATAATTTTGAAGCGTAGATTATTGATTATTCTGGGTATTGTATTACGTGAGCGATGTCTGGTGCAATTCCTGAGATGCCTGGGTGGATTGACCGAGTAATAGATCCCCGTGAAGGAACGTCACAGACGGGAAGCAGCTTGGCAATGAATAGGGAAACAGCTCAAAAGCTTGGGAGCAGCAGCAAAATTGAAGAAAGTTCTCTCACGACGCTTGAATTACTTTGTTCTAGTTGAAGAAAATGGTAGAGGTCGAAGATCAAAGATCGAAGTTCGCTACCTACTGCTCATTGCAGATTCGCACTAAATCGTCAAGGTGCCCGGGTCCCTGATAGCATGTAGCCAAATATTACCAGTGGACAATGAGAGAGCCCTTTACCCAACAAGTGGCGAAAGAGAAGCAGGTAAAAAAAAGTTGATAAAAAAACAAGAAAGCGAAGAAGATATAATCGACGAAAGAATAGTTTTAAGAGTGCTATATTAGTGTCAAATCTCTGGTTACCACGACAAAAGTTAGAAAACGACGCCAGTCACGTGCCACGCACATTTTGCAGCCGGCAAGTCTACGACTTATTCTTGTTAACACTGGTTTGTAGATTCATACATAAACATATAAAAGCTAAAAGCGAGTAAAAATCAAGTAGTGTATGAATTATCGAAAACATCAACACGCTTCAATGCTTAAGCAATGACGCAAGATTGGTACCATCCAGTAGGGGAGTGGGCAGTGAACCAGTTGTCCTTGTTTGGGGTGGAGTTTTGCTTAGAGGAAGATTTTGGAGCGGCCATTTTGGAAGTATTGATTAGTCTTTGTCTTTGTAAAGATAAAAAAAAAATAGATTT
>JAJMGV010000045.1:0-12788 GCA_030582695.1 [Candida] golubevii | reverse complement strand
GTCCAATATACCCAAAAGGGAAAGGTTTGTTAATTTGAAACGTCTTTGATGATGATCCTTTTGCAGAATATGGCCACCTCAATGTGTGTCTAATTTCACCATGCAATATTTGGCCTAAATGGGCAACGCGCCCTTAGTGTGGCCCGATAACTCCAAGAAAATACTACTCCGTCGAATGTCATGAACTCTGGCATGTATTGCAGATAGTTTGTTTCGAAACATTTCAATTAGTAATGGCTCGACTGGGATTAGATCAGAATTATTAGGTACAGATTTGGTGGAATTACCCGAAAGACGGAAAGCCGTGATGGCATATCAAGTGTCTCCACAAGAAAGATCTTTTGAACTTTTATCTTCAACTAATGCCATCAAATTAGCGGAGGAACTTAATGATGAACACTTCTTTTTCTTTTTTCTTTCTTTAGAAAAATAGCGAAGGAAACAATTTGCTTTTCAGTTCTTAGTCTCACACACACCAATACTATTATTGGAAAGGAGATTACCCCATTCTAAGGATCCTTTCTTGATTCATTTCCCAGTAACAAAGAAAATTAGAATAAATCCTTTCTTTTATTACCCATTCACGTTACCCAACTGTTGTTGTGAAGGACTCTGCAATTGCCCAGATATGCCCTAGGTGGTTCACCGCGCAATTTGTTCAGCTACCGAATGTTTTATGCCTTTCTTTTTTTTTCTTTCGCTGAAGTAACTTAGTCACCCCTAGTTGTGTTTTATCGGAAATATGAGAGCAGTTTATTTTCAACCCTCTACTTGGTTAGAGGCAGCCAAGAACTTCGTTCTGTTTGCTAGTATGATGGTGATCTTGGTGATCGAGCTTATGACAATGTTCTTCGGCTCCCCCGTGTTTGTGACCCAAGTCTTTGACAGGCTTTTGTCGGATTGAATAGAGAAGTACAGTATATAATCTTGAGGTTTTCAAAGATCGATAATATCACTTTATATGTCAGTTATCAAAATAAATGCTTGAAAAACAAGGCACGTTCCAAACCTCAACCTTCAAGAGGTTCAAGTGCTCTATAGTTCGCGCCAAGTCACATTTCGAATATTTGCAGCCACAGATCTTCCGAATCCACTTGCACTTAAACAGCCAAGTGCACAGAAAACCGCAACTTTTATTAAGAAGTATGACAACATCACGCAGAAGTTTCTTTGAGGGATGATTTAGGTATATTTAGTTGCTGTCCATAGTGGCTTTGCAACTCCAAGAAGTGTATGGCATACGGGGGAGGCGAGCTTGAGATAAACGAGATTGTGCTCGTAACTGAAACGATTCAGGTGAGCCTTCAAACCATGTTTATCCAAAGCATGGACTTTTTCCGTCGAAGTCAATATTAAAGACAATTTTGGAGCATTTGATGGGCTTGGTAACCCTTTGGAGGTGACTTTCGCCCGCCCGGAGCTAGCTATGGGAAGAAAGCACTTACACACAATATGGTACAGTCAAAGAAGGCCAAATTTTCCTTTTTACCCTACTACGCTGGACCGAGTACGCTTCTGGTAGATATTCCTGAATTCTGTTTAAACTCAGTGGTCCTGAAATACACCATCACCATAACGAAAAACTGAGACGCGTGCGCGCGCGTCTTCCGGAGCATCGGTAGCGCATGGGCCCTGAACTAACTACACACTTTAGAAACTTAAGACTCCAAGAATAACTTTTTTTTTTTTGCGTCCTTGCTGACTGATCTGATCAGTAGATTTCAGATGAGGATCCTTTGCGTTGCAGAGAAGAACTCTATTGCGAAGGAGGTTGCTCACATTCTTTCGGGTGGACGTACCAGGAAGCGCGATCTGACATGGAAGTACGTAAAAAATTATGATTTCTCATGCAACTTTCCCGGCGTGGGCCAATGCAACGTCACAATGACTGCAGTGTCTGGCCACATATTGGGCACTGATTTTGGCCCGGAGTATGGATGGGGGAAGTGTCCGCCTGGAAGGTTATTTGAAGCACCGATAATCAGGCGGGTCACACCAGACAAAGATAATCGCAGTAAAAAAATATCCGAGAATATTTCCAAGGAGGCCCGCAATGCAGATAAACTTATGATCTGGACAGACTGTGACCGTGAAGGGGAGTATATTGGGTGGGAGATTCTACATATAGCGTCAGAAAAGAACCGACGCTTATCGCATGCCAATACGTGGCGGGCCCAGTTTTCCCATCTCGAGCCCTCACATATACTCTCTGCATGTGAAAACCCGAAACAGCTCGATATGCGTTTGGTGGCAGCCGTGGAGACAAGAATGGAGTTTGATCTAAGGGTAGGCACATCTTTCACGCGATTTCTCACTGACACGTATAGAAGCAAACGGCTTGTGGACGATGGCATTGTCTCATACGGCACGTGCCAATTCCCCACTTTGAGCTTCGTCGTGGACCGATATATCCGTGTCAGGAACTTCACCCCTGAGCCCTTTTGGTTCATCGATGTGACGGTGGCACATGATGACAGAAACGTTCCATTCACTTGGGAAAGGGGGCATATCTTTGATAAGGCGTTCGTGTCCATCATTTACTCGCGACTCCTACGATTTCCCGACTCAGCCAAGATCTCGCTGGTATCGACAAAACCCACTTCCCACTTCAAGCCTTTTCCTTTGACAACCGTGGAGTTGCAAAAGTGCTGTTCTCGATATTTCAAGATGTCGGCAAAACAAGCTTTAGACGCTGCAGAACTGCTATACACTTCCGGATATATCTCGTACCCTCGTACTGAGACGGATAGTTTTCCGGCCAATATGGATCTCAGATCATACGTTTCCAAGCAGAAGCAAGATTCGGGCTGGGGGTCCTATGCGGATAAGCTCGTTTCCCAAAACGCCTTCAGGTCTCCTAGGGGAGGCAAGCACGACGACAAGGCCCATCCACCGATATATCCGGTGAAGTATGTGGCGGCCTCTGCGCTCAAAGGGGACCAGAAAAAAGTCTATGAGTTTATCGTCCGTCGGTTCTTAGCATGTTGCTCTGATGATGCTCGGGGATTCCAGACCAAAGCAGAGCTCCAATGGGAAAGTGAAAAGTTCACTGCGAGTGGGTTACAAGTTACAGAACGAAACTTCTTGGACGTGTACACATATACGGACTGGAAGTCTTCAGTCATGCTTCCAGAGTTCACCCAGGGTCAGCGCGTCAAGATACACAGTGCAAAGCTTAAAGAGGGAAAAACTTCTCCGCCCACTTACATGACGGAAACAGAATTAATTGCACTCATGGACGCCAACGGAATTGGCACCGACGCTACGATAGCTGACCACATTGACAAGATTATTCTTCGAAACTACATCAACCGACGCAAGACAGGCAGAAATGAGTTTTTCATCCCCACGTCTTTGGGAATCAGTTTGATCGAGGCGTTCGATGCTATTTTGGTCGACCGGATCTCGTTATCTAAGCCGTTTCTTCGCCGTGCCTTGGAGGGATTTCTTGTGAAAATCTCCCTAGGCGAGCTATCTAAGCAAGACGTCATCAACCAGCTTCTTCCACTTTATAAGGAGGCATTTGTCGAAAGCAACCAGAAGAGCCAGGTGATGACGCAAACGTTTTTGGACACCAATCGCCGCTTGGATAGTGGCGCTCTATAAGTGTCGATAAGATGGCTAGGCTCACTGCACTGCGTCAGAAAACGCGGTTTTCTCGCCACGCGTTCAGGAATAGTAAGTCTTTAAGAGCAAAAACAAAACCCAAGCACCGTGAATCTCATCTTTAGCAATCCGCGGGCTCACCATACAGCATTGCATCCCAAGCCTTTCACAGAACGATCACTCTAATATACCTTTTGCAGCCACCACGCCTTATAAAAACATGCAAAGACAACCTTGCAAATACTTCCAAAAGGGTAACTGCAGGTTTGGGAACCTGTGCAAATTTCTACATGTTAAGGCCGATGAAGACTCGTGCGATGCTCAGAACGCTGGTACGGTACAAGATTTCATTAATAAGGCTCCTGATACGGTGGCTAATACCATCAAAAAAGACCTTGCTGGTCTCCGAAGAATCCAGATCAACCCAGCACTTACATCCTACGGTCTAGGTCCGCATGCAGTCAACAATCTAATAGACGGGAGAGATGTTTCACCAGAAGAGCTTCGGCTTCAATATATGGAGGCGGTATCAAACAACACCCTAGATCAGTTTAACCGAGACATAGAGTTGAGGAAACGTGACATGGAGTACTGCATTTCAGAGGTGACTGCAAATGCAAGAATAGCGGCCCGTTATCAGCAAACCGGCATCAACAACGCGTCACAAATGAGGCCTTTCATCAAAAAGTCCCTTGAAGAGAGTGTGAGAGATCTACAAAATGCTCCTAGTTGCACTAGTGCGTTTGGGGCAACCGGATTTGGTCAAGCCAGTGGATTAGGCGGCGGATTTAATCAGCCCAGTGGATTTGGTCACACACCAAGCAATAACAACCCCTTTGGAAGTTCAAATCCCTTTGGGTCATCATCAGGGGCGAGTCCATTTGGATCTTCTGCTCTTCAGAGTAACAACACCAGCAATCCGTTTGCGCAGTCGACGACGACCGGTAGTACATTTGGCAAAAGCTCTTTTGGCACGGGAAGTGCGTTCGGAAATACTGGAACGGCGGCATCTGGGTTTGGTCAGACTGGATTCGGCAGTTCGAATCGAACGAGCGCGTTTGGCAACTCTTCATCGACACCCGCGGCTTCGTCCAGCGCTTTTGGATCCGCAGGCTTTGGCCAATCTACACTGACCCCGAAAAATAATCTCGGTGCGTTTGGAGCAAGTACCTCTTCGTTTGGGCAAGGCTCGTCGTCTACAAACTCGGCTACGTTTGGCTCTGCTAATCCGCAATCCGCTGGAAGCTCTGCTTTTGGCAGTACAGGGTTTGGAAGCTCAAGCGCCAGTGGATCATCGTCTGGTTCGGGTTTTGGCACAGGCAGTTTTGGAAGTAGTGGCTTTGGCAGCTCTGGAAGTTCTGGCTTCGGAGCATCCGGCTTTGGTTCATCCAGCGCCGGCAATAGCAGTGCTGCAGCCAATCCCTTTGGCCAATCAGGTACTCTGGCTTTTGGAGGGGCTACAACAAACACAGGAAGCAGTGCATTTGGAAGCGGGAACATCGCGAACTCAGGTTTTGGAGGTAGTGCTGGCCTGACTTCTGGTGTTGGTACAAGTTTCTCAGCACCTCCTGCTACTTCGAGTGCCTTTGGCCAGAATAATACGTCTACTGCATTTGGCCAAAACAATACTTCTACTGCATTTGGCCAAAACAATACCTCTACCGCGTTTGGCCAGAATAACACTTCTAACTCTGCTTTTGGAACGCTAAACACCGTTTCAAGTATGGAAGCTACGCCAAGTGTCTTCGAAGGCCGCACACCACAGCCAGCAGAAGAACCTACGAGGCTCGAAGACCATGACCAGGATGTCAAGAACGCATTTTTGGCTCCCGCCTTCGAAATAGGGAAGATCCCGGATGTGGCACCGCCACCAGAAATCTGCTGAAACAGATGACGATAGATGCCTGTTGTTTGGTCAACTCACTCGTTTCGAAACCATTCTTTGAACTCAAGAGGCCGCGTACTGCACACAAGCTCATGCTCACGCTCACATTACCATATGGGTGCCCCGGGCCGCGACGGGGTGAAGATAAAAGATCCAGCCTTCCTTCTATTAACTCTTTTTCAGTCAACGATCTTTCCTCGCTCCATTGATGCATGAATGATCTGTGTGGAATGCACCAACCCTGACATTAAATGTCTATATTCGGAGTACAAGAGCAAGTATGTGCAGTTGACGGTGTGCCCTAAATGTGGGAAGTTTGCTGATAGATACATTGAGTTCGACAATGTGATTCTTTTTCTCGACATTCTTCTTTTGAGGCCACAAGCATACCGCCACGTGGCGTTCAACATCGTGGAGGATTCAATATTTAGTGACCGGGTCCAGACAGGCTTTCTTTCCAAATACAGAGAGATGATTCGGTTTTTTGTGTTGTCGATTCTCTTCGAGGTGTATCTAAAGTGGGCCTACGAAGAAAAGAGTACGGTGCACACTGTGCTCAAGGCAAAGGTGCTCGAAAGCCTGCCTGTGGGCCAGTATGCGTTTTTCGTTTGCCAGCAGTTGGTTGAGAAGATCATTTTTTATTATCTCATTGTGAACCTATTTATGAGTACGATGGAGTGGGGCCAGACTACGAATGTGAATTTGAAACCTGCCGATACGCGCCCCTACTACGTTTGCGTGCTAGTTCTGACTCTATTGATGGCGTTATCTGTCAAGTGCCTACCCATTCTCATGCTTATCTGGCCATATGATAATCCTACTACTGCCTCAGTGGTGGTGGATGTCTTGAGTGCCTTCAATGCCATTGAGGCTTTGCAAATGAACACTGGCTGTTCATACAAGCTGACAATACTTATTATTGCCACAGCAACGGCGGCTCTGACTCTTGGTAAGATGTTGGTGACAAGTGTGGCCGTTGCATCAATCACAACCGACTCATCGTGGCTTCGATACTTTCAAGGTGAAATCGACGCCTTTCTCGCCGAGGTCCGGTCCATGGCGTTGAGTGTCCTTCCATTCATTAACACAAAATTCAATGGAAAATAGGTATTTGTTTTCGGGTCGTCGTTCCGTCAGAACTCATATATAGCGCTTCGTTGTCATCCACAGCAATAAGCGGCCCATCCATATCGCAAATCAAATTGGGATACTCATACACCTGATTCAACTCTCTTTGCTCGTCCAACGTCCGGTCCTTTGTTGCACGGTTCTCTGTAGACTCGATGAGCGCTTCCATCTCATCTCCATGGAAAGGCAATTCGTTGTTTTCGATTGCCCGTAGAGCGATGAAGTTCGAAAGCGGGATGTAGCTCTTGTGGAATTGCCACAAAATGTATATTGTAAGAACCGGTAGTGGGATAATAAAAGAAGCACACAAGATGGCCTTTTCTGATGCAAGCGTGCCGAACATCATTGTATGGAATATGAGCAACCCCATCATTACTCGTCTGACCACCAAGGGCCAGACCTTACCGGTATTATGGGGCGGGTGGATGCAGGCGTATAATAGCTGGTACTTGAAAACAAAGTACCCAATAATGAAGTAGATGAGCCCTGCAGTCAAGATTTTCGTTGATATGACTGAGTATGTCACAGTGACAATCAAGATTAAGATCGGCTGCGGAAGCTGGAGACCAAAGTTGAACACCGGAGGCTTGTACAAGCCGAGGTAGTTCCGCGGAGTCTTGGTCCAGAACAAATTTTTGATCGGGTACTTCAAGAGATTCCCCAAGAGGAGAAGCTTGTAAGGGAATATACCAATGCCCTGTAGAATGATCAAGTCAACATAAAACAAACTCAACTTCTGGAGCGAGTCGGCCAATTGATAGGCTAACTGCGCAGTATCGGTGAGTATGGCAGTGCCAAAGAGCGTGAACACCAAGAACAAGTTGACGAAGATGTAGAAGAAGTTCTTTGATACCGACGAGAGTTCCTCGTCTCCCCGCGAGGTGTACCCCTGTTTCCTTGTGATCCAGATGTAGATGTAGGGCATGATGATGTTGAAGATGGTGAATACATAGGGCGGGAGAATACCTGTAATCAAGTACTCTGCCCAGCTGTGGGACTTGAGAAAACGGGCAAGTTTGGGCGCCACTTTCGAGATCGACTTGACGTTGAGAAAATTCGACAAAAACCGCACGGGCAACACCAACAACACGGAAATGACCCCGATCAAAAGCATCACGCAAACAATCCGGGTGTTCCTCTCTTTGCGCGTCAAGCACAAGTTCTCCCATAGAATATCATGTGGCGACGGCGCTAGACTCGTGATCAAATGGTTGATTTTCGGGTCCAACACCGCCTGCGCTAGCATCTGTGCCTGTGCCACTGAGTTCATTGTGATGAAAGCAGTCGAGCTAGGTGGGAACTCGCGGCGGCGATTGCGCTTGATTTCTTTGTCCACCACATCCAACTGGTCATTGTAGTAGTTGATAGCGTCCACACGGGGCCCAAAAAGACCAAAAAGCCCTTTCCGAAAAGTGGGTCTTGATGGACTGGACTCGTTCAACATCAACGAGTTGCTGAGACTCTCATGGGGGCTAGCCTGGTGATCCTCTAAATGCACCGAGATACGGTCGATAAGCGAGGTTGCACCCGAGCCAGCAGAACCTCCTGAGCCAGCAGAACCTCCCGAGCCAGATTCTGCAGGTGAGGTGTCGCCGTCATAACGTGACCAGGGCAGGTGGACTCCGTTTTGCATGTTGATGGAGTCAAGTGCACCCGGACGTAGACCACGAGCTTTGGACAAGTCCGTGAGCGTCCGGATGTTGTTCTGGTGGAAGTACCGCACCCACTGAGTCTCCAACTTTCGGACAATCTTGGCCCTGGTTTTGAAAAGCGCACTGAGCGTGTTCCACTCCTTCACTATGCAAACAGACTCGACTTCGCCCACGCCTAGCGAGTTGATGTGGCGCCTCAAGGCTTCCTCATCACGAAGAACGGGCGGGATCCCAGAGATTTTGATGGTGCGGTCGGTGATGGAACATTGTTTTCCCAAGTACTGCTGGCGCATGTCGATGATCTTGTTTGTTTGCCTGTAGAGAAAAAAGAGAAGTACGAATGTGAAGACATACGTGAAAACCGTGTACATCCATAGAAAGGGCTCGTAGTCTTCCTGTGAGGCATATTTCTTGAAGAAATGTGGCAACCAAACAGCGGTTTTGAGGGCCACTGCCGAAATGTTAGCATCACCTTTGCCATAAACTTCGTTATTGCCCATTTCATTTCCGCTCCCATCACCCGGATCGGGGAAATCAACACGTCCAGTGAAAGAGTACCGTACAGGAGAGATCACCGTGACGGCAAAGAGAACGCACACGGCCAATGCCCGGATGCACATTTTGAAAAACCCAAGAAAAACAACCGCATCTAGTCCGGCGTGCTGCAACACCTGCTCCTCTGAAACGTTGTACACGACAGGCACCCAGCCAAAGAGGGTTTGCGGGAGCCGCGGTAGGTTTTGTCTCGAGAAGCTGTGGATGTAGTTGCGCTGGTGAAAGTTGGCAACGTAAATGCGAGGATATCGCTTGCGGAGAATGCAAAACAACAAGAATGCCGACACCCCGAGAAACGTGGCGATCAAGACTTGTACACGGGCTATACGAGCACCTGCTCGGTATCCACCGGGCCCAGTTATGGGGTCGTAAATGGGCTTGGAGCCATTAAAAGCCGTGCCCAAATGAAGCGCAAAGTCCATATCGAGAGGAATCAGCCAGAGGAGGAAGCAGCAGTGCCTATAGGGAGACAAATATATATTGTCACTTTTTTGTATTTTAAACTGATTGATCCTTGGATTTGTTTTTTAGGCCGCAACACTGTCCGGAAGGTTTTGTACGCTGGTGGCTAAAGTTCATAGAAAAAGCGCAAGTTGAAGCAGTAGCTTTAGGTGAATTAATACGTTCACTCTCGCGTACTGTTGTGAGATTCTGCTTGGGTCTCGCGAGCTATTCTTATGTTCTTATCGCGGCGTCGCCTAGGTTGCTCAGGCCTCAGGATGAAAGTTGGGGACGAACAAGCCAGCAAGAGGGTAGAGAAAAAAGGGAGAAAAAAGGGGAATATCCGAAAGCAATGGAGATTGAAGAGGAAATAGTCAACAGAAACCGTCTTGGTTTGTATTGCGAATGCTAAATTCAACAAACGTGTTTCTTTTTTTTTTTTTTTTTTTTTTTTTTTTTTTTTTTTTTTAATTTTTAAGCCGTTGGAGCTTAAGCCCCGACGCCGTACTTGAATGGTTCCGGGCTGCAAATCCTGCGCCCTAGGGAGCTACGCCGGATGAATGGTTCATAGGAGAGCTGACAGAAGCCAGAATAACGAAAGAGAAGAAAAAGATAAATGAGAGTGAAGAAACAAAAAAAGAACGGAGACAAAAATTCCAAACCAAAAAAAAGAGAAAAGAGTAATATAGCTTCAAAGTGATGTATTTTGGGTTGGCCTTACGCAGCGAGTCGATCATATATTAGTGCCCTGCCTACTTCCTAGCGCGATTGAAACCATTTTAGAAAACTTTGTAGGTTCAGAACATAGCTTAGGGGACTCCTACATTATCAAAGAAGGAAATTCTGTTTTTTGAATTGCGGGGGAAGAAAGGTGCAGAATCAGTACAATTTCCGGCCCCACATGAACCAAGATTGTCCCTTAAATACCTTCTCGAGAGAGATAGAGTGCTGCGTATGGGCTAATTATTATCTTTATTATTATCCTTCAGCATGTGACCAGAAGTTGGGGCTAAATAGCTCTATTCGTATCTTGAAACTTCCTTGGTCAGTGATTACAGAAAATATAAAACTCTTTATTAAAAAACGCTAACTACACCCTTATAGTCAGCCTGTTCAAACATTACGGCACGCCCTAAACATCAACTGGTCGACTATTATTACGGCTAGGTGCTCTGTAACTGCTACCAAATCACTTACTCTTGATCAAAGTCTATTTATGTCACAGCCTTCAATCCTGGTTTGCCGAGGCTTTGATTTTTGAGCAAAGCTGAACTAAGAGGTAAAAGGGTAAAAGTTATTCTGATCCCACCATCTTGGATCGACATTTCTTAGCGGTCAAAGTCGACATTCTTTATTCGAATCAATGCTATGTGAGAGACTGATCTTTCCTACTTATTGGCTCAGACTACACCATTGAGGTTTTATTTTTTTCATTTTATTAAGCCATAAAAAGCTAATCATAAGCTAGTAATGCCCCCTAGGGGCTTAGACAAGTTTTGTTGTCTTAAGTTCCAATGCTAGCGGTCTGCTCTCTCCCAAAAGCAGCCCACTCTCAAAGGCAACTCCATGGTTCTTTGATGTAACCACTTTTTTTTGTTTTGTATTTTCACTTTTTTTTTTTTTTTATGTTTTGATAATCATTTTTACCTCAGTCAGCGGGGATTATCCCAGTAGCAACAACTCTTCGGCGTGCTCAGTGGTTTCAATCTGTCTTGTTAGCTCAACACGATTGAGGTAGGCCTCCAAAAAAGGTAGCCTCTACCTTTGCTCTTCACTGTGGCTTGACTGATCTTCTCTTAAGGACCGAATTTCATCTCGGCTTCTTGCAGTCGCTTGGGGCTCTTGCGTTTTGAGCCTGGAATTTTCTTTTCGGGTCGGATATTGAGTGAAATAAGCTCACAAGCTTGAGTTCCCACTTTGCCGGGATCTGCCTCTTGGAGACTTAAGAAGCAGCCCGTGGTTCTGCCTTTTTTCTGTTCCGAGCCGAAGGTTTTTCTTTGGCTTTTGGCAGGCTTTCAGGCAGCGGCTTCACAAGTCTCAATGGCTTGAGTGATGGTGGCACCGCTTTGGTTGAACTGAAGGCCCCAATGAGTCCCTGCCAGGCTCCTTTGCTTCCTGCTGGAGAGTCCAGCTTGGCGATGCCTTTTTTAGCTTCATTTTTACTTTTGGCTTCATTTTTACTTTTGCCCTCGTTTTCATTTTTCAGGAGTTTGAAATTCTTCAACTCAGGGACTGATACCTTTTCAGTGTTTGTGGGTTTAGGGCTGACTTGGATTTCCGCCTTAGCATTAATTGTTTCGGTCATTTCCGAACTGCGCTTGCCCATTACAATGCCAAGAGGGTTTTTAGTAGTCACCGCAATAGGCGAGCTTAATGTAGACTGTTCTGCACTTACTTTCACGCCACTAATGATTGTCTTAGTCTTCTCGTCCTTTTCAACCAACAAAGTCGTGATCACATTGGCCAAGAAGACGGTTGTAGGTTCAGGCGAATCCAAAGCGTGGCATTGTGGAGTCGAGCGCTCGTTGATAAACTCCTCAATTTCGGGTGCACCTGCCAATCCGCCAAGAAGATGGCTTTCAACGAGCTCTTTGACTGAAGTCTTGTCGATTGAGTTTTGGTCCGACTCCAGAACTGGCTGCGAGGGTGGTAATTGCCCAGGTTCAGCTTCTTTTGCAGTTTCTGGATTCAGCGGGTTTGGTAATCTGGTTTTTTTCACTTTTAAACTTTCTTCCAGCGGCTGCTGGCTAATGTTTGGAGGGATTTCAGAGCTTTCAGACTTTGGGGCAAAGTCCAAGGCGATCGTAGGCTCCAAAATCCGGGATTCAGGTCTTGCTTTCTTCACTTCGGCAACTTCAACAGATTCCAAGTGCGGCACAATGGACCCAGTATTGAGATTCCATGAAAACCTCTCTTCTGGTTCATTGGCCAAAGTCGAGGCACTGTCGAAAGTGTTCTTGTTAGAAGCAGTTCCTGAATTCTCTTTCAAATCAGAGTCACAAGTAGCAGGTGAGTTCTCTTTAGCTTGAGGCATCTCCTTTTGGTCTTTTTTCAGAGAATTAGGAATGTGGACCGAGCAAGCCCCGATTGTGTCAGTGTTATCTTTCGTCTGAGTGTTTTCGATGGTTTCAGAGACTGTCTTGTCCATAGGCTCAGCCTTCGCTGATTTCATATCCTTTCCAGCATCAATAAAGCTTCCATCCCTAGCTTCAGTAACAGCAGCCTTCTTCCAAGCTTCGGCAGATTTATCAGCTTCTTCATCCACCACCACCTTTTTGCCAGCTATCCTAATTCTACTTACCATGGGCACTGTTGCCTCAAATTCCTTTGGTATCACTTCAACAGCTCTAGCCCTAGCCTTTCCAGCTGCAA
Organism: [Candida] golubevii; assembly: GCA_030582695.1. Classification (NCBI taxonomy): domain Eukaryota; kingdom Fungi; phylum Ascomycota; class Pichiomycetes; order Serinales; family Metschnikowiaceae; genus Metschnikowia; species [Candida] golubevii. The sequence goes on along the minus strand of JAJMGV010000045.1, from coordinate 149 downwards.
CACTTTTGAAGTCGCTTGCGTTCGAATCGATTTTTTCGATCTCAAAGAACCGGAAGTCATTGTCTTTTGTTTTGATCTTCAACTTGCCTACCCTCAGAGTCTTCTGGCTTTCTTTCTCGGATCCTTTATTTGCTGCTTCTTGCAACGCG
>JAJMGV010000044.1:0-103728 GCA_030582695.1 [Candida] golubevii | reverse complement strand
CAGTAAGATCGAGGAGTTGATCTCATATTGGGCAGGAAATCTTTGGCAGAGTAAATTCTGGAGGAGATCCCCGTGCTTGGGCCCGGCTTAAGCACCTGATGTGAGGTTGCGATCTATTACGGGTGTTTTTCTATAGTGATATAGTTTTTCGTCGCTGAGTAAGGCGCGAGCCGAACTTAGGGGCATCCCTGTAATATGACGTTTCTTTCAAAAAAAAAAAAAAAAAAAAAAGCCGTCACTGGTCATGGCTAGCGGCATCCTTCAATACAAATGTTTCTTAAAATGAAAAAAAAATTCCTGCACGGCACGGAATAGACCTTCTTAGCGACTTTCACGAACCAATTAGGTTTGCGCAGATTCTCATAACTTGTGTAGACTGGTGCAAGAATCTCTTGTAATTGCATGTGTGTAGTAAAGCCAATTTTGTGCTCAGAAGCGAACTATCTCACACTCATTATAGAGGTGAGTCAAGAACTCCTCCTGGTCCACCCGCAAAAGGCATGAGTGACAATTTAAATTTGGTACATCTTCCCTTGAATCATGTAGCGGAACGTATGACCCGTAATTGAATAAGTGTAAAGCAGTAAAGTCGCTCCTTGCCAACCATTTATGTTTATAAAGGGCTTTCCAGAGTTGTCGCCATTTTCTTGCGGGCCTGACCGCTGGACAGATCTCACTAAAGCGCCCTGGCTGAATGGGCGGCATAACTCCAGCGCAGACATGCACAAGAGGTCCTTGTACACTGTTTTAGAGTTGATGAATGTAACAGTACCTTTGACTTTCAAGGCAGTATGTCTGTAACGTTAAGCTTACTCAGCAAAGTAAGGTCCTTTTGTGGTGTTATAAAAGGGGGCCGGAGGCTAGTACAGCCAAGGTCTTAGCCGGCCCTCATGGACTCTTACGAGTCTTGGGAAGACTAATACAAGGCTCTACACTTCGATCAACAACTATTATAGTGAGTTCGGGCGCGAGGAATCGAACCACGCGTCCTACGTCTCACTCATATATTGTGAGCGGCCTTTCTCATGAAACAGCTATCGCTAGCATGATCTTGAATGCGTTGTCTCAGACTCAGAAGAACTGCTTCTTCTTTTTCTTCAAACGCAGGCGCTGGATGCTCTTTTTTTTTTTTGAAAGAAACATCATATTGCAGAATGTCACTGCGACGAGCTCTCACCCCGCACAGTAACGCAAAAAACTATAGAACTATAGAAAAAACCTGCAATAGATCGCAACCTCACTTCGGGCGCTCAAGACAAGCCCAAGCACGAAATTCCCCTCCAGTGGTTACACTGTTAAAGAACCTCTACCCAAAAGGAGATCAACCTCTTGATCTGATTTCTGAATGCTCGTCCTTATATAATCCAGATTGGTGTGCATATAGCACACACTCCTTCCATGAGGTTCCATGGGAACCTTATATACACTACCATGAACTCTCCGGTCCGAGGACCGGGATCGTTCCCCAAAATGTGGAAATAGGTGGCCTGTGTGGCGTAATGGTTAGCGCATTTGACTTCTAATCAAAAGATTCCGGGTTCGAGTCCCGGCATGGGTTCTCTTTGCGGCTTTAGCTCAGTTGGGAGAGCGTCAGACTGAAGATCTGAAGGTCCTGTGTTCGATCCACAGAAATCGCATTTTCTTTTTGTTTCAAACAATTGTACGGTATTGAGGATGTTAGCTAAAGTTATGGGGTTTAAAGCCCTAATGAAGAAAGAAAGTTGAATAGATGGAAGCAAAACTTTCAAACAAGGAACAATTTTCCATTAGGAGAATACGCGAGCTTAAATAAGTAACTACTATGTGTGTTGTCTGAATATTGGGTAGGTGAGACCGGAATGAACATAACTAGAGTTCTATGTATCTTTTAGCTGAAACGAGGCCACGATCCCTATTAGCCCAGCTTACGAAATTTGGGCTGAAGCGTAGAAGTTCATCGTAAGCGGGAATAGAAGAGCCAGGTTCCAGCTCCAGCTCTGAAGAGTGTTTGCCCTCGCTCCAGAAACATTCTACGGAAACGCCTAATTTTTTGACGTTCACCTTCTGGATAGCAGCATCCAACGAACTTTCCGCAACCTCCGGAACCCATTGAAACCCTAGATGGTAGGGTTTGTTCCAATCAAGCTTGTTCAACTGTAGCTGGTTTATGCCCTCGAAATCTTTGTAAACATAATTTCCATTCGAATTCTTTGAGAAAGTTGAAAAAGCCTCGTTTCTCGGATCTGTCCTATTGTTAGATGCCTGTTCAGCATAAACCGTCACACTCCTGACGGGAGAGCGTTTAGGCGACGACGTATCCCTCATAATTTTAGCTAGCGAATCAGAAACTTTGAAGTCAACCTTGCAGTTTCTGTTCTTTGGGGCGTTGATTATGATCTCACCCGTGAGCATTCCAAAAGGTGCATCCGATGTTGAGGAAGAGTTTTTCAAAACATCTATCGTGATGAGTTGCTCTTCTGTTTCATGGACTAGGACGGGATGTAAAGTGGAATTCCAAGAATATAACAGCATACCATCACCCAAGGATGTGGTGATTATGCTACTATTATTGTATTTGACTGAAGGCATATCCCGCAAAATCGATTCCACCATTATCATCAGGCGACCGCTCACAGTAACTTCATTTGTAGGCGGACTTGTATCCAAGTTGATTGTTTCAAGGAAACGCAATTTCAACGGATTGGAATGATCAAACGGAGCTTTAGTACCAATGATCAAAAGACTCCAAGTCAACATGACAAACAATACCAAAACCATGATTCTGTTCACTTTGAAGATGAAAGGCAAGAAAGGAATTGACCACGCAATTGCGAACATCTTCAAGAAGTTGTATATCATGTTTTGAGCTTCTAGTGACTCCTGAATAGACTGGTTAATACCGTACAAGATTAAAATACCTGAATTGTAAATGAGGTATGATGACACTGGCACAACCATCAAAAATTGAATGAACCAGTCGTAAGAAAAAGACTTCAGCTGGTGAGTTGAACAGTCTCTCGTCGATTGTGAGGTTAGAGATAACGAGGATGATTCTGCGTATGAGTCTGCGTCATTCAGGCCATACTCGTTTTGAGAGTCCTCACGTAAAAGTGGTTGGCGATCACTGCGTTCATTAGACTTCTTGTGAGACTTTTTGAGGCTCCAGCCTAATAATCCAATAAATGCAGCCACGGATTGGAGGAGGAAGAGGACGGGTATCAAGAATTCCCCTGTATGGTCCGCGCCGATTTCATTTTTGGTAAGCTTGGTGGTTGACCAAAGCAAAGCAACCCAACATAAAAAGCTGGACTCAAGGATCACTATAAGCTTTTCATCATGTTGGTGTCCTTTGAATACTCGCAAGAGAAGATTGAGCCCATTCAAAAAAGCGTAGTTGAGTAGCAAGAACAGCGCAAACTGTAAAGCAATAAGGCTGCTTATGGAGTTGTTCGCAATAAACGCATTGATCGGGAGAACGAAAACATCAAAGCCAAAGCTCAAAATGCTCACAGAAAGAATGAAAGACAATGGGAATTTGATCGCGTTAACAAAATTGAAGTTCCAAGACTTTCTGCCATTGAAAATGACGATCATCAAGAGAAGTGAAAAGAATGGAATGACGACAAGCAAAGCAATATTGACCGCAGTTAGGCTGGAAATTGGCACGGCGAAGAAGTAGTTCATAAAGGAGGCATAGGCCGCAAAGTCGGTCAGTCTTGTGGATTGTTGTTCGTCATCCAAGTCAATATCATCCTTGGCAAGATGAATGGTAAAGTCTAAAGCCGATGATAGCATGTGCCACAATGATTTGATGTTGATATTTTTTATGTTGTCTCCACCTGTGTGGTACAAATCCCGAGGCTTAAAGAAAGCTAAGTCCAAGCCCCTAATGCCTCCCTTCTCCTTATATACCGAATAGTCCGTCTCACTGTGAATGAGTTTGTTGTTGAAACCTTGCTGAAAGAGAGAAGTGGCAAATGGGTATCTAACAGACGAGAAGTGTTTAATTATCCCGTAGTCTGTTCCTCTGAATAGTACAGCTTTTCCACCCGCGCCAGTGCCCTCTAGGTTTAAGAAATAGCGGATTTGAGAGAACCATGGGTGTTTGAGAAAGGCATGTGCTCCATAAAGTCCAAACTCTTCATTGTTATTGAAGTTAAAAATTATAGTACGTTTAGGCCTCGCTACTTTACCTGAAGCAAAAACTTTTAGCACACCCATCATGGACGCGATGCCCATCCCGTCATCAGTGACTCCGTAGGCGGAGGGTACAGAGTCAAAGTGAGCGCTCAATAAAAGAGCAGGCAACTTTTCGTCAGTTCCGTTAATCCTCACCAACAAATTGTTGCTCTCATAGTACGAGACCGAGTCGTAGTTGAGATATTTAGTTGCAAAAATGACGTTGTTGGTATAATTGAGATCGTTATCATACTCAATGTAGTCGGAATTGCCGATGAGAGACAAAATATCATGTTCCAAGAAGTCGTGGATTTTGTCGTTGTTTCTTGAGGTATAAGTGTGCTCGTTTCTGCCCATTGATTGGAGAACTGTCCACGCATAGTCTAAGACTTCATTTTCAAACTTAGACGAGGGCAAGTTTACCGAGTACTCGAGGGAGTTGTCTACTGCCGAAATTGCGATTGTGGCGAGCAAAGTGGTGAACACCAAAAAAGTCAAGGAGGTTTTCCGGTACCCAAACAAAGAACGCATCCCACGTACGAACCAATTTGGTCTTTTGGAGTTGGCAGAGCCCGAGCCGGCATGGGCCCTGTGTCTAGGCGAGCCACCGTCACCTGACTCCCGATGTGGATCGGATGCGCTGTGTGTGGACATTTGTTGAAGGAAAGTGTGTGTTTGTTGGGGGGTGGTATCTCTACTAATTAATAATTAAAGCGAGCACCAGCGACAAGAGTGCGTGGGCACGCTGTTCCTGGGGAAATAGCAAGACAGCTGCGGAATCTTATCTACAGATCTCATTTCTCATTCCATCACTGAGCCAGCTGTTCCAGACCGCGACCGAAAAGCCGGAGGCGACCTTGCCAGTTCACACTATTGCAATTTACCACTGACTCAAGCGCAACAATAAATTAAGTCGCTTAACTCGACATTTTTTGCAGTTTGAGAAAACAATGGTCAATATAGCGTATGGTTTGGTACAGCTTGCAGAAACCGTCTTCTGTGCCACGATTCCTATGTCGGTGAAGAAAAAGTTGGCCTGCTGGGCCGAGAACGCACCTGTGCACCCAGACCTTACAGTCGCCCGGGATACGAATGGCTGCTACATTGAAAAGTACATGGAAAAACCGACTTCATTTCAATTTGCACCCATGTCATTCGCTCCTTTGAAAAATGACCTCATTTTGAGGGCTGCTAAGGGCGAAAAGGTAGAAAGGCCTCCTGTCTGGATTATGGTATGTACTACTTCGCTCTAACGCAACGGGCCATTTCTTCGCTCACTCAAACTAACCAATATAGAGACAAGCAGGCAGGTACTTGCCCGAATATCACAAGGTTAAGGGAAATCGCGATTTTTTTGAAACATGCAGAGATGCAGAGATTGCAGCCGAAATCACCATTCAGCCAGTCGACCACTACGACGGCTTGATCGATGCTGCTATTATCTTCAGTGACATTTTGGTGATTCCTCAAGCCATGGGATTCAAGATTGAAATGGTTGAAGGAAAAGGTCCAGTTTTTGTTGACCCCTTGAGATCGCAGGATGACCTCAAGCGTGTGGTCATGAAACCAGACATTTTGAAAGAGTTGGATTGGGCCTTCAAGGCCATCACTCTCACTAGAACAAAGTTAAATGGCCGTGTACCTCTTTTAGGGTTCTGTGGAGCACCATGGACCTTGCTAGTTTACATGACTGAAGGACAGGGCTCCAAAATGTTCAGGTTTGTCAAGCAATGGATCTACGAGTATACGAAGGAGTCACATGTTTTGTTGCAAGCCATTGCAGATGCCTGTATTGAGTTCTTGGCTCAACAAGTTGTTGCTGGTGCTCAAATGTTACAAGTGTTTGAATCTTGGGCGGGGGAATTGGGACCTCATGAATTCAATGAGTTCTGCTTGCCGTACTTGCGTGAGATCGCACAAAAATTACCCTCGAGGTTGAAGGAGTTGGGAGTCACCGAAAAAATTCCTCTAACTGTTTTTGCAAAGGGTGCTTGGTACGCTTTGGATGATTTGTGTGACTCCGGTTACGATACAGTATCGCTCGACTGGTTGCATAAGCCAGAGGATGCTGTGAAAGTTGTTAATGGGCGCAGAATCACGTTGCAAGGTAACTTGGATCCTGGTATAATGTATGGGTCTGATGAGGTCATTTCAAAGAAAGTGGAGCAGATGATTAAAGGTTTTGGGGGAGGAAAACAAAACTACATCATCAATTTCGGCCATGGTACACACCCATTCATGAAACCGGAGAAGGTAGGACATTTTTTGAAGGAGTGTCACCGATTTGGATCACAGCAATAGTAACAATAGCATAGATTTTTAGGAGCGGAATTAAACCCTTTCAATGAACCGCGTGGTAGAATGTACCTAATCTCCCAAACCTGGAGGATGTGCGTAAGTGCACACCACTTGACGAGACAATTTTTGTCTCTCGGAAAATCGTTTACATTAGTATTCTAGAATATGAATACCTTAAAAACAAATTAAAAACATCTAATACAAATCATAGAACAATCCATTTGTTTTTGTCTGCCGATTTCGATTTTTACGTAAAGTTTGGAAGGTTTGAGGTTTTGAAATTTTGAGGTTGCGTTTTTGCAAGTAGCAATTTTTCGTCGCCTCTCAAATGTTAATGAGTTTAAGCGATTTACAAAATTTTGTTTTCGAATTGATGATGCTTAAACAATTTGAGATTCACATTATTTTCATTAACTTTTCAATAGCTGCAAAGTTACAAGAAAGTCATAAGAAAGAAGCAACAGGGAAAATTAGCAAAATTAATCAGGAAGGAATTCACGCGATTCGCTGCTTGAAATTCCCCTTGGTGGCAAATGACATATCTGCGGTACCATGATTAGTCACGTAAAAGTTTTCTTGGAGAAGAAGATTTTTAAGACTTCACATAACTTGACGATTCTTGAAAATGACAATGGAAGAAATCTGTTGCGGAAATGCAAACAAGGCCGACCAAATTCTAATTCCGTTCTGTTTTAAATTTAACTACCTGCACACTTGGAAATTGCGGGCGAGCACGTTCACATTTGGTGAGCGGACTGATTTTTTGCTTAGGGTATTACAATGAATCGAGACGACCATTACATATTCGATCTCCAGGAAAATATTCTAGAGTCTTTACAACTTTTGCATTTCGACGAATCATTGTCCGTTGTCGATGTGGATACTTCGACATCATTGGATAGCGATCCAGCAGCACAAAATGATACCAAGGTGAAAAATCTCAACGAATGCTCAACTTGTGCCATCAAGTTTGCCAGTGGCATTCCGCCTAAAGAACGAAACATTCACTACAAATCAGATTTGCATCGTCTTAATTTGAAGAGATCGCTCAATGCCTTGAGCCCGTTGACAGAGGCAGAGTTTGAAGACTTTCTAGAAACACAGTCGGTGGAGAGTATATCTGGATCAGAGGTTTCCGACTCTGATTCAGAGGATCTAGACGACGGTAGTGAACCCAAAAAGCTATCCACTGTGTTTGAAAAACTATCGACGAACGTTGATAAACATACAGATAATGATGATCGACAGGCAAGTCATATGAACACCCACTCCCCCTTCATCTTATTTAAGTCTTCCAAGTTAGATCCTACTCAGGGATTTGGTGCATATAAGGTCCTCTTTGATAACAAAACATTGAGTAACGGTAACATTATGGATGCCTTGAGAGACTTTAATACCTCAAAGTCCAAGAAAGGAATCTCAGTTATCTTGATGATCGGTGGAGGCCACTTTGCTGGAGCAGTAATATCACATGAGCGTCTTAATACGAAGGGAAATGCCAAGAACCACAAAGAATCTTTACAAGTTCAAAAGGTGAATGTTGTGGAGCTGAAAACGTTCCATCGCTACACCACTAGGCGAAAGCAGGGTGGTTCTCAAAGTGCTTCCGACAACGCCAGAGGCAAGGCAAATTCTGCTGGCTCAAGTATTCGTAGATACAATGAGCAAGCGTTGAAAAAGGATGTGCATGAATTGCTCTTATCTTGGAAATATCATCTATCCCAGGCTGAGCATATTTTCGTGAGAGCCAATGGCGTTGATAGTAGGAAGACTTTGATGGGCTACGAGGGGAGTATTCTTAAACAGAGCGACCCAAGAATCAATTCACTTCCTTTCACTACAAAACGAGCTACTCTCAGCGAGGTGAAGAACTCCTGGGTGAAACTTTCACATCTTTCTGTGGTAGACTTGCCAAAGGCAAAGAAGATTGTTGAAAAGCCACAAAAAGAAGAAAGAAAGTCCAAGACCCCGGAAGTACAAGTAGAGCCTGAGTCGGACAAACATACGAGAGAAGTTGTTGGTATCCTCAAGAAGTCCAAGGCTCCCCTTTTGGTCAACTATATCAAGAGCAATGGGTTAGACGTCAACTTTACATTCACTCCAGTAAGCCAGTATGGTCATGCACCTACGCCTCTTCATTTTGCAGCTTGGCAGGGACTTCATCACATGGTGAGGGTGTTATTGGTGAACTTGAAGTGTGACCCAACAAAGCACAACGTCACTGGAAAAACCGCGTTCCAGATCAGCAACAACAAAGACGTGCAGAGTACTTTCCAGATCTGCAGGCACACTTTGGGAGAGGAGTACTGTGATTGGGAAGCAGCCAGAGTGGGGCCACCTAAAAGTAGCGATGAAATTGCTGCTGATATTGCGAAAGAGAAGGAGGAACAGGTGGCTGAGAATAGGAGATTGATAAAGGAAGAATTGGCGAAAAAAACAGAGCTTGAAATGAAAAAGCCAAGCATGCAATCGAGCGGAAGACTTGTTGGAGGAAACGGCGGTGGAACTGTGTTCTCAACTGTATCGGAAACAAGTGGTTTGACTGATCAGCAAAGAATGAGGTTAATGCGTGAGCAGAGAGCTCGTGCAGCTGAGGCTAGAATGAAGAAAGTCAGTCAGTAAGTATTTAGTCGGCAGTGCTTTGCAAAAATTAGACGGAATAACTAATTTACTGTTGGGTTTGATTAAATTAAGATTTTTTGCAAGTGTATACATGGAATATTTTAGGAGACGCTGTGACCTTAAGCTCGTAACTGAAATAAATGCCTAATTTCGGAGCCGGTTGTGGCATGCCACTGTTCCGCTTCTCAGATACGAGTTCTGACTTCCCGTGCGTGTGCGTGAGCCAGCCGCGCAGACACCTGTCCAAGGGATGCGGGCTTTGGCGGAGCGGCGTCAGCTCGGTCGCATCCCGTCTCCGCATGTCAATCACGGTTTTGAGCCCTTGAGGCAAACCGAGAGGCATGGCTTTTTACGAGCTCGCCTCATCATCATCAAGCCAATCATTACCTAATTTGTACACACTTGATAATCGATTCCAAAGAGGAAAGGAAAGGAGATGATATTCTTAAGCTCAAACTATTAAGTCCCTTTGGGGTTATCCCGCAAAGGATTTGACGGAATGAAACTTCCCTTTCTACGATCCGATGTGGTTTTTTTTTTTTCTTTAGTCATTATTGGTATTATATGTAGGCACACAATCGCCAGACATGTGTCTGGGAAGGGCGTTGCCCCCAAAAACCCTACTGTCAAATGCACATCCTGCAGAACGACGCGTTTTACGCCTTTTGAGTTGAATTGGTAGTCACGGAGACCGGAGACGGAAGCTTCTACTTACCGTACAGTGTCGACAAAACAAAGTCTCCCTATGTTTGCCACATATATAATGATATGCTGCTTCTGGGCCTGATTATTCTTAAAAAATTTCCCCATCATTTGATTCGTCCTCCGAACCAACAACGAAACCAACATTCGGAGACTAATGTCGGACATTCATTCTACCAAAGTCACAGAAGAGCTAGTGGCCCTTGAACCACCACAAGAGGAGTTGAAAAAGTTCTTTGAATCTGATGCCGGTGATGGAACGAGAAGAGAAGATTTTTACTTGACGGGGGCCACTTTGGTATTGTGTGTCATTTCGCTATTCCTATGCATGTTCTTGTTCGCCTTAGACCAGCTTATCGTGGCAACCCTATTGTCAACAGTTGGAAATAAGTTCAACGCAGTGAATAAAGTAGGCTGGTTAACTTCTGGATTTCTTATCAGTATGTCAGTGGTTGTTCTTGTTTGGGGCAAGCTCGCTATCGCGTTTGGTAGAAAGACATCCATGGTTATAGCCATTGCACTTTTCGAAGCTGGCTCTTTGATGTGTGCTTTGGCCAACAATATGAATGTTCTCATTGGAGGCAGAGTATTAGCAGGCATTGGTGGTGGAGGCATTCAAACTTTGGTCTTTATTGTGATAACGGAGGTTTTCCCCATACACAAAAGACCCATGGGAATCGCCATTCTCGGGTGCACTTTTGCGGTAGCATCAGTTGTGGGGCCGTTAATTGGTGGTGCTTTCACCTCGAGAGTTTCATGGCGATGGTGCTTCTACATTAACTTGCCTATTGGCGCGGTAGCATTGACGGTATTTGTTATTGTTTTTAAACCTCCGAAGACCAAGTTCTCAGTCATGCAGAAGTTGAGGTTGATCGACTATCCGGGTGTTTGCTTGGTGGCAACGGGGCTAGTATTGTTGCTTTTAGGCTTAACCTTTGGGTCAGATAGCCTGCACTCGTGGGATTCGGCAGCTGTTATATGCTGTTTTGTTCTCGGCGGGCTCTTGTTCATTGCCTTCTGTGTGTGGAACTTTTTGTTCTCCAAGCACCCTCTAATCCCAGTCGATGTTATTTTGTCATTTCCCACAACCGCAGCTGCAATAGAGATGTTTGGAACCTTTGGATATTTTATTGCCAGTGTTTTGTACTTGTCCATTTACTTTCAAGTCATACATGATGCATCGGCATGGCAGTCGGGTGTCCATTTGTTGCCTATGATCATTGCTGTGGTGATATTTTCCATCGCTTCAGGACTCTTTGTCAAGAAAACAACCATAGTCAAACCAGTTGCCATCTTCGGTGTTGTGATGGGCTTCATTGGCTGTGGATTGATTACCTTACTCGAAGTCGATTCCACTTCATCACAAAAGATTGGCTTGCTTATTTGTAGTGGAGTGGGTGTTGGATCTCAGTTACAATCTGCGATCATTGTAGGGCAAATAACGGCCCCGAAAACCCCCGGTGGAGTCATAATGGCGACAACATTGATCAACTTCTTGCGCTCATTTGGAGGTGCTCTTGCCGGTGCTCTCGCCGATGCAGTGTTTGGCGCCTCTTTCAGCAATAAAATCGCTGTTGCGATTAAGAGTCAACCACAAGCAGTGATATCTGAGCTCTCACACTACGATTTAAGCTCCATTATAGCTTCATCTGCGATTATAAACAATATGACACCAGAGTCAAGAGCTTTTGTCAAACAACAGATCATGGAGGCAATACGAAACGTATTCTATACAAACTTTGGCTTTGCTGCTCTTCTGGTGGTGGGTGTTGTATTTTTGACAAACAAAAGATTACCGAAGGGCAGCAATCAGGTGAGAGATGACCCTAAGCCTGTGGCCAATGAAGAATCAGATGCCCGTCCCGTCTCTTTAACCGAGGCTGAATCCTTTTCTTCAGAGCAAGTGATCAAGCTGAAAACCTTCGCGGAAAAAACGACTTGATTCAAAGTCCCCCTGGGAACTATAGTTTGTTCACGGGGAATTTGTGGCCCCTGGTATATAAAAACTTGCAACCCGCAAGTTAGATGTGCGGTGAGTTTATCGTATATACTTAACGCACTCATATTTTTTATTGCTCGAGCATTCGTCTAGCGTTTTTGAGTTCTGCTGTACGTAAAAAGGTAAGATATGTCGCCCTTTGATTTTGGTATTATTGCGTTGAGAATATCGTCGCCTGTGTCCACCTGATCATCAAGATTTTGAGGATCGAAGTGTCTATATTGTGATAAGGCAGATCTGATCGTATTCTTTTTTGCAAAGCTTGATTGGTCCAACTCTTTGTACTGCAAAGCGCTCATCCACCCAGAAGAAGACGACCGGCAGGCCTCAAGGGCATCTTCTTGAGTCGCGGATGGGGAGGAAGAGATTTCTGTTTCATGAACCACATTGCTCGATAAATCAACCTCTTCACCCTTCCCCAAACATTCACAATCAATGAGATCGTGTGTGTTGCAACTCGTTTCTGCCACAGTAAACAAATCACGTAAATCATCGTAGTCGAAAATGTTCAGGCTTGATTCAAGGTTGTCATCTAAGAACATATCGCTTAGGTTATTTTTCATAAGCTGACGCTGAAAAATTTTCTCATCTATCGAACCAGTGGTGAACAAACGATATATGAAAACTGGCCTTTGCTGGCCATCCCTATGGATTCGAGCCATCGCTTGCAAGTCCACCAGCGGATTCCAATCATTATCAAACAAAAGCAACCTGGATGCGCCGATTAGGTTTAATCCAATGCCACCTGCTTTCGCAGACAATAGAAACACTTCATACTTTTTTGCCTTATTAAAAGAGCTCACTAGTGTGTCTCTTGTGGACAGTGGTGTAGATCCATCTAACCTGGCATAGGTGATGTTTAATTTCAGTAGAACTCGTTCCAAAAGGTCAAGAGTTTGGGTGAAGTTTGAAACTATCACAACGTTCTCACCTGCATTCCTGAACTGCAAAAGCAAAGGTATCGCAACATTTATCTTACTTCCAGTAGTTCTACTAGTTAATGCAGCAGGAAGAAGGTCGGGGGCAACTTCTGAAGCTTTGTCAAGTAAAGATCTGTAAAACGTGTCATCTGACAAAAGAGAAGGCGAGTTACAGACTTTCCGAAGAACATTGATTGTGGGTAACACCTCCCGTGTGCCCGAATTTGCTAGTGAATTGAGGCCCATAGACTCAATAACAAACTTGAAGATCCTTTTCTGAAGTTTGGAGGGTGGACAGAAGATCAAGATGTCGGTTTTTGCGGTCAAGTAGTTTTCAATAACTGCTTTCGTTCTTCGTATGGTGAAGGACTTCGTAATCTCAATCAATAAAGCCGATTTCTCTTTTCCATGTTGTGCAATAGTTGCATCATAACAATTGACATCTCTTGCCCTTGTAATAGGTTTAAGAAATTCCTTTTGAAACTCGGCTATGGTTCCCAAAAGACCCGGGTTTATGAAGTTGGTTATATTGTAGAATTCGTTAAGATCATTTTGAATGGGGGTGCCTGTGAGCACAAGCCTTCTGCGGACAGGCAAGTTAGCTAAAAACTTGAGAACTTTGTTCGATGAACTTTTGAGTCTGTGCCCCTCATCACAAACCAATAGGTCGACTGGTACGGTCGAAAGTTCGCTTGAGCATGCAAGTACTTTTTCGTAGTTCATGATCAAAACTTGGTATACTTTGGTTCTGCCAAAGTTTAAAATTTCCTGCTTGTCCTTGGATGCAGACAGCGACTTGTTGTTCAATGCCAACACACCGATACGGTTGAGATCTAGCCACTTTCCAAACTCCTTTCGCCAGTTGTCGATGAGACTGACAGGGCAACATACAAGCACTTTGTTGACAACATTCTTCTCATTTTGTGAAGGGGACTGTTTTAAAAGTGTCCAGATAAGCGTTATTGTCATAAGGGTTTTTCCTAGGCCCATCTCGTCAGCCAAGAGTGCACCGAAGTGTTCTTTATTGCGGATTCCCATCAAACACTCATAAAGAAAGCTCACACCTTCTCTTTGGTGTTGACGCAAAAATCGCGTGAGCCTTTCATCGACGACCACCAGTTTTATACAAGCATCACTTGACTGCTGTAGCACAAGCTCGTTGGGATGCTCGGGTTTCAAGCAGGCGCCTGGAATGGCGCTTACAATCACGTCATTATCTGCTGAAGATATATCAATTTTCGAAGACTCACCAACAGAGTCTCTTCTCACAGAGTGTCGTTTGAAGGCATTGGCAATCAAGGGTTGGCCGGAGGCCTTAGATGTTTCACTCAAAGGTTTTGTTTCAGTTGAAGCGAATGTACCAAATAGCTCTTGTTTTGTCGTCTCAGAGTCAACTGCAGCTTCGTAGACCCCAATAGAGAAAATGCCGTCCAACGAAGTGTTCTTTGAGCGGCCCACAAGCTTATACGAGTCATCAGTTATCTGAACTCTGAGGAAAATACCAGAATTTGTGACAACGATATAACCATCCCCCTCCCAGGACTTGTTTTTCTTGTTTGATCTTTTCCGCCATTGCACTGTGTAATACTTCTTCTCGTGATCCGAAGTTTCTCCTCCCGGGTCACATTTATCATAGATCAGTTCCTTGGGAGATAATACTGATTCAACATTTTGCAAATTATCGGCTACTGGTTCATTCTGTTGGATTCCACTTCTTCGTATGAGTCCTGGGTTGTGCTTCACGCGTTTAAAGACGACTCTCTGTCCTTTTATCGCGTTATTGTCCGAAGATTTTGTGCTCTCTGAAGGCTGATTTTGCGCAAGCTTAGAAATGCCACCGTCTAGCTTCGACAGCAATTCTTCCACATATTGTGTGCTTTTGCCAGAATTAGAGGGTTCCGCGGTTGGTGCTAGAGATCTAGGGGCCTTAAATGGGGCGTTTGGACGTTTATACATATTCAGTGTAAGTGTGGTTCGGATGCGAGACGCGACCGTCGGAAGACAGACATTTGATGGGCACCAGCAAGGCTAAAACACAGATTCAGTGTAAACAAAGAAACAAAAGTGGAATAGTGGAGAAAAAAATTCGAAAAAAAAAAAGAAAAACAGCCACGCTCAAAAACCTGAACACGGTTTTAATTTACTTCATTATCGCGACGTAAGCTTTACATGTCTTTAGCCCACTTTTAACCGTATTGCGCAGTTGCTGTGATATGTGAAGTGGGCACCTTCAGTAAACCATTTGTATTAACCATCCCTATATGCATATATTCTTAATAGTCCCCGCCAGTTAAATAGTAGTAGCTCCTCGAGATCAAGAAAGGGCCATACCCTGGTAAAACACTGTATAATCCGTACGCAACAAAGCTAAGGAACGATATTATGAAAAGGTGAAGGAAGATTTCTTCTGGGCCTGTCAACATGAAGAATGGGAAGTGGTGATAATAAAGATTCCATAATTTGTTTTTTGGGTTCTCCGACATCTTTTATAAGTAATTCTATTATGGGAGGGAACGAGTGTTGGTGTTGGCTTGGACTGAACAGTTTTAAAGAGCGCTAAAGAAATTTGATGGTCGATGATTGTTATGTCGCAACTGGTCGAGAGCCTCGCTGGAAGAAGAAAAATAACGCACATCCAAGGCACCGCGAGAAAGGGCATTTCACTTCAGAGATACTATTTTGGAAATGAGAGGTCTCGGTAAACCACGCTTGCGTGGACTGTTTGGTATCGACTTTTTCGCTCATTTTTAGTCTAAGATGAAATAGTTCAGATCGTTTCAAATCATTCTGGTCTCAATACGACCCTTTTCAAATTGTCGTGCTTCTCTTTCAATACTCGACTTACTCAACAGGCTCAGAAGGACAACATCTAAATGTTCATACTTTCATTTGATGTATTTCCCTTCTAAGATTTGATCTCTCTCCAAGTATATGGTCTTCCAGTGATGTATAACCTAACACCATTTCACCAGCCTGTACTCCTGAATGAGGCTTGGATTTCCTCTCCACTCAAACGAACAGCTTTCGCACCCAAAATATTGCCGATGCCAGTATTGATGATTAGCGCTCCTAGGGGGAAGTCATCGTTTACTTGAAAATGCAAAAATGATAAATCCGAAAACCCCTGTCTATACAGAGTACAAGAAGAAGCTCGTGAAAAACAACCCCTCAGAGATTGAAGATTTTGATGACTTTTACTCCATTTTCCTTGACATGTCGTCACTACTACCAAATGCGGAGGTAACTGAATTACAATCCGTATTGAAACTTGATGTATTGTCTATCTGGCTCACGCGAGCTCTTCAACTAAGCAGGGTCAATCAGAGTTTCATTGGATGGTTTCTTGGAGAAAGTCCTTCCTCTCATTTGCTAGATATCTTTAATTACATATGCCATACCTATGTGTCGACAAATGGACCCCTTGCCAACGCAACATTTGGCTTGCTTACAAAACTACTACAATTCATTCAACGCTTTGAAATAAATTCAGGAGATACAACACTCAATTTGAAACTTACGGAAATGCTTATGACGATTCCTGCAAGTCAAAAGAGCTTTTACATAATTGCTGAGGTATTTCTCAAAGAAATCGACGGATCTGCCTCCACGCTTACTCAAGAAGCGTTTTCTCAAAAATGCGTCGATGTAATGAGCTCTGCTAACTTGGCGAATCTGGCCAGCAAGGCACTTGCATGCTACTTCTCCCGTTTAATTGACCCCAAGGAAAATGCTTCTGATTATGTCACAGCATGGTCACCTATCATTGAGGAATCTCTCTATATGGAGAATCGAAGAGTGAATATTATCTATCACTTGCTTCCAAAGTTATTTCGACCGTGCCCTCAAAAATTTTTTCCGTGGCTCAAGACTCTTAACATAGAAAAAAACAGCACTGAATGGCGCCTTCTCTCACTACCGCTACTCAAGTGTGGCTTTCTCATCTCCTCCACGAACGACCCAATTGCCGCAGGGGCTTTATCAGAATCAGAGCTTTTAGATTCTTTAAAACACACCGACGAAAAATTCCGCCGTGACTCGTTTGCCTTGGTCTGTTCCGCAATTACAGCCACAAGTAAGCCACCCGAATATGCATTGAACACAATTATGAATCCGCTCATTCTTCAAATCTTCTTCCGGGAAAGTTTGACCCCGGAAGCGAGAAATGACTTCTTCTCTTTGTTGAGAAAATCGCTTCTCAATTGCCGGGATCTCGTCATCACCCAAGAGAAGAGGTTGTCCAAAAAGCAAGATTTTGAGCTAGAGTCAACCATTCAAGAATTAAAGTCTATCTTGCGAGCGATTTTTGATTTCGTTGTATCTCAACTTTGTCCAGATTCATCGTACACCCAATTAAGTCTCTCGACCGATTTCTTAAGATTTTTTGTCGAGTTCGAGTTTGATGGAGTCTGTAGAGATCCAAAACGGAATTCGAAAGGCCGTCTGGCGATCTTCGAAATCTTTTCACCGAAGTTGGCGAGTACATTGTTACGCTTTGTATCGAACAACTACGAAGATATTCGGATGCAATGCGCGTATATTTTCAGCTTTTGTCCAAGTGAGATCTTTGATCAAATTAATCGCCGAACCATGATGATTAATACTGCTAAGTTATTGTCATCTGTGAAAGGGAGACAAAGTGATGGTGCTGCTAAAGTGCTCAAATGCATCACGGAGAAGTATATCAGGGAGGACAAAATCGAATGCCTCATCGAGTGTATGTCCTTGATTATGTCGAGCATGAATGATGGACTCAAGAAGCATGAAACTATGAAGATACATGGTCATTTCACAGCATTGGCTGAGATCTTATCATCGACGCCAACGTACATCTATGAAGATTACCATCTTTCTTTGAATTCCCTCATTAATACCCTACTTCACACGTCACAGCATTTATGGGATATTCTCAAACCTGAAATGATTTTCGCTCCCACTGAAGCTGAGGAGAATTCAGAATCAAGTTCTTGGAGAACAATCAAGGAAAATTCATTGCTTTTGAAAGTGATCATCAAGGTTAATTACGACACTCGGTTTCAGTGTTTTGATCACAGCGCGCTTTTGAAACTAGGTTCACTTCTCATGGACCAACTCAGTCACATCTCACATCGAGGAGCGTTTTCTGCAATATACCCCACATTTGTACAGCTATGCGAGCTTTGCTATGATGGCGAACTTGAAAACAAACCTTTTGAATGGTTGAAGGCGAACTTGAAACTCTTGGAAACAAAGGAACAGCTCATCTCAAGGCGCTCCGCAGGAATACCCCTCTTACTCAACGCTATTCTTGAATCTAGCGTGAGACAGAAACTGAAAGTCTCGGAATATTTTGATTTTACATTCAACGAATTGTTTAGACTATCGAAGATGGCACACATCCCAAGTGATGACGAGAAAAATGATATCCCACAAGTACATGCTTTTAACTGTATGAGATATATTTTCCGTGACTCAAGCCTAGCTTTTGCTTCTCTGATATATCTTGATAAAGCACTCGCAATTTGTTTGTCGAACCTAAGTCATTCTGTCTGGGCAATCAAGAATGGAGCTGTGATGCTTTTCACGACGCTACAAGAACGGCTTTTTGGATCTCAAACAGGTGAGTCTTCTTCAGCTAAGAATGCTTCTGTATTTTTTGCAAAACACGCCGAAATTAGAGACGTTCTTCTTGATAAGCTCAATCAGCACGACGATATCAATGCCACTTTTCTTGTACTTTCCGTCTTATTGCGGTTGCAGACTTTTTCAGAGCTGGATTACTCGCTTGCACCATTCAAGAAAATTATTATGGAACGGATTTTAGGGCACAAGGTGTGGAAAATTCGAGAGCTAGCTGCAAGACTGCTTTGTACGATTACCCATCCTCATGATAAATTGGTTTTAGTGAGCCTGCTCACGCTGCTCATCGAGACTTCGCCAAATCTAACTCATGGAAAATTGATGTGCTTGTTGGAGTTAGCGAAAACATCCCAAGACCTTAAAGATTCCATTCTATCTTTTGCAGAAAAATGGTTTCTCAAGACAAAAAAATGGCATTGGATAAATGCAAGAGCGGCAATATTGATCTTGATGACTCAAGAAGTCCCCGAAAGTGTTACCGAAAAATTGATTATTCAGATTGAACAACTCACATCTCAAGAAAAGTTGTCTTTGGACGGAGGCGTGAGGTTGTTCTTAGACACAGCAGTGACATGCGTCTTAAAGTCTTTGGACGGATCTAACCAAATATGTCTGATTTCCAAGAGGTTTATGGAAATGAGGCAGTATGAAGTCCAGCTTGCGACAGCAAGGTTCTGGAAAAAGAATTGCGACACTTTTGCTGACCTGACTGAACTTCAGGCACTGGTTATGGATGTGATAAGAGCCAATAACACTTGGAGCTATGTAAGAATGAAGTATATGTGCCTTTTGGTGGAATCTGGTGTGGCCCTTCCTAAGCCCTTCGAATTGAAAGAATCATCCAAGTTAACGAGATGCCTCAACCTTGTTCTACAGGCGCGTCTGCTCGAATCCGGTACTGATTTATATTTGAATCTGTTGAAGCCATTCTTGGCTGACTCCCAGCCAGAAGAGATCCGTCGTCTTTCTGTTTTGGCAATCCAAAGCTTGATACTGAAGACCAAGAAAGACTATTCAGTCAACGCTAATTTGTTGTTTTCGCTCTACACGAAGCTGAGCGATGAGTCAGATATTGTCAGGTCGATGGCTTGCATAGACGACAGTTGTTCAGAGGTGAGTCGACCAAAAATACTACAGGAATTGACCGAAAGGTTTCCAAAACAAGCTTTTGACATTCTTCTTCGGCAATTGAGGAATAGTGTTCTGGAGAGTCTATTCAACCTAAACCAGGAAATGGCAAATGTACAGTTCGAAATTGAAAAATGCAATCTTTTTCGGAACGAAATTCGTAACTTCGAAGAAGTCACGGAAAGTATTGCCAGCATTGTTTTTCAATATCCCGACTTTCAAAAAGAGATGCAAGAAGTTGTATCAACCTGTATCGCAACAGTGAAAAGGGCGATTGATGAAAATGAGGAGCTTATTTCTACATGGACCCTCAATGTGCATTTGGACTCGGCCATCAGAAAAATGATCTGCCTAAGGAGCATATGCAGTGACACTGAAAGAGACGATCTCGACAAAGTGAGGTCTCGTTTAGAAGAAAAGTTATATTTTCTATAACTAGCCTTATGATTAGTGCGTTTCACATCTCAAGGTGCCTGGTGAAGTATGGAACGAAGTTTGCACCCATGTAATGTGAGGGGCGGGTAACCCTGGGCCCGCGATGTATATAATGTTAAAAAATTTCCCCTACGTCTTTCAATTCTCAAGAAAACATCTTCTGTATAAACGGTATGTGGAACAAATTAGGTTTAATGATGAATTCTTATTTAACAACAACGAATTTCTTCACCTGAAAACTCATGTAGAGACAAAAATACAGAGCTTTTTAACACTGACAAGAAACCTTTTTTAAGCACTTCGATGAACAGCTACTAATACTTCAGACAACATCCAAAAACGTCCCCAGATCGTTCTTGCAACAACTCTTCATTCATTTATCTCGCCCAAACAACCAATTGCTATTCTTTCCGCAATTCTTTGAAGGGTCTTTCCTCTTAGTTTTCTTCGTTTTCTATTCGCTTTCTTTCGGGCCCGCGCTCTCGGCTCCTTGTGTAGATTTGTTCCGAAGGGATAAACATCTTCCTCGAGCCCAAGTATAAGCGTTGCTATCCGTGAAAGTTTGAGAAAAGCAACAAAGGTTTGCTTCGTCAAGTTCTTTCATAAACTGCTTTCTCTTCGGTGCCGTCGCTGCCATCGGGAGGAATCGCCTTCTGAAAATCCGGTACATTGGTCACGTCATCGCCATCTCAAACCCATTTTTCTTTCACATACGACCATGTCAGACCTTCCAGTACTCTGCAAGCAATGCTTGGGCCTGGAAGAACATGTAAAAATGATACGACAAGCGGCTGGCGAAGAGTGTAAATTATGTACACGGCCATTTACTGTCTTTCGCTGGAATATTTCAGGGGAACACCGGCAACTGAAAAAGACAATATTTTGCCGGACTTGTGCACAGTCGAGAAATTGTTGCCAGTCATGTATGTTTGACATAGATTTCGGAATTCCCCTAGATGTGAGAGACGCTGCTCTAAAGATGGCTGGTGTTGATAACCCTTATAGTGTTGAAAGTCAGACAAGAAATTCAGAGGTAAAAGCATTACTCGCTGATAAGATGGAGAGCCAGCAAAAGAAGTTGGACGGTGAAGATATAGCCGCCAAGAAAGAAAAAGCTAGGGCCATTCTAGAAGCACTAGCAACGAAACTCTCATCCGGTACTATCCCCAGGCCCAAACAGAAAGAACTTGAAATTTCCCATAAAGAGCTAAGCAAGACTATATCAAAACTTCCTTTTGGGGGCAATTTAGCCACTCCAGCAGACACCACACTCAAATCCTTTTTCGTGTTCGGGTTTTCTCCCGACACGCCACAATACGCTGTCACAGCTACTTTTGAAAAGTTTGGAACTTTAGCCCTGGTGAACATTGTTCATCAAGCTCGCTGTGGCTTCATCACATTTTCCAAACGAAATTCTGCAGAAGAATGTGCTAAGAACCTACGAAATGAAGACAACAGTAAAAATCCGAAATCAGCAGGCCTTTTCCTACTAGACAAGAAAGAGGCAATTCGAGTATGCTGGGGCTCACCAAGAAGTCTCGGAAATACAAAAGAAGAACAGAGAAAAGTATCGGTTGTCGTGAACAAAGTCTTAAAGCAATTAGCAAGTAAAGATACAGATATCAATCGGGGAGGGCGAAAAATAGAGTCAACAAAGGGATTGAAGGAGGAGCTTAAGGGGTCCAGGGCATCGACGAAGCCTAAGCTGGGAAAGAACTATAAGAGCATGGCACATGATTTCGAGGTTTAGGTATCCTTAATCAACAAGTCCATCAAAAAGAAGTCAAAAAGCAGTAGAGATTAGAAAACTAATGACATGATCGTTAGCTGTACTGAAATAAACAGAATTGTTTCACGTAAAACAAGACGCGACCTGATAACGCGAAATGCGATTTTGACCTCTGGTACGTTGATTGATAGTAAGGAACCGTCTTTCTGTGCTGGAAGAACAAGGGCAACCAATCAGAGCTATCGAAAACATTTCGAATTCTCCGAAATCGTCAGATTTTGGGATATTTTTCCAATAATGGTTTCCGAAATTACCTTTTGCTGGGCCACATTGGGTATAATCATACCACTTTCCATAGTGCTTCTACGGGTAATTGTTGTGCTCCCAGCCCTCCGAGTCAAGGCTAATTCTAGAAAGTTAGATGTGTCTTCTACTCCAACGGGGTCACTGGTAATGGTATTTCTCGGTTCTGGGGGGCACACAGGCGAAATGATGCGCCTTCTCGAAACATCAGAAATCTCCAATTGCTCTCGCACATGGCTAGTATCCTCTGGTGACAAGACGTCGCTTTTTAAAGCAAAGCATTTTGAAGATTCTTTGTCTCTCAATTCAAAAGATTCAACCCATTTTGCTGAGCTTTTCAGGGCTAGGAAAGTCGGCGAGTCCTTGCTTCTGTCGGTATTTAGCACGATCAAGTCTATTGTATCGGCAGCGACACGACTCCGGCAGCTACCCATGCCAGATATAATACTACTAAACGGACCAGGAACCTGTGTACCGGTTGCATATATCTTGTTTATAATGAAGATTTTCGGGGCGAGCAGGACCAAGATAGTGTACGTGGAATCTTTGGCTAGGGTACACAATTTGAGCCTCACCGGTCGGTTAATCATGCCAATAGCAGACCGTTTTATAGTGCAATGGGCACCTTTAGCGGTGAAGTATAAGAGGGCAGAATATTATGGAATCTTACTCTAGTGCATTTTGCCCAGGATACCCGGTAGATGGGGTATCATGTCTCCCCCACGGATACATTGTGTCATATAAAGTACAAGCATATAGAAATTGACTATCATATTCCAAACAGACAAATCCAAATATGCCTGTGTCGTAGGATATTGTGCCAGAAAATTTTTCCACGCGATTTCGACTCCAGCGTCGCATGTAGTCATGCTCTTTCTGATGCTCCCTTCAGAGGACTCGCACCCAATTTGCGACCGTGTCTAACCTAGATCCTAATTTCAAATTAAGTGCACTTACACCGCCTCATCCACCCAGCCTTCACACGGCATAAAACATGTCCAATACTTTCGATGGCGTTTTGCGGGAGTTCCCTTTCATCGGTATCGATCGATTCAACACCACGGCATCGGTATTCCTCCTAACTCATAGTCACGCCGACCACTTGACTGGAATATCTAATAAGAGCTTCACAGGACTTGTTTACTGCTCTAAAGAAACAAAACGGCTCCTAGAACTAGACACCAGGCTAAAAGGATGTATGAATTTGATCAAAGAGGTGCCTTACAACACAAGAACGCGTCTTGAAACTAGCCCTGACGCGTCCAACGCAGTATACATAACCTTAATAGAGGCGTACCATTGTTTAGGCGCGTGTATGTTTTTGGTGGAACAATTGGACGCGTCAGACAGCGAGCAGCATACGAACACACAAGACTCTAATTTCAGTGTGGGCTCTGTATCACGCGCAGTGCTTTGTACGGGAGATCTACGGGCTGAAACTTGGTGGTGCGAGAGCATCCGCTTGACACCCTCGTTACTTCCGTACTTGGAAGGAGATAAAACGCTAGATTGCATCTATTTCGATTCCACTTTCGCTTACCGAGATGAACCCTATATTGAAATTCCTCCAAACAACCAGGGTATACATACGGCAATTTCCATGCTACGAGAATACCCTCGCAATGATCCTGAAATCGAATTTGAGTTTTCTGACACCACGTTAGGGTTCGACCAGGTGTGGGCGTTTGTGCTCAGCTACTTTGGTGGGTCATTGAGCATCAAAAGCGAGGGTCTTAAAAACAAATTAAATCTAGTAGCACGACACGATAGGGTTTATGGGAAGATTCTCAGCAGGGCCATCAGCAAGTCGACTACCTCCAAAAAACTTCCATTTTTCCATGCCGGACCACCGTCAGAGAAGCCACCACTTCTTGTGAAGATCAACCAGTGTATCAACTTTAATATAAGGGACTTTACAGGTATATGCTGCCCGATATCACTTGAACATGTGCCTTCCACTGAAGAGTTGCATTTGGTTCATACTACAAGAATGGGAAATGCGCTTTACGATTTCCTCGGCCGACAGTGGATTCTTCCAGCCGGGGGTAAGGAGCTTTTGCCCCTTGAAGTCAAGTTACTCTTTTCGAGGCATTCTTCGTACGACGAGATGAGAACATTTCTTTCTATGTTCAAACCAATGCAAGTATTTCCCTGTTTTTACTCGCACCGGGTATGGCGGAATGGATTCACCATGGCCCGTGTTTTTGGTGATATATGCACACAAAAAGAGTTCTCTTTCGATAATATGATGATGACAGATCATGGTCGACCAACACGAGAGATCCTAGAGAGGCCCGTTGTGACAGTCAACAGATGGAACATTGAGGACTGCGACAGGGAGCAAAATTACATCGAAAACCTCATTGAAATGGAAGGGCCTCTGGCAAAACACAGCGCACTGGGAGGGCCCAACCTAATCAAACTTCGAAAAGTCGCCCGCGTGCCTTTCCTCAAAGTCGACAGAAGTGCAGACGACCAAGCATTTATCCGCAAAAGAAATAAAGGCTTTTGCTTACAGAAAGTCTTTGAAGGCAGACGAAATGCCACCTACGAGAAATTTGTCCGAGAGCAACAGATGCTATATTATAAAAGGCATAATTTACCTCAATATCGCAGAGACTATCAGTCACCAAAATACAGCCGCGAGTTCAACTCAGCTCTTGGTGGAACAAGCGACTATGACACCGATAGTTGCGGTAGCTCTTTCGATCTTCTTGAAGGAAACCATCTTATTACATTAAAGAGCGCGAACGAGAACAGTTTTGTCCAAGAGTCACGGCAAGGCTTGTTCTGGAAGGTCCACAAGCTTGAAACAAAAGTGAGGAAGCTAGGCCAGAACTCGTTTGTGGCTTCGTCATATCAATCATTTGAGGAAAGCATTCGTCCATCAAAAGTGCGCAAAACAGAACCAAAAGCTGTTCTCTACATGCTGGAAGGACATATTGATCCGGGCAAGATCGACGATTTATCAATGCGCTTGGCAGATGCTCCCCACACATGGAGCAAGTTGCTGATGAGATGCATGGCTCTGTGAGTGATAAACTTATCCAAACTTAGCGGTGATTAGAGGTCCAAGATGCGGAAAAACACTTGCTGCGTATTACCATGACAACCATCTTAGCAATAAGGTGGCTACATGAAAGCTTTTAATTCTCCCTCCACTGGTGAGAACATTTTGTGCACTTATAAAAAGTGGTCATTGGCTCATCAGCAGACCTGATTTGTAACTGGAAGAAGTATGCCTTGTCGTTGCCACAAGAATCAATAGGACATTGAGCAGCTGTCTGATCCACATTATCCCAGGCACCTTCACCTCCGAGAACATCATCTACCTCCTTTCGAGGTAGCATTTTTCTGTCGTACATTTGAATACCGGCCACCAGAAACTCATATGGGCACGTTGGACAATAAAGATTGTTGCAATTGTCATCTCCTGGTGAGATTAAAAGCATGTTTGAACAGTACGGGCAAAAGGAAAGCATTCTTGCGTGCGTTTCTGAAACACGGCTGGGGAAGCGAGTATACTGACTCAAGATTAAGGGCTTTTCTTTATTGACAGAGATGCTCAATATCAGCTTTCGAAGAATCTAGTTTTTACACTCTGCATCTGGTGGCAGAGAAGTGTGAAGGCATCAAAGATGAGGTCACGTGATCGCGGGAGACGGATTGAACCCGATCTAAATACTGGCAGATATAGCCGACCCAAATGATTGGAAAAGGCTTCAAGTCGTGAATTGTGTATTCTGAGTACTAAAAAACCACGAGACACGATGAGTCGTTTCTGATTGGCTTCATTGCAAACAAGGCTAGCTATCACGAAGATCAGCTTTACTGGGTACCCCGGTGCTCACGTGACCGCGCTCACTGGCAATTCAGAAACAAGACGATATGTTTCGAGATCTACTTAAATCAATATAACGTCCAGTGCATCCTGACTGTGCTCTTTAAACTCGTGCTTGAGAAGGTTTTGACGTACTTCTATATTGTACTTTCCTTTTTTGACATTGAAGTTGCGAAGAGAACTTACATGCGTGATGGTGAATCCACGGCCCAAAGAGCGCGTTCATGAAGAGGTAAAGCCAAAGCCTATGGCCTCTTCCGCCAAACTAATGGTTGAAGAGGAATTTGATGATAATCAAGAAATAGATCAAGCAGTTCCAGACGCTGTGCAAACAAATTTCAAGGATTCCCTGACAGGTGAGGCAGTCAATGAAGTTTCGGAGCCTAAAAAACGAGGCCGGGGCCGTCCCCGGAAAGGCGAAGGCCCAAAAAAGCCTGTAATTACTCCTCGCAAGAGTGGCAGGCGTGAGATACTTGAAAAAAAGAAGGAAGAGGACGAAAAACTACGGAAAGAGCGGGTGTTGGAACAAATTGTTTTGACGAGGAGAGAAAGAGCGCTTGAACTCGAGCGGCAAGAGGAAAAGCTTGAGAAGGAGCGACAAATTCTCGAAGAGCAAAATGCCAAGCTCATTGAGCAGGGTCTTCAGCCGATTCCAATAGACTATGGAAAATTTACATCAAAGAAAAGAATATTAACACCGAAGAAACCACCAACTCCACGAAAGAAGCCTCGGTCCGCGAAGTCAACCAAAAACCCCTCTGAAAAGCGTAGGGGTGTTGGAAGGCCTAGCAAGCAAGAGAATATCACTAAGGAGGTGGTGAGTATCTTTCAAATGGATGATCTTGAAATATTCTCCGACCGCGAAACATTATCGCCGAATAAAAAGCTTAGTAAGACACTTCCTTCGAACACAAGTTCTCCGGTCCCAATCGACTTCGAAAACAAGGGACGGGGCACACTCGCAAAGGTTCCCACAATTAGTGGTATTAAAAGAGCACCGCCTCCCCCTGCACCCGATCTTGATCTTTCCGAAGCCAAAAAGTTCACTCCCTTTCCAGTTCCAGAGATTGACGAGGAAGGTAATTTGACCGATCCCAACTTCATTAAAACACATCTATCCGAAGTCGCGGCGTCATTTGACCCAAATGCAAGACTTACAGACGAACGGGCGTTCTTCTTGGAAGGAAGTGAAGGCTATTTTGAGCAGCATAGTCTTCGAATTCGTCCATCGGATAACTCACTTGCTTCCAGTGCTCCCTCTCTCGACTATGACGAATTTATCCCCATAGTGTCATTGGGGCAACTCATACATAACGATGAGAAGAAGGCAGTAGGAAAGCGCCAGAGGGATCTCTTTCATCAGTGGTGCTTCGAGTTGAGTCAGGGGTATAACCTTAATATATTTGGCGTTGGCTCAAAAGCCAGCTTGATCATGGAGTTTGTTGAAGAATTCTTCGTAAAGTGGTACTCCGAGACAGTTCAGGATAATGATCAATTACCACGTGTGATGGTGATTAATGGATACAACCCCTCCACGAAATTGAAGACAGTTCTTCATGACATTGTGTCTGTTGTCGTGACAGAAGAAGACAAAGAGAGGGTCAGCTATCGTATGCCAAAGCATGTGGCTGAGGCTTTTCCGTTTGCAATGGCATACTTGAGGAAAAACATTGTTCCCAGTGTGAAGAATGGCATCATCAAGCCCAACCTTATTTTGGTTATACACAACATCGACGGAGACCCTTTTAGAGATGACCGATCTCAAAATATCTTGTCTCAGCTTGCATCGCTTCCCAATGTTTGGCTTATTGCATCAACAGAAACAATCAATGTTGGACTTCTATGGGATCTCTACAGGTTCAAAAACTTCAACTTCCTCTGGCATGAAGCGACAACATATGAAGCACTGGAAGTCGAGATGTCGTTTAAAGATGTTCTAAGCATGGGCAAATCCAAGAGGTTTGTGGGGAGCAAGGGTGCCAAATTTGTGTTGGCCTCCTTGACTACAAATGCAAGAAATCTCTACAAGGTAATCTCGAAAATGCAGATGGAAAAACTTGAGCAAATCACTGCAACGAAAGCTGCCCGCACAGGAATACGTGCAACTGCTAAAACAGGGTTGGAACTCAAGACAGTTTATGAAATGTGTGTGCAGCAGTACATTGCGAGTAACGAAATCAACTTCAAGACCATGTTGGGCGAGTTTGTTGAGCACAAAATGTGCTCTCTTGTGAGAAATTCTGCAGGTGTTGATCTTGTGTTTATACCTTTCTCTTATGACGAGATTGAGAAATTACTCGAGAATGAGTACTAATAAATGGTGTCCTGGCTCCTTCTTCCCCTGATAAGCCCCCTTGCGGTTGCTCCTGCAATGCGCAGCTTTACGAATGCGACTAGATTGCATATGTTGCGCGTCCCAAGCGCACGGGAGTCAGATCAGCAAACTCGTTGCGCGCACGACCTCTCAGCCCGAGTGGATGGTCATATTAGCCACGACTAGCGAGAACGCATTTTGTTAGCAGTGGGTTAAGTCACAACAATTGCATTTAGCTCTAAAGAACCGCTTCAAATATGCTCACTGAGGGCACCTCACTTACTGTGGGCACACATCATGTGACGGTGGTTCGCTACCTCTCGGAGGGTGGCTTCTCTAAGATTTACGAGGTAACAATGGACCCGGCAGAAAGTGGCACCGAGATCGGATGTTTGAAACAGGTGATTGTACCAGATAAAAATGGCCTTAACACTCTCAGAAAGGAGGTGGATGTCATGAAAACATTGAGAAAGGCGAGGTCGATAGTCAAGTATTACGACTCAAATGCAGAGCGCTTGCCAGACGGTTCTTATCAAGTTTTGGTTCTCATGGAGCTATGCCCCAACAACTCTTTGCTTGAATACATGAATGAAAGAATCAGACTGAAACTCTCCGAACCTGAAATCTTAAAGATCATGCTTGATATTTCCATTGGTGTTTATGAAATGCACAAAATCAAGCTTATTCACCGAGACATCAAAATAGAAAACGTCTTGATTGGTGCTAAGAACAACTTCAAGCTTTGTGACTTCGGTTCTGTCTCCACTCCTATCCGACCTCCGCAGCATCAGCAAGAGTTTCAATTGCTAGGCCACGACATTCTTTACCATACCACACCGCAATATAGATCCCCTGAGATGATTGACCTATACAGAGGCTACCCAATTGACGAACGATCAGATATATGGGCTCTTGGGTGCTTTCTTTACAAGCTCTGCTACTATATAACGCCGTTTGAAGCCAACGGTGACATTGCCATTCTACATGCGTCATTTCAATTCCCTCCCGAGCCCGTTTATTCGGGTGACTTGAAAAACCTCATTATCATCATGTTACAAGAAAACCCATTATACCGTCCTAACATTGTACAGATTTTGATGCTTGTTGCTAAATTGATGAAGACAGATTACAAGAAGCTAGATCTAGAGGACTTCTATGGAGCTGGAGAGTACAATTTCCAGACTCTCCATGAAATGCAATTAGAAAAACAAAACCAGCTACTCAAGCAGCAACAATACTATCTTGAGCAACAGAAACAGCAGCAAGCTTACGAATTGAGCAAACAAAAGCTGGCAAACTCAAAGAGCTCTCTGCGATCGAGTCCCCTGCATTTATCGAGACAGAATTCTGTGCATGTCAAGGGTGACGAAACACCAGTATCGTCTATCAAAAACGACCATGAGAATCCCCTGAAGGGTAGTACAGTTACTGCTGCTGATGCGCACGTCACTCACATAACGACGAATAGCAAGGCTGATGTTGTATCCGTTCAACCAAAGAATGCAAATCAGCCGCCTTTAACAAAAGAAACTTCCCGTGAAATTTCTCCCGACTCTTCACCTGACGAGCTAGATCTCGACGTTGAGCTTCCTGAATTGGAGCATATTGCAGAGCGCTATCCATCTTTAGATGTCCTTGACAACACGAATGTGGAGGATGGTTCTGCTTCGGGTAAAGCCACCAGTCACTACATGGGAAGATCTAGCTTCGATAACACTGGATATGGGTCTGCTTTGGAAAGCGTTGATTCTCGTGATATTTCTGCCCTGCGCCATGTCGAATCAGGAAAAAGTACCACAGATCTTGAGCTGGTCGATGCATGGCAAAAGGATGCAACTCCCAAGTTTGATGAAAAGACTGAAAAACTTGCGGATGAGATATTCTCGGCGGGAACTGCGATACCTCAAAGAACGAAGAGTACTACAAGTACAACAAGTGCGAAAAGTGCTAGAAGCGCAAAAAGTGGAAAGAGCGTAACAAATTTGACGGACTTGCACACATTCAGTGAGGCTTCGAGGCCACAAACGCCTAAAGTTACTGCTCACAGCACTCAATCTGCTGACACATCATTAGATTCGGTGCAGACTCAGGTTGAACCTCTCAGCCATACCAAAGCAGCTACCAACATGATCTTCCTGGAAAAAAGAGGTGTTGATTTTGCGGGCGATGAAACTCACTCAAGCCTCTTTTCTGATGATCGAACTGTGAAGGAAACTGAACTCGGCATTCCCACAGCAAGCCGAAAACAATACGGCATTTTGAATGTGAGGAAGTCGATACCAGAGCCGAAGAGGGGTGGCTCAAATCCATGGGGAAACGCGCTCAGTGGGTCTAACTACGGCTCTCCCGACAAAAACCCTCATGAGTCTGACCTCAATTTGTCGAAGCACATGGGTAACCTTAACTTAGGGTCTAGTGGAGAAGCCAGCGCGCAAACGGTAACTGAAGCCAACTTGATCGATCTCAGCGGAATTAGTATTCCTGAGAACAACCATGTAAAGGCAGATCAGACTAGGCCACCGAGTTATACCGGAGCGTCGGACGTCAAGGCTGTTCAAAACGAAGTGAGCAATTCACTCATGGATATGCACGGGTCCGGTCATAGTGGCATCAAGTATGAAGATCCTAAACCACTCTTCAAAAAGAAGTTGTCAGATACACCAACCCAGGCCCTCAACTTTCAGGAGCAAGTTATTGATTTTGCATCAGACGACGAGAATCAAAATTCTGAAATGAGTAGAGTGGCGATTCGAAACTCACTTCGGAAGTCACGCAAGCACAGTGACCATAGACGGAGCGACAGTAGCCATAGCGAGAGCAAAAAGAGGCTTTCCTTTTTTGGCTCGTCGGACTAGCTTCTCATAATAGAGTGGTTTTGGCCATCTTTTTGGTACACATAATGTAGCCATGTTTTTTAGCTGGTAATCGGGCGAGCACAGCATTTTAGATCCTTTTGTTTGGTATATACAAATCACACGCATCTCAAGAAGTAAGCGCCTCGCGCATCTCACATCAGATTCTGGAAAATCCGTCAGCGACAAGCATCAGATTTTTTGAAAGCCTTTCATCAAAAGTTATTCTGGTATACATATAAGCACATCTCTAGTGATCATGGAAGAGCTAAAGCGTGCATTAGTCGAGCTTTTGTTACTTCTTCCGGCTGAAAAAGCGGCTTTTCTCAATGAACCGGCACCTCAGCCTGAACAAGAGCTAAAGAACACCATTTTAACAATATTGAACGGTAACTACAGTGATTTACTTGCGGCATCTCACTTTGGAGCAGCCTTGGGAAGCACTCAGGCTTTGCATATTGCATCACAATATCCTGAAAAGACTCTTCGTGTAATATTAGGTGATTTGGCCCAATTGGCGGTTGAAAAACTCCCCTCAGTATCATGTCAGCTCTTGGCTATTGTGCTCCTACAACTTTTCATCCAGGTAAATTTTACAGGTCCCCAAACTGAATATTCGCTTCATGATTTGTGGTTTGCCCCAGCAGATACTAATGCGGTTCAGTCTGAGGCAGTGGGAATGTTGAGCATCGAGGGGAAATGCGCCTATGACTTGATGCATCAGCCTCTCTTATTGGTGTTGTCTCTTTTGATTTTTGAGAAGCTTCAGAAGGTTAAGTACTCTTTGGTACAGCATGATCCCTCCATCACTATCGAGCAAGTCACTGAAGACACCTCAAGTGCTATTCACAAGATGGGTGTGGAACATTCACCTGAGAACGCGTCTCTTTCTTGGTGGAGAGCCAGGGCTGTACAAGTACATCTTTCTGTACTTACTGAGCCTTCAGACGTCTTGGCCTCATCTACATCTACACTCTTGGACGCGGTGGTTGTGGAAGCCTTAGATATCCCAAACGAGCCGGAGATGTCGAGTCACGTGCGATTGGTTTACTTTTTGGAAAACGCCCGAAACGGGATCCATGCTCAAACAGAGCACCTCTCACAGCCATTCTTACAGAAAGCTGCTGAAGTGTCGCAGCTTCAGTTTGTTCTCACTGGTGCCAAGGCCAAGCGGACAAAGTTTCAAACATTCCACACGGCATCATTGATTTTGCTTGCAAAGAGCAAAGATTCAACTATCTACTCCAGTAATGAACAGAGAACAGTGCCAGAATCTTTTGACTTAAACTCAGACTTACTTTTGGAGAAACCCGAATACGAGTCGTTGACTGATGTGGGAACAGAAGAGGAGCACCATACCAAAAAACTCCGACTCGACAATGAGTCACATTTTATGCCAGACGAAAAGAATATTTTGCCAGTTTGCTTGACCCAAAATGACATTCCCGCTGCTCTTCGTGGTTTGGACCCAAACAATCAGCCAACACTCACAGACTTGGATAACATCCAACTATTGTTGAGGCTCACCACCATCAGGCAAATCACGCCTCTGGGGAATGCCATGGCTGATGAAGAACTTTCTGCAATTGTGAACAGAATTGTTTACTCGACTCCAAGGACAATCAATTGGACCGTATTCGCAAGGACGTTATGGGAAAGGTCCGTTTTAGAAACAAACAAAGCAAGAACAGTCGAGAGAGGCATCTTGCAAATGACTTCTCTCGTAGAAGAGGTTGGTATCAATATCAAATCCCGCGTAATTCCTCGGTCCCAAGACTCGGCGGAAATTGAAGCATCGGATGTCTCTTCTCGCCTTAGATTTATCCACCAACTTCCCCTTATGGCTCAATGGACGATGGACTCTAAACTTGCAGAGAAATACATGTCTCTTGGGGTGTTGAAGTCGGCTATTGAGATTTATGAGAGATTGAACTTGATGACCGAAGCAGCTTTGTGCTATGCTGCTGTCGACGATGAAGTACATGCTGAAAAGTTGTTAGAAGACCGGATAAAATCACATCCGGAGGACGCAAGAGCCATATCCATCTTGGGTGATATAAAACAGGAACCTAAGCTATGGGAAAAGGCTTGGGAAATCGGGAGGTACGCCAAAGCTAAGGCATCCTTGTCAAAGTACTTTTACAAGCCACCGCCTCACTCAGGACTTCAGCGTGATCTAGCCCTCGCCATCTCTCATATGCAAGATAGTTTGAGTGCCAGTCCGCTATCTTACGACAACTGGTTCTTTTACGGCTGTTGTGGGTTGGAAGCACAAAACTTTGAGTTGGCCGCGGAAGCCTTTACTAGATGTGTCTCTTTGGACGACTCGCAAACACATGCCTGGTCGAACTTGGCCAGTGCTTTGTTGAGATTAGATAAAACAAAGCAAGCCTTTACTGCATTAAGAAGGGCATTGCAACAAGGGGAAGGTTCGAAACGGTCATGGAGAATTTTCGAGAACTATCTCACTGTTGCAGCCAGATTGGGAGAGTGGAATGAGGTACTTCACGCGACCAAGGAATTGATAGCTATCAGCAAAGAGAACAGCAATGACGTAAAGTTGGACATCACAGTGATCGAGACATTGGTCCAAATTCTTGTTGAGGAGCCCTTCCCCAGTGAAGGGAGACTCCTGCATTTCCAAATTTCATGTATCGATTTGGTATGCAACATCTTGCCCACGGTGATCAATCACTCGGCAAGGCTATGGAGATTAGTGAGCAAGGTTGAGCTTTGGAGAGGAAAGCCTTGGGTGGCTTTGGATTGTTTCGAGAAAGCTTATCGTGCAACTTCTCTCAGGCCGGAGCTTACGACTGATGAAAATACGTGGAACGAAGCAGTTGAAGCGTGTGCCGACCTCGTGTCAGCCTATGAATCCTTCGGAGACTTACCTGGCAAGCATGATGCCGATGATGTGGTGTGCAAAGACTGGAAATACAAAGCCAGAAGCAGCGTCAGGTCGTTGTTGTCGAAGGGTAAAGTCATGTGGGAAGACACAGAGGGCTGGGAGAGATTGCTCTCGTTGAAGGAGGAATTGGCAGGCATGTAAACGAATTTACTAGAATAAATCGACTAATATTATATCAAGGCAGCTCATTACTCCAGTTTGATTCCAACTAGTTCAAATCATTTATGATCAGAATAGGCTCGAAGAAGATTGACGTCGCTCTTGTTTTCACAGATGTCTTCCGAGTCATATCATTTGAGTTGTCAGCAATGTCAAGAGGCAGCATAAAGTGTACCGCATTTCTGTACTTTCGAAGCCACCGAACTAAAAACTTGGGAGCATGCACTCTCATCAATGTGGTATTAATCATATCAAACATGCTGTACAAGCTGATCCGGGCCAAATCCGATTTCTCTAATCGCTTGAAGGTGATGTAGGAGAAGATGAATCCATATAAAATAGATGTCTGTGAATCGTAGTACTCCTTGTAGTACAAGAATTGAACCGAATAATCCGTGAAGCAGGCTACTCCCAATAGAGTTGGCTCAAGGCAACCCAAAATAGGATAGAGGGCAGTGGTAAAGGCATTGGCTGGAATGAGCTCGTGCAAGATGTACGAGATCAAGTTCATATACGAGAAAATGGCAAAGGAGAACATTTTCAAGATATTAGGTTTGGACGTCACGTGGATCAAGGCAGTAACTAAAAGCAATGTGTTTTCTGCATTTAAAAAAAAGGCCAATGGGATTTCGTCATGGAGGATTAAGGCGCCTTGTGCCATCACAACCATGTGACGCAAAGACGCAACCGAATAGGTAGAAATGGCACCGCCAATGGAGACATAGTACCACAATTCCGTGTTGATCCACAAGCTTGTCAAGAAACCACAAGCGCATGCGAAATGAGAGAATATCCACACTGACTTCATCAAGTCCATGTTTGTCATATTGGGCAAATTTTTACCCTTGATCACCACCGTAGAAAGCACTCTAATGAAAAACTGCTTAGCAAACTGGACTTCGGGAGCGTCAAGAATGTAGTGCACCAACATTGTTGGTGTGATGGGGTTAACTCTGAACATAGCAAAAAATGGAAAGAAGAAGAGAAGGCAGAGCGAAAGGCAGGATATATGTATGTTGTACAAATGGGTGCAAAAACAGCGAATACTATTCGGGCAAGCAGCAATGCAGCACGCGGAAAGGTTGCAGGAGACACTTAAAACCGAACTTGGGCTACATACCTGGCAATAATGTTGTGCTCGTTCGAAAAATAAAAGCACAGAAATTTCCACTCCCACCAAAGTCAGGGAAAACGTTCCCATGAAAGATTTGCTGAATTACTTGCCACATATATACGGCGGTCAGATCGGAAAACAACGATGGCTGCAAAACCTTCGTGGTGGCCGCGAAATGAGAAGTATTCCCCGTATCCGAGTTTTCAAAATAAGGGGAAAATATTAGGTTTACTTGATGGCTTCATGCGCTTAAGATTGGCTTGAAGGAACACGAAAATATACTTAGGAACTAATCCGGTACGAGGAATATGGAATGTGAAAGCAGTGGAGATTCACGCTCTTAGGACCAAAGGCGGCCATACCACGAACCCGTATTATTTTCCATCCCTAAATCCATAAAGAGTGGTAGAAGGAGAGAGAAAAATAAAAAGATAAGTTAGGTCTTCGGTTAAATGGAACATGAATTTTGTCTCTGTCGTGTGGACATTATCAACAAACTGTACGAGACAATACAACTTCCTTTTTACTGGTTTACGAAACATTTCATGCGATACTGAATCAGGGGATTAATGCCACGGAAAGATCCATGCCGAGACATTGGTTTCTTCTGGTTGGGAAAAAAAAAAAAAAAAAAAAAAAAAAAAACAGAACTAATATGCACTGGCTCTGGACTTCATTTGGGCAAATAAACACTGATCTTTTTATCCGGCCAGCCTCAACACTGCGCCGCGCGGACGCGGCAGCTTAATTTGCCATCAACCTTCCCACTGTAGTTACACGATAGATATCAATCTTCTGCCCATGGAAGAATCTACAACTGCAAGTGCTTCTAGGAGTGACACGCCAGAAAGCAACACGCAGTCTAGCCGCTCTAATGTGTCCAGAAATGGGCGTAATAGACACAAAAAGGCCACCAAAGAACGAAATGGGCCAGGTTCTTCGAATACCATACCCGCTAACAAGGCGAGTCCCAAGAGAAAGGGTGGAAGTTCTGACAAGTCCAAGGGCGAGTCTAAGGACTTTCGGTTTTTAGAGGTCCTGAAGCTTGTACGAAAACATCTCCCCATCACCATTAATGGCTACTCGTCAGCCAAAGTGATAGAGTCGCATATTGCACTTCAGAATTCGGGTTCTCAACGTCAAGATGAGGAAATCGGCAATCTGAAAGTACTCTCTAAAAAAGACAAGGAGGCTATATTGATCGGTCACATTCAAAATGTCACCAGAAAGGACCCTCAGCAGCCATTATATCTAAGCTTCATCATGAAACCCGCAGACCCTGATTTCCCCTTTGAGTTGGATCTGCTCAACTTCAGCTTGACTATACCTGCAGAGTATCCGAGAAGCAGTAGGGCGTTGCCATCAATTGTGGTGTTGAACACGGAGATCCCAAGAGGTTTTTCTGTGAATATCGAGCGTGGCTTTCGAACTATCGTCACCACTGCAAGAAAACCCAAAGGTGTGGTCGCACCTGATGAAGAGAAAATCAAACTTGTGGATGGAAAGGGTCTACTATCACAGGTGCAGACATTGAACAAATATCTAGAGGTATTTTTACAGCAAGAGAAGAGACAAACGGTGAAGTTTATCACTTTCAAAGGCACCGCAAAGTCAAGCAATGAGCCTAAACTGACATCATTAAGTGGCCATTCTCAACAACAAAAAAGGATTGACTTGGCTGCTGTGGCTTTGGAAGAAAATCCAGCCAACGTTTCCGAGGCCACTCGGCTTAAAAGAGAGTATTACGTTGAAGAAATGACCCAGAAACTTGGCCATGCGGTAAAATTGTTCAATCGAGGAAAAGCAGAAGCCAGATACAAAGTACAAATTCCAATCAGAGCTTCCAAAAACCTACCAAAACTATGGATATATGCGAACAAGAATGTGGATATTTTTCTCACGGTGCCAACTTCGTATCCTGAAACACCACTTCGTGCAATGGTGGCATCGAACTTCAGCTCCAATCTCTTGGTAGCCAAAAAGAATGTATTAATCAGTGACGGGGAAGACTTGATCTCTGTAGTGGAGGAGGCCAGGACGGCTGAGAAGAATTTCAACAAGAACATGAGTCATCATGCCAGGCAACACACCAAGAGTCTAGTGCAGTATTTGAATTGGGCTTCAAATCAGCTAAACACGCTAGTCAAACCAACGGATGAGTATAATAACCGGGTGTTACTCATGAATAGCTTGAAGGTTACTTAGAGCTTGTGAGAGAATGTCGTGGATGTCCAAAAGGGCAGTAGGAGAGGTGCAAAATTACGGCGAATGGCTCACACCGGATCACCAAACATGTCCAAACATGAATAGAAAAAATTCAATAAATAACCTGAAATGTGACTAATTACTATAGTCTCCAATGGAGGATATGTTTTACTTTACGCACTATTGCTGACCATTATTGTCTTGCCCCAGCGCGGAAGGTTTAGCGGTCAAGAATACGCGGGGGAGAGTCAAACCAAACTTAAAATTAAAAAGCTGCCCTTTAACAGACTCACCAGAGACTAAAATACCTTAAACTTCATATCTTACCCTTGTTGAATTGTACCTTTTCTAGCATTTAAACGGGCCTACAAATATCATGGAAGAGAAGAGCTTGGAGTTCAACTACGCCAATGAATGCGATCTTGAAATACATTGCTCACCGTTTGGGCTCAGTGGCGTCTACATAAGAGTTCGAGGCACAGATATCATGGGAATAGGATCCACTATGGGCCTCATAACAGGGTCATCTCACGGCATGATCCACTATAACGATAGCTCCGATATGTTGAATCAGAAGTATAAGCTATTTGTTGTGGTGGATACCGAAGGCACGCTACGGATAGATTTCACCAAGATCGTGACAATCAACAAAACAGGCGAGACATCAGACCATACGGATCTTGAGCAGGTCCCTCAGAGCAGCTTACCTTCATTGATATTTATAGGTCCTTGTCCCGAGGGACATCTCGATAACATCGAGCCGTTCATCGGCATATTTCTGTTTGAGAAGGCGAGAAAGCGTTAGAAGAGCAAACCTGAAGAACTTTCAAAAACTTAAGGTTTCGTTGGTCAGAGGTTATCAAATGGAGTATCTTCTGTGACTCGGGATGGCTTGGCATTGGGTCTATCATTGATTGATGACGAGGACAAGGCATTCATGCTTTCAGTTGCTTCAGTTAAGGATGGAAACCTGAAACTTCTTTTCCTGAAACTGCAAGGAAGACAAATGGATGAGATTAGCTCGTTTTTAATCGTGGGAACGTTTTATTGAACGAGTTGGTTTGGGTATTGAGAGTGACATAGTGACATTAATAGAGAATCAACACAACAGAAAAAAACATATATATATATATTCTGACAGGCTTAATGAGAAGCGGATTTCTTGTAATATCTCACCAATTTTCAAAAAGAAACCCCGTGCGAGATCACAAATAATACAGCTTTAGGTGGTTCGCAAGTTTTTAACCACTTGTGTCTCTTCGTGTTTGAAGATGGAGAGACAACGCTGCAGAACCAAGTGTGTTGCTATAAACATATAGGACAGAGAATAAGTCCAGTAAAATGAAGAAAATATACATATATTTTAGTGTAAATATTCATAAACATGGTTCAGTGTTACCCCAAATTGAAAAATTCACGCATGTATTTCACATGACACGAAAATCACACTGAGCCCTTTCCCCGGATTGGCCCGCATCTTGGCACCGTCTCTGTTGGGCCTCTTTCTGGTGAGCAGGCATTCCCCACATCTTCTACAGCAGATGCGAAATGAAACAACGAAAGGCCCAATACCAAAGAATTCAATCCAGAAAGGTTTTGTGTTGGACTAGTTTAATTATTTCAGTCTTTTAGTCTCCTGGAATCTTTAAGGTATCCGAGAGTGTTCTTAATAAATTCAGTGTGAACGATTCTCCATGTGTTGGTCCTCACTCTGTCGTTCAATTCATAACCTGGCGTTCCTCGGCCCCGCGGCATGTTTTCCATCGGGTGCGAAAAGCGCCAAATTAAGTGAGTGAGTAGTGTTCTAGCCTCTTCTCCATTAGCACCAAACATGCATCCATATAGCTAGATGTTTAAGACGTTGCTCCAGAATAAACAATGTTGTCACAAGATGGTCTTAAGATAAGCTTAATTTTCAATATCTGCAAACAAAAAATGGCTGGCGCTTACTTTTTCGGAGTCGCCGCTGAGTCGAGGTAGGTCGTGCTCAGGGCGAAAAAGCATATGTGGAACTTCCCCGGACTACTTCCTCGGTCTAAGCTCACGCACCTGTGCGGAGTGACCCCAGGTGAAGATGAAGCCAGGCTATAAGAAGGTGATCAGTACCCCACATAACCTTGGGCACTTAAATTCAGTGCAAGCTTTTTTTTTTTTCTAACAAAAAGGAGCAAAATTAAACAGTTGCAAACCAAATCAAACCACACACCCCCGACCCCATAACCCTCATAAATAAAATGGATAGATTGAATCAGTTGGCTGGCCAATTATCGCCTTCCTCTAAGCAGGCAGTTCTTGAAAAAAGACCAGATGATGTCGTTATTATTGGTGCATACAGAACTGCTATTGCAAAGGGTGGTCGCGGCTCATTCAAGGACGTTGGCTCGGACTGGATCTTGACCAAGTTCTTGGCTGAGTTCATCAAGAAGACTGGTGTCGACCCTAGCTTGATAGAAGATGTCGCCGTTGGTAATGTATTGAACACTGCCGCCGGTGCCTCCGAGCATAGAGGCGCGTGTCTCGCAGCCGGCATTCCAAACACCGCCGCCTTTGTGGCCATCAACAGACAATGCTCATCCGGATTGATGGCTATCTCCGATATTGCCAACAAGATCAAATGTGGAGAAATTGACTGTGGAATTGGTGCCGGTGTGGAGTCCATGTCGAAGAACTATGGTCCTCAGTCCATTCCTAAGGTTGACCCTCAATTGCAGGAGGATCCAGAAATGGCAAAATGTTTGATTCCTATGGGTATTACAAACGAAAACGTGGCTGAGAAGTATAACATTCCCCGCGAGAAGCAAGACGCTTTTGCTGCCGAGTCATATGCAAAGGCTTCTGCTGCCGTTGCCAACGGTTCTTTCAAGCTGGAGATTTTGCCTATTGAGGCCTACACTGTTGAGGACGACGATGATGATGACGAGGGAAAGAGCGAAATCAAGAAAATCTCCGTGGACACCGACGAGGGCCCAAGAAAGGGAGTCACTGCCCAGTCCTTGGCCAAGTTGAAGCCTGCCTTCAAGCCCACTGGAACCACCCATGCTGGTAATGCATCGCAGGTGTCTGATGGTGCTGCCGCTGTCTTGTTGATGAGAAGAGACTTGGCCGAGAAGAAGGGCTACCCAATCCAAGGCAAGTTTGTCTTGTGTAGCTCTGTTGGTGTGCCACCGGAGATCATGGGTATTGGTCCTGCTGTTGCCATTCCAAGTGTATTGAAGAAGGCTGGCTTATCCATCAGCGACGTTTCGGTCTTCGAGGTTAACGAGGCCTTTGCTGCACAATGTTTGTACTCGGCCGAGACATGCAACATTCCTAAGGAGAAGTTGAACATCAATGGTGGTGCCATTGCCTTGGGACATCCCTTGGGATGCACTGGTGCTAGGCAATACGCCACGATCTTGCCATTGTTGAAGAAAGGCGAGATCGGCTTGACGTCAATGTGTATCGGTACAGGCATGGGTGCCGCTTCGCTTGTGGTGAAGGAGTGATGTTGGCCTTGACGGTCGTATTGACTTTTATGAATTCAACCTATGTAAATTGAAGAAACAAATGATTTAAAATCACCGAAGTATTGAACAGTATGCTACGCAACGGTAAGTCTGGACCTGATCTTACGGATCAACTTCTTGCCCCGACATTGCCGTACTCTTGCACCTGAAACCCGATCCCCTGCGTATGTCCGCAAGTAGTAAGGCATAGTGTGACAGTGTGCACTAGACGCGGTATGACACACTGATTCACAACAACGTGTCCTGCACCCGTCCCATACTCCGGGAGTCTGGTCGACCAGTTTTTTTTTTTTTTTTTTTCAGATCAAACTGAATCCAGAGGGAGAAAAATGCACCTGCAGTGCGGCTGCAAAAACACTGCTATGGGTGTATAAATTACGACATGTTTGGATCGCCTTATGTCTTCAGAGAAATAATTAGAAAGTTAGCATTATTCCCGGTTGGCTGCTTCAGCTTTGACCCACCTTAAGCTCCCACATTAAGCTTCACCGACGCGCACCTCATAAGCGCGTGCTCGTCATGGTTCCCGCAAGTGTTGAGGTGCATGAGGAGGCAAGGCTCATGCCGCAATCTGTTTGCTAATATGCTTTCTTGAAGATTAACTCATACCTTGTATATTCCCTATGGCTTGTTGATCTGAAGACATACAAACAACGATACCCCCGGGAAGGTCCCGATCTTTCGCTCGTCTCTAGATTAAGGCTATGAACTCTTGAGATTTTGAAGCCCTCACTGTGTTGAATCGCCATATCAGTTCTGCATTAAAATAAGTTTAAATCTTTTCTCCGCCTTCTTCGGTGGCTTATCTGAAAACCTTTTTGGGCCAAAGGCCGACATAGAACTAACACTGCAACCCTTTTCGTAGCAATAGCGTTCATGAACTATGACCACATGTGCCCTTCCTAAACCAAACACCTTCTTTCGACATGTTGATCAAACTGAGAAGTACCATCAGACTCGTCCTTCTAGCAGCAGTGTTCATAGTGTCGTACTTTTCTTTGTTCTCCATATCTTCAGCGGGGCTCAAGTACAATACGCGGGAGTCAGTCATTATAAATTTCAAGTTGCTTCTCAGCAGGGTGAGCTCAGAGACTCCCGGTATTGCGGAAAAGAATGACTTCAACGAAAAGCTAGAAGTCATAGTTAAAGAGACTTTGGCCACCGCTTATACACCTGGTCTTAGTTTCCTTCGACCGGACTATGATCCTCCGACGGAAATACAAATACCGAGTTACTTTCTCGGTTCTGAACCGCTGTTGTTAACAAAACAAGGTATCCAACCCTATGATCCAAGATTTACTCGATCAGTATACCTTTCATGGATACAAGAAAACTCAGAGCAGCCGGTACCATTCCACTGGTCAGACTGGGTGGATTTGTCTGCCTTGAGAAATTACCTTCGTCTATCAGGTAGGCGGACGGGCACTTGTCGTGATTTGTATCACACACCAGCCCAAATCAAACGATCAAGTCTGTCCCCACCAGTTGAAGAATTTTGCGTAGACGACTGGCATTCACCGCTTGGTTTCAAAATCACTGGGTTTCCCGGGGCACAGAGCAGAGACCGCGCAAGATTGTTGGCAAAGGCCTACTTATACACATCTTTTCCAGCGCCTTCTCGGTTGATCTTTATGACCAATGACCACGGCTCGTATCAAGTGGATGTGATCGACCGCACAAATGATTTGAAGAGCTCGTTGCTTTGGAACAAAATGCCCGAATCTCTTCTTGAGGCTAAACCAAGAAATATGTTAGATGTTCTCGAGTGTTACAAATCTCTTCTCGGGCATCGCCCGCCTGATCATTCCCCGTGTCCTGATCCACCACAGATCCATGTTGCTGAGTCTTGGTTTGATGTGAATATTGACGAGCGCATCCTGTGCCTTGAATCTTCAACACGAACCAAGGCAGATGATGAGTACTTGGAGTCTCTTAAATATTCCAAACTAACGGAGACACCAGAAAAATCATTTAGAGAAGCCAAGATTCTTGATGCTGATCAGCAAAGTACCATTGGAGATCATTACGATTGGAGATTCTTCGATGGCATCACGATCAATACAGAAAGACAAGTCCCTTCTTTACATAGACTCCTCAAAAACTATCTCCAATTTTGTCGAACTCACGGTCTAGTTACCTGGATTGCACATGGTTCGCTTTTGTCATGGTATTGGAATGGAATGGGATTCCCATGGGACGCCGATACCGATGTTCAAATGCCCCTTCGAGACTTGCATCGATTGGCGCACGAGTTTAACCAAAGCTTTGTAATCGAAAATGTTGGCCATGACTTGTTCGGTAAGAGCTTGAATGAAACCAAATTCAATGGATTGGGTGGATTCTTCGTCGATATAGGTAACAGTATTACCCATCGAACAGGCGAAAATGGTCTCAACAATATCGACGCAAGGTTCATTGATGTGCATACTGGTCTCTATGTCGACATCACCGGGCTTGCACTATCGGAGGAAAAGGCTCCAAGTCGATATGACAATCTTCTCACTTCTTCAGGCAATCTGGAGAGACACAAAGACAGCAATAAAGCAAGACAGCTCTTCAATTGCCGCAACCGGCATTTTGTTTCGCTTGCTGAACTCACACCGTTGGTGAAATCAATTGTGCAAAATGAGATTGGGTATATTCCGCACAATTTCACACCCATGCTAGAACATGAGTATGGGCTTCAGGGCATGATCGAGCCCCATTTTAAAGACTATTATTACTTGAGATCTTTGAGGGTGTGGCTGAAAACGGAAGTCATTCTAAAGTACTTGGAAGACCCAATTTCATGGGTGAATGCTCACAGGGACATCCTCAAGCGAGACTTGAGCATGGCAGAGGTCAAACTCTTAGGAAACCTTACCGAAACCGACCTCGTTAATCTTTTATATGACATGCTGATTTTCAGCGATTTCGCAAGCGGCCGAGAATTTAAAACCTTTCATGAAAAACAAATGAGAAACTTTCTTAGCGGCAGAATGGACAATTATTACTCAAATATCCAAAAATACACTCATGGTGGGCAAGTCGGTCGCGCGATCTGGGGCGACTTACAAATAACTGAGATCGCGTTTCAAGATCTGAAATTGAAAATTAAAAATGGGGAAACGGGCAAGGACTTGAATGCAAGATAGCACGGTTGGGGTTTCCAACTCTTCGAAACGAGGCATTCGACATCACGGGCTGACGATACCAAAACAAAGAAAGAAAAAAAAAAAAAAAGACAGCATGGCAAACGCCAAACCATTAGGAAACCCACATCGAATGAAAGTACCTTGGGTTCAAATTAAAAAAAAAAAAAACGAGGTTCCTCACAAGCCTTCTATTTTTTTTCAAACGAGCCATCGACGATGCTTTTTTAGTGACTCGT
Source organism: [Candida] golubevii (assembly GCA_030582695.1). Taxonomy (NCBI): domain Eukaryota; kingdom Fungi; phylum Ascomycota; class Pichiomycetes; order Serinales; family Metschnikowiaceae; genus Metschnikowia; species [Candida] golubevii. Next base: position 59,549 of record JAJMGV010000044.1, on the reverse strand, counting down.
TTTAACCTGTGTATTCTACCGCTTTCCCCGCGTGGCTCAATTAGGAGACGCACAAAATTTATCTCTACTTAGTTTAATCTCGGAATTCCTTTTGACGCGTCTTCCTTCAACGCCGTAAATCGAGATCAGAAACGCATTTGAGAGGCCGAACACGTGTGAAAAGACGACCGGGCAAAGTGCGATAGTGAAAGGCTTGTCTGAGGCTGCGAGTACGATATTGACTTATAAGTCTTCACTGTTTTATTCTTTACATTCATTTCAACACAAAGCTATATTTGTTCAGGAATAGCCTCGTAATCGAGTAAGGAGCAGACAGTCACTTCAGTTGAATTATAATGCCCAGCCATTCGAAGTGAACTGATGCGACCGGCATGTCTTATTGCGGCACGACAAAATTCCACCCGAGCGTGTACCCGGGCGTGGACAAAAACAAGAAAAAAAGGGAAATAAATATAGATTCTCTTAACGAATACCAGAACAAAACATCTCCGTGGCCAACTCCCACTCTTTATCAAGGCTATACTCTTTTGAATGGAGGGAATAAGTGTACACACTGGGCCAGACCTTATCTTTCAAGACTCCAAAGATAACTTCGATAACAGAAGGAGGCAGCAAACGCCAACCCCCTGGAAGAGATGCCGGATTCAAGTCCAGAGATAAGAATGCCTGAAATAAACTTTTGAACCATGGCGGGCACCTGACTCTCAAGTCCACTCGTTTCTTTTTCGCAGATACCGGAAACTATAAGGTATATGCAGACAAGGCTGCACACAATTTCCAGGCGTTCCAACGCAGCTCAGCGGGATACTCAAAAAAATAGAACCCGAACCAAAATAGTAGGCTGGTGGCGTCGGTATGTCCATGTATACCGGAGAGCGCGTCAGGGGCTTAGTCAAAAGCTCTTGATTCGCGGATTGGCGCGATTCTTCAACTACGAGTGGTGAGCTTTTTTTAGCTATGTCTGGGAATTGAGTAAAGGCAGTTCTCTCGGCACTCACAACCTAATCTCGAAATTGTTCGAAAATGTATTGCTTCCTGCCGAGGAAAACACTTTACTTTCCAAGACTAAATCCCACTGCATCCTAAATAGATTGAATGTCCTAATCAAGATACCGAGGTCGCAAGACTCTTCAGACCACTTAAGCATTGCGGCTCAGGAGTCGCATGATCTCGGAAAAAATACCGAAAAATTCTCTCGCGACAGGCGTTGGCACTCCATCACCCGCACGCGCTGCATGCACCTGTGGAGCGAAATAAATGGCGTGTGGCATTTAAAGCCGGATTTGGATAGACATTTCTTAGAAAGCCCGTGTGTGGCTCGAATTAGAGATTCAATGTCAGTAGGTGAAATAACACCATTACGGTTCGTATTCACCCTGAAAATTGCACCATGAAGTGGGGTTCAATAAAGAGATTTTGATGGTGCTAAAAATCAAAAATAACCACCCAAATTTCCCACTTTCCTCCCAAGATCTTCAGAAATATGCTCCGTCCCTGCACGCGGGGGAAAACCATACAAAAAGAAATTACTCATGCACATAACGCACGCCATTGGCTTGTGAGAAAGGAAAAAACCTTCACCGCGTCGGTGCAGGACAGTTATTTCCGAGCTATAAAAGACAAGCTATTGCCGCCACAGGTTCTTCCCAAACTCCATCCATATCGAAAATGCAATTCACTACTGTTGCCCTCGCTTTGACCGCTGCCTCTGCTGTTTCCGCTGCCGCTAATGCTACTGGTGCCGCTGGCCACAACGGAACTGTTGCTGGTGGTGCCCACAACGGTACTGCTGGTGGTGCCCACAACGGTACTGGTGCTGCTGACTCTGGTGCTTCCCAGTTGGTCGGTGCTGGTGTTTTCGGTGCTGTTGCCGCCGCTGGTGTCGCTTTGTTGATCTAAATGACACGCTTCTAATCCCTTCGGGGTATCAAAACAATCATTTTCATCTTCATCACACCCTTTTATAAGCGCTAGAGGCAATAATTTATTACAAAAGGCCCTAATTATTTGATTTATTATGTATAGCTAAAGGAATATACATTCGTCTTTAAGGGAACCATTAATTTGTAGACCTGTAAAGCTTGAACCGAACAGCAAAACTCATGGATGTGCCATCGAAAATTCCATCGTTTTCGATTTGAGATGGTGGGCGTATTCGCGCGCGAAAAAATTAAAAAACAATATGCGCCAAGAAGCACAGCCAGTTCTTCCGGCAAAGACCTAACGTATTATTCCGGGATGTACGGATTAGTAATCGGAATGGTAGCTGGCAATTCTTGCCTAGCCTTATGAGCACCGCACGATCTAAGTGTGGAACAATCTCGAGTCATGTTTACTGGCTTGATCGAGACCATAGGGTCTGTTTCCGAGTATAATATCCATGATAATACTAGCCTGGGAGGCAATGGGGTGTCGATGGTGATCAGCGATTGCCACGATATCCTACACGATGTGCATCTTGGAGACTCCATCTCTACAAGCGGAGTATGTCTCACCGTGACCGAATTTGATGAAAAGAAGACATGGTTCAAGGTCGGGGTCGCACCAGAGACACTACGCCGTACAAATCTTGGCAATTTGTCCAAAGGCAGCAGGGTTAACTTGGAAAGGGCTGTCACTAGTGAGGTCCGGTTAGGTGGTCATGTGGTTCAAGGCCATGTCGATACCATTGCCCAAATCACCGAGAAAACCCCCGATGGAAATTCTATTGCTTTCACATTTCAGCTTCGCGATCCAGAATACATTAGATACATTGTGGAAAAGGGCTTTATTGCCATCGATGGTACGTCTTTAACTGTGACTAATGTTGACTACAAGCAAAATACGTTCTCGATTATGCTCATCAGCTACTCCCAGAAAAAGGTGATCCTTTCGGGTAAAAATGTTGGTGACAGCGTGAATATTGAGGTTGACTACACGGGCAAGTTAATTGAAAAACAGGTGGAGTTGACTTTAGAGGGCCAGTTGAAACAGGAGAATAGCTCTCTTGTGCGTTTCATCACTGAGACAGTTCAAAGGCACATTCGGTGAGACCTCGGAGAATTGGAAGGCCAGTAGAATCGAAATTGCAGAGAGTATTAATTACGTAAACCCTTCGGCAGACGGAAATAAGCAAAGTAATATCTTTCTTAGACTGGCTCAAACATAGACGATTCAACTAACTCTTGTTGAGGCCCTCTCACAATATGTTGGTGTGCGCACGCACTGTGGCAAACCTCCAAATTCAACTCCGCTCCACGCATCAAACCCAGTCCAAAGGCCTATTCAACTATTCGAATACTTCCACCCACCGCAATTTCCATAAATACCGACACATAATGGATATTGTTCTTGGTATCAAGGTTCAGGATGCTACAATTTTAGCCACATCCAAAGCTGCTACGCGGGGTATTTCTGTCTTGAAAGCGACAGACGACAAGACCCGCCTCCTTAACACCCACAATTTGGTGGCCTATACAGGGGAAGCAGGTGACACGGTGCAATTCGCTGAATACATTCAGGCTAACATTCAACTATACACAATGCGTGAAAACGGCCAGGAATTGTCACCCAAAGCAACGGCATCCTTTGTTCGTAATCAGCTTGCAACCTCGATCAGATCGCGTAAACCATATCAGGTAAACGTGCTTATCGGGGGCTACGACACAAAATCAAACTCTCCCACATTGAATTGGATCGACTACTTGGGCACACAGGTGGAATTGCCTTATGGCGCCCATGGGTATGCAGCATTTTACTGTACTTCCTTGTTTGATAGGTATTATAGGCCAGACATGACCTTAGATGAAGGGCTTGACTTGTTGAAGTTGAGCTTGAAGGAGTTGGAGACAAGAATGCCCATCGATTTCAAAGGCGTGTATGTGAAGGTGGTGGACAAGGACGGTGCCAGGCCTATTGAGATATAGGGAGGGCTCAAATTGCATTAAATACGCAGTATATGAAAAAAAGGTTAGCAGAAACGGACACAGATCGCTAGATGGCGGTATTGACTCAAATTCAGGCTCCACATCCAGTACTCTGGCCTGATTGACTGGTTTATACTGGAAGGGCAGTCGCTTGATTGTTGTAATGGCAATAGCAGAATGCGAAATCTGAGGAGTAATGAATCGTATAATGATCTTTATTTATTCTTCCGCCTCGATGGACACATGTTCTTGAAGGAACTTGGATTAATGATGTTGTTTGAACCATTTTCTATTTTTTCATTCTCTATTTTCTTCATTTCTATTTTTTTGCCTCAATCTCTTGGGCTCTGTCTATCAGTCGCAGCCTTCAGAATTCATGCGACACCAGGCATGAATGACGACTTCCCTAATACGTCACGAAAGTATACAGAACACGATAAAAATACTAATTTGTTCCAGAGTATTTCAAGTCCGTCATATTTGAAATCAAAGGAATGTACGCGCCAATCCTGAGTCTTTCTTTCAGGTTGTCGTACCGACAGCTTTCTCTGACAGACTCAATGGTCCGCCGCATTTAGCTCCGGCCCCACATTCGCGAAGACGGGCCTACAGTATCTGAAGTAGGCCTTACAATCAAATCACCAACTGTTATAAACCCCACACATTAGATGGCTGAGGAGTCCCTTAGACTCGAGGAAATAGCTGGTCTTGTTTCGAAGCATCTCCGCTTCAATGATACTGATTTTACTCTCTCTCGCTTCATGTTGAAGTTGTACGACGAGTCCACCGAGAAGAGCACTACTTCTCACTCTTCGCCATATCTGAAATTTAATGACGCTGTATTAGCCAATGGAGGCGACGAATTCCCACCCGAATTCATCCGTGAACTTTATGAGCAGCTATCCAGACGCACTGGAAACGCCCAAATACCAGAACCACGTAAGTTTGGGTCAATTCCAACAACCTTCACCCACACCGATGCAGCTTTCAAAACCAACGTTTCTGACTTCAACGTGCGTACAAACGCGCCAACACAATATGGCAGCCTCTCCCTACCGAATCGGGCTGTTCTGGAATCCTCTGAGATTACTCAACATCCACTGAGTGGCGGCGCTTCAAAGGATTCTGGTGTCAGCCACTCATCCAGAAACGAGCAGTCATTATCTCAAAGTATTGAGACAAACTCCTCGTCTTCTGCCCTTATCGAGGAGGGACGTATCTACCGTGGATACGTCAGCAATATTGCTCCTTATGGTGCATTTATCCGGCTCAACAGCCCCACGTCTTATGATTCCGGGTTATGCCATGTCTCGCGAATGCTGTTTGACGGTAAAACCAGAATCCGTCACCCACAGGATGTAGTCCGACTCAACCAGGAGCTTTTTGCGCGTGTTGAGGATATAGTCAAGAGTGACCGAAATAGCCGCCGCGCCAAAATCTCCCTTTCCATGGTGGGCGTGGATCAAATGACGGGTCTTGACAAGATGGACGAACTTGCTCACGAGAAGGCTCACGAAACAAGAGGCCGTGCTCCTTTTGATGGCAAGACGTATGAACAAGCGCCAAAAAAACGACGTCTAACCTCACCCGAAAGGTGGGAAATCCGTCAGCTTATTGCTTCGGGTGCTGTTAATGCATCTGATTACCCCGAGTTAAACGCATATCATGAAGACAACATTGGGGAGTCGACTCAAGGGGCGGAAGAATCTGTAGAGATTGAACTTAACACAGACGAACCCAAATTTTTAAAAGGCCAGATGAATGGCGGTGCCTTTTTCAATCCCATGTCGATTCTCAAGAATCCCGAAGGCTCGCTCAGCAGAAGCGCCATGAGCGGGTCCAAATTGGTTCATGAAGCGAGAGAAGAGAAGTTAGCTAGGCAAAAGCAGCTGCGGAAGGACGCCGCCTTGGCGCAAGCCGCAAGTGACCCTCTCAAATTCATGAGCGAACAAGACCGTGAACTGAAGGAAAGAACCGAGGAAGTGATCAATCAATGGAGACAAAAGCAGCGGTCCCAAAAGGCAATGGCTGATAGCACGGGTGAGCATCAAAGCATTGAGCAACAGAGAAAGTCACTTCCGGTGTACTCAATGAGAAGTGAATTGGTACAAGCCATCAAGGATAATCAATTCTTGGTGATTGTCGGTGAGACTGGCTCGGGTAAGACCACTCAGATAGTTCAGTATGCATATGAGGAAGCTTTACACAAGGTGGACGGTAAATCCAAGATAATTGGGTGCACCCAGCCAAGAAGGGTTGCAGCTGTATCGGTGGCAAATAGAGTGGCTGCAGAAGTTGGATGTAATGTGGGTGAGGAGGTGGGTTACACAATTCGATTTGAAGATGCGACATCGTCAAAGACAAAAATCAAGTATATGACTGATGGTATGCTAGAACGGGAAGCCTTGCTCGATCCCACAATGCTGAACTATGCCCTTATTATGTTGGATGAGGCCCACGAGCGAACCATTGCTACTGATGTCCTTTTTGCCTTGCTCAAAAGTGCGGCCTCGAAAAACCGCCACTTGAAAGTATTAGTCACATCAGCCACTTTGGATTCTGGCAAGTTCTCAGATTACTTCGAGAACTGTCCAATTCTAAAGATCCCAGGCAGAACCTATCCTGTAGAAGTTTTGTTTTCTCGCGAGCCAGAGCAGGACTACTTAGCTGCAGCGTTGGATTGTGTGATGCAGATTCACGTTTCGGAGCCAGAAGGCGATATCCTTGTGTTTCTCACTGGTCAAGAAGAAATCGAAACTAGCGTTGACGTTCTCACTTCGAGGGTTAAGACCTTAGGCACTGCAGTGTCTGAACTTATTGTCGTTCCAGTGTACGCAGCGTTGCCCTCAGAAATGCAATCAAAAATATTTGAGCCAGCTCCTGCCGGTGCTAGAAAAGTTGTCTTGGCCACTAATATCGCAGAGACATCCATCACGATTGACGGGATCAAGTACGTGGTTGATCCTGGATTTGTGAAGGTCAATGCCTACGACCCAAAGCTCGGGATGGATCTGTTGATTGTATCGCCAATCTCTCGAGCACAAGCCAATCAAAGGAGTGGTAGAGCGGGTCGGACGGGTCCGGGTAAGTGTTACAGGCTCTATACGGAAAAGGCATTTGAGTTAGAGATGCTCCCCAACTCGATACCGGAAATCCAGAGGAAAAACTTGGCGTCGACGATTCTCATGCTCAAGGCAATGGGCATCAATGATTTGCTCAACTTCCTGTTCATGGATCCTCCCCCTCTTCAGACCATGGTCAATGCATTGCATGAACTCTACACTTTGGATGCACTCGATGAAGATGGCTTTCTTACTTCTTTGGGAAGAAAAATGGCGGATTTTCCAATGGAGCCGGCCCTTGCAAAAACCATCTTGGCATCTGTTGACCAGCAGTGCGCTTTAGAAGTCTTGACTATAGTAGCGATGCTTTCTGTTCAAACCGTATTCTACCGGCCGAAAGAAAAGCAGGCAGCTGCAGACCAAAGGAAACAGAGGTTCCATAGTATGCACGGGGATCATCTAACATTGCTAAATGTGTACAAGGCATGGGAGCTTAGTGGCAGGTCAAGCCGGTGGTGTAAAGAGAATTACATCCACGAACGAAGCATGCGGCGAGCCCAGGATGTGAAGAGACAACTCGAGTCAATCATGAGAAAATACGGGCTTGCCGTAGAGAGCACCGATGACAACTCCACTATCCGCAAGGCTTTCTGCTCTGGCTTCTTCAAAAATCTGGCTCGAAGAGACCCTCACGAAGGCATGTACAACACATTACTTGACCAGACTCCTGTTCATCTACACCCTTCACTGTCGATCTACGGAAAAAGCGTTGAATATGTGATTTACCACACGCTCTTACTCACCACTAAGGAGTACATGCATTGTGCAACGAGCATAGATGCTGGCTGGCTAACGGAACTCGCGCCCAAATTCTTCAAGAAGAGCGATCCAAATAACATGTCAGAGAGAAAAAAGAAGCAAAAGATCGTCCCTCTTCACGACCGATATGCGCAGAGCCAGGACTCGTGGCGACTTTCGGCGCACGTGGAAGCAAAGCAAAAAGCACTTGGGAACCGTTTCGAGTAATCGTTTCAAAACTTTTTTTTTGGTATGCCGCCCTGTCTCTCCCCCGCCCACATACGAGCATGAGATATTGGTCACGTGCACGCATGGCTAGGTAGCAGCCACCCATGAGTTATGCGGAGACGAAGATAAGGCTTTTTTTAGGGTCAAAGACAAATCAAACTTTTTTGCGTCATCAGGCATGGCGCCTTCACTTCAGTCGCTAACGAACTCGGCTCGCGAGATTATTACCGAAAGGCTCAATCTATACAAAGCGGTCCCGGGTATTTCCGGAAATGGGCTCCGGTCGTTGAGAAAAAAGCACGGTTCCAGTGAGCCAATAACAAGCGTCGAAAAGTCAGGCAACTCCATTTTGGAGTGTCAGCCCCTACATTTGGAGGATGGTGAAATAGTGGATATTCAGGGACGACGCCGCGTGCTTAAGGGTATAAATGTAGACTCAGCAATGAAGCTACCAGTGACACCTTTTATGCCTAGTTATGAAGGTGATAGCAGTGACTCGGGAGATATCTTTTTCGACGGGGACAAGGTCTCCTTTGTTGGTAGACCTTTTCCGCTCGATACCGCTGAACCGCATCTCGAGAGAATCAAGTCTTTAGGGTTCAACACCATCCGCTATTTGATCACGTGGGAGGCCCTTGAACATGAGGGTCCTGGGATCTACGATGAGGACTTTATCGAGTATACGGTCGAGATTCTCCGTATAATACACAAAGTCGGCGGCCTCTATGTATTTTTAGAACCACATCAAGACGTGTGGTCACGGTATTGTGGTGGCTCTGGAGCTCCCATGTGGACTCTATACGCGGCAGGCCTTGAGCCGAAACGTTTTGCTGCCTGTGAAGCTGCTATTCTTCACAATAGCGATAAGTTTGACCCCAACACCAGAAACGATCCGCTGACGTATCCCAAAATGCTTTGGACGTCCAACTATAAGAGATTGGCCCTGCTTACAATGTTCACCTTGTTCTTTTCTGGAGCTACCTACTTCCCCCACTTGAAGCTCGATGGAGTGAACATTCAGCATTATTTACAGACGCATCACCTCAACAGCTTGAAACATCTCTGGGAAGCTGTTGCAAGAGAACTTCCTGAGATGTTTAAAAACGGTTCCATGTTGGGGTTTGAGCTGCTTAACGAGCCCAACTGCGGACTTGTTGGCAGCCCCAATCTATCCACTATCCCCTCGAGTCAGCACTTGCGGATTGGTTCCACGCCTACCGTATATGACTGTTTTCGTTTGGGGATGGGTCTTCCTGTCGAGATGGACAACTTCAAGATTGCAATTACTGGTCCCCAGAAGGACGGAAGAGTGCTCGTTGACCCCAGAGGTCAAAGGGCGTGGCTTTCTGCTGATGAAACTGCGGCAGTTGATGCAAAGTACGGCTGGAAGAGATCTGGATGGGAGCCCGGAAAGTGCATTTATGCGGGGTTGAACATTTGGGAATGGAAAGATACCAATCTCGAGAAATTACACATGGCTTCTCAATCTTCGAGATTTTCCTTCAGCACAGAAAGCTGCAAGTTGCTCAGACCCAACTACTTCAATGAAGTTTCAGCTAGGGTATCATACCAAGTCGCGGATGAAACCCTCCCTGACGAGATCGATAAAAAGTTCTTTACTAATCACTTTTTCGTTGAATACTACGTGAGGTTTAAAGAAATGGTTCGCTCTGTCGTTCCAGATGCATTTGTGTTAATTCAGCCTCCTGTGCTCGAGGAACCACCCATGTTAAAGAACGATCCACGGAGTATCATAGACGATAAAACGATGTACTGTCCTCATTATTATGATGGGATGTCTCTCATGTTTAAGAGTTGGAATTATCGCTATAATGTGGACACTTTGGGAATCATGAGAGGACGATACTTCAACCCTGTTTTGGGTATTGTGTTTGGTGAGCGAGCTATTCGAAACTGCTTGAAGAAACAATTTATCGAGTTAAAGGAAGAAGGTAAACGTTTTTTGGGACCAGTGCCCGTGTTGATGTCTGAAACAGGTATGCCATTTGATATGGAGGGCAAAAAAGCTTACGAGGATGGGCGGTATAGCTTGCAGACATCTGCATTAGACGCTTTAGCAAATGCCTTGGAAGGTTCCGGCATGCATCACACATATTGGTGCTATTCTAGTATCAACTGTCACAAATGGGGTGATCGCTGGAACAACGAAGACTTTTCCTTCTGGTCTCCTGATGATAGGGACTTGGCATTCGAAGACCCTGAAGACGATAAGACTCTTTATTCGGCTCCCCGGTCAGATGGCACGCGAAGAAGCAGCATAACGCCGTCTGTGAAGAGTGTGAGAGATATGAAAGAAAATTCACGTGTGGGGGACATGTTGAAAACGAAGATTGCCTACCACAAAAAACGACTTCTCCCCTCGTTTTTCAAGACTCCATTCACAAATTATGCACAAGACACTTGTGCCGACTCCACTGCAAGCTCTGTCGAAGAGTCGTCTGTGATCTCGACTTCATCCAGAAACATTCGCTATAGGCACTTCAAGCAATGCTATCCATCTCCCGATGGGATCCGTGCCGTAAGTGCTGTCATGAGGCCATTTCTCGTTGCCACATTGGGAACGGTAAAGGAGACCGAGTTTGACATCAAACTGTCCAAATTTGCATTGACCATCACCTTCGATGAAGACTGCGATGAGGAGAAGCTCAGAAATAACCCTACAATCATCTTCACGCCAAAGTGGCACTACCCATATCTCGACTACAATGACATCTCTCTTGATACTGGATTTGTCAGGTATGATGAAGCAAATGAGTATCTTGAGTGGTATCACTATGACGAGGCCAATGATGACTCTGTGTCAAGCTCCAAGAGCATGATAAACACAAATGACCACACCATCATCATCAAAAATCATAGCGGAACCCTAGAAGACTTAAGTCCTCGCGATGATGTCAGCTTAAGCGAGGGTCCGATTGCAACCTGTTAGTATTCAGATGTTATTGATGAAAATCTGGAATATATCGATCCAAATACATATGCATTCATTAACTCGCTATTCCTAAAAATCAAGAGAATCCATGGTTCTTTTGCTCGAGCCTTTCAATTCCCCTTTGATCAAATTACTGACATATTGGGCAAAGTACTCCACGTAGGGTTTGAGGCTCGATTTCTCAAAATCGTGGATGCTTCTTTGTGGAGAAACCGAATCGTAGACTGACTCTTCAGCGGGTTCGCTAGAGGCACGGTTAACGCGTTTTGCTTCCCAGGTCTCGATTTCGTCTTGCAATTGGTTAAGATTAGGGGCAGTCATTGGGTTAAACCCGTATTCGTCATCTTCCTTGTTGCCGGAAATGTTTCTCAATGGATCAAAGGGGACACATACATTTCCAGTACCCGGATGAATACAGAAAGGCGATTTCAACAAGTGAATCATCTGCTTAGACACCTCAATATCCAATCTGGGGTACATGTAATAGATGATGATCTCCTTCTTGGCCTCATTAAGCTGTGAGACCTGTGATTTATTTTTGAGTATACTCAGGGCCACGGTGTTTAGATCATCCCATTTTTGACGAGACAGGCAGAATGAGGCCTGATCCTGCCACTTTGCTTTTAAAGCATTGCGAAGCGATTGTTCTGGGAGGAAGCTCAACATCTCCTCAACCTGAGACCAGTTCTCATCGGACCCAGAGGTAGTGCCCCATGGATCCTGGTCTTCCAAGATGATTTCCGAAAACCGTGCTTTCAAAATATCTAAGGATCTTTCGATGTGTGAGTGGAACGGTTTCTTCAAGCCCAAAGATGATCTTCCCATTTTTTGAGACTTGGCTCCCAAAACGTTTAAATATTCCACAACGGACTTCCTCTCCGACTCGTCCAAGCCACGCGCCCTCTTGTCACTGACCCAGCAATGTGCGCCTCTTCTTCCCGAAAAAACCCATATGAAGTTTTCGAAGCCGAAGTCCTCACGTAGAGCAACTGTGATGATCTCACTGGCAACTTGAATAAACTTCCAGCATTTTTTACATATGTCTGTCTTCGAACAACAGGTTCTGATTTCGTCGTAATCAGTTAAGTCGATATCAAACACCAACTCCTTTTGAAGAGGCTTCAACGCATTTTTCGGAAGCGACTTCCGCTCCTTTGGGTTCACTGAATAGACAGCCCCCACTTCAAAACGCGTTGGGTTGGCACTCACCACCGAATTTTGAAACTCCTCCGGTGTGTTGAAGGAATTATACCGCTGGTAAGCCCCCAGGCGGAATTCATATGCAAACTCTCGCATTGTGAAGTCTTTTCCCGGCTTCAACGAATGGTTTAGCCATCTGAAGATGTGTTTGAAAGGAAGAATACGTTGGTAGTAGAAGAGCATGTCAGACTCTGAAGGCTTCGACAGATTCTCGTGAGTTTTTGATCCATTCTGTACTTGGCCAGTTGATTCGGGGGTTTCTTCGTGTAATGCTTCGACCATACTGTGCAATTAGTTGTGTCACACACTGCTTTTACCGAGTGCTATCTCTTTCTGATGGGCAGGAAAGCCGTGGGCATGCACGGACGCGTCTCATGTTGCAGAGCGCGCCGCGTTTCTGCTGAGATGTCAGAGTATGTCTGAGGAGGAAGAGCAAGAAAGCTTTGGCTATAGGCTTATCCAGACAATGATACGTACAATTCGTGTTTTCCGATTTTCTTTTATTGATTTTTGTTTTTTGTTTTGTTTTTTTGATTTTTGTTGAGATGGCCTGGAATTTCTCCCTTAGGTCATTATAGAAAAGACCATGTGCGCGTCTGGGTATACACGCCTGCAAGTGCGACTGAGCCGGCACTCAAAAGGCACATATCGTTCTTCATGAGACATACTTTTTGAATTATCGCACAAACGTGCCACAACATATGTTTCAGATCCATCAAGCCAAGTCCTCAGCCCTTGCCCCCACACAACCACCAGGTGATGGGCTGATTATAAGCCAGGTTCATGGAATACTGGTGGTCGCAATTCTTCATGACTCTGAAATCCCAACACTGGCAGACTTTATCTTTAGACCATCTCCTACAGTGAGATGACGAAGGACACCCTACCCAATGACAACAGTCCCTGTCGTTTCTCTTACTAAAACTGTTTTCGATCTTCGACATTTGTTCCGACGGGTCGGGTACATATCTGCTCAAGTAGTCATAGTTCCCCATTACTTCTTCGTTGCCCAAGTCTGATATGGCTTGGTTTTTCGAGCTCCTACGCCTTCTTGGATCCTTTTCATCATCTCTGTCAGATACACCATATGCTAGCTTTGAGTAGTTATAATTCTGGTTAAAAATGAGGCCGATGTGCTTCAAGCTTCGCACCACTCTTTCAGCCGGTTCATTAAGTGATGCCCTTTCTGTTACTATGTCAAAATTTGCAGGTGCCATGCGTTCTTGACCCCATCCATACAACATGACATTAGCAATGGTAGAATTTTCTGGCTGGGGCTTCAAAAATCCGTTCAAAAAAACGTATGCAGCCACCTGTTCGCTCGACTGGTCTTGGGCCATTGAGCACTGGCAGATGGAAAGAACAATCTCCAGACATAATCTTGCGGTTTATTCTGTCAAGTGATAATGCTTTGTGAATGTAGGTAAATATATATATATCATTTTCTACATGGCTGGCGGAATTCATGTCGGGCTTACAAGTCAACTCTCACGGACTTGAAAGAACACTATGTGAGAACTGATGCTGCGGTCGTATTCCATCATAGCCCCATTCCATCTCACAAAGCCTTCATTTGTCGGAAATACAGATAAAATAGAAGCGGCTGTGGAATGCTTTGTGAATGCTATTGTCTGAATTTATTGTCTAATATATGTAGACTGACAAGCGAAATCACGTCACTTGCCATGAACGGTGTCATGAGATTCACTAAAGATAAACGAGGTTTCAAGTGGGAGCCAAACATTTTAGTGATCAGCGGCTTCCTTGTAAAACTAACATATAATTTTTCAAATCCTTCATAGTTTCTCTACTTACTCATGAACGAACACAAGCGATACACCTTCGTCTCCTGCAGTCACAAGCTTCGATCCCCCTTCGAAGACAGCAAAGTCCAAAACACCCATATTGTGGCCCACACCTACAAACAACTCATCACCGGTACGGGCGTCCCATTTGTAAATCTTCCCGTTCATGCTCGACCCCACCAAAATCGGTGAGTCATCCACAAACTCGAGCTTAGTTATTGAATCGTCAACTTTTAGCGTTCGACGCAACTTCCATTGCAAGGAGTCGAATAATAAAACGTCTCCAGAAACTAAACCCACGGCTAGCAAGTTCACTGCAGGATTCTTACACCACGCCAAGGCTTCAACGGATAGATCAGCAATATCCTCGACATCTTCAATCGTCTTGACTTGATGGACAATCCGTCCTGTGTCCAAGTTTACAATTGCCAACTGGCCATCCCGTGCACCTACGGCAAACACGTTTTTGTACGTTTTGATAGACACCCACGGGCTCTCGACGCCCTTGAAGTCGTCGTGGGGCTGTAATTTGTAGTTTACAGCGCCTGAAAACGCATTCCAGTTGACCACAGACCCATCCTCGGAAATCGTGACCAACGTCAAGCTATCCTGATCGTCTGTATTGACAAAAACACCATTGTTGCATTCCGAGTTGTGGGAGAATCCAGACATCACCTGCTCAAGAGACTTGGCCTCCTCGTCTATCTGGTAGACCCATACCGAGCCATCTGGAGCACCGAAGGCAAAGTATGGCAAGTGCGGGTGAACGGCGATCCACAACACCTCCTCGACCTCCTCCAAGTCGCCGAATTTGGTCCATTTCTGACCACCTTTGGCAGCCTTGTGCACCTGGATACATCCGTTCATGTCGCCAGTGATGGCGAACTTGCCGTCGCCCGTGAAGCCACCGGCAATAACCGACTCCTTATGGCCCAGCAACTCGCCAACAAATCTGGGGGGCTGAGTATGAGTTGTCCACATAAACGCAGTATTATCTCCGCCTCCAGTCACCACCATGGGCAAAGAGGGATGCTTGAAGATGGTGAAAACACTATCTTTATGCTGGTCAAAATATGTCCATGAATTGTTGGCCAAATCGATTTCTAGCGTCTCTCCGTCATCTAAATCCATGTCATTGTCATCCATGTCTTCTGTAACAGGTCCAACATCCTCCGCGACTTCTTCGGCAATCTCATTGCTGTCTACGTACTCTTCTTCAAGATATTGCTCTTCGTTGTCTTGAAATTCTGATTCGGACATTTTTATTGTTTAAAGACCTCTGTGGCAAAAAAGAGTGGTGAATTGCTGTTGAAGTGGATTGCAACTGCTGATTAATTACGATGGCAGTGTGGCATCTCACGTGTCTGCAGGTGGTCGCTGTATCGGGATGGCTGCCAAAAAGGAAAGATAAAGTAGTGTTTTTAGAGTGCATTTACATCACGAGACGCTTAAAAGTGGATGTAGAAGTAGTGGCACGTAGAGGTAAAACTTTGCTACAAGCTGCTTGTTCAATGTTTTGTGATTTTATTTTATTTTTTTTTTTTTTTTTTTTTTTAATGTAAGATCAGGTTTGTCCGTTAGTGAAGGTGTTTGAACCAAATCCAGATGAGCAACGCAATTTCCCAGAAGCCCAAGCAAGTGTATTAGTTGAATTATTTACCTTCTCATCTTGTGTCATGATTTTTTATATTGATTTTTGTTAAGTAAAGCTTATGATTAAGAGAACCTATAAAAAAGGTTTTGTTCCAGAAAATAGATTATATCCAATGATCCCGTATCTCTTTCAGACAGGTGGCGAAGTGCGGCAAACTTTTTACTGTCTGCTTTCCATCGGGTTCGCTCAATTTTCAAGTTTGTTGGGAGGCCACGCAAACCCCATGATTCGTGGTTCCTTCTTTCCCTTTATCTCTTTGGATCTGTCCTCTCATCTCATCCTGTTTCTTTTTTATTTTATTTTCATTTTATTTATTCTTTATTGGAAATTCCTAATTATATTACACGCAAGGCAGCTTGGGAAACCTAAATCTCACATTTCGAGATCGAAAGAAAAAATTCCCAAAACGTCAAGAACAAAGAATAAAATTTGAACTGAAAAGATAGTTTTGCATCATCTACAGCCAAAAATATGTTTCTCGCATTATTCTAGTACTCCCAATTCTGGCTCATATTGATTATTTGCATGTCAATTATCCCTACAAAGCCATTCCTGTGATGAGCTCTAGCTGCGAAGCTAAGTCCTTTTCAGCCTTCTCACTTTGAGCCTTCGTTTTCTGATCCTTTGCCATACCATCCCTTAGACTTTTTGCATCCAACACATTGATGTCTTTAGAGACCCGCTCCTGTGATTGTAGTGCTGCATGAATGCTATTTATGGCTGACGTGTCTTGGTTTAGTTTTTCTATTTTAGCTCTGGTCAGCTTGGACTTCTGCCTGAGTTTTGACTTCAGTACAGACATGCTTTTCGATGAAGCTTTGGATGTGAGTGCACCTTTGTTGGGCTTTATTGCTTTTGAAACTGCTTTTGGATGGTTGATCTTGGTCATGCTTTTGTAATTTTTTTCTCTTTGGGAAATTGCTCAAGTGGATTGCGTTTGAAGTGATCAATGGAGTTCATTCAGGTGGAAGATAACGATGGGGTGTGCGTGGGAGTGCATGCAACCTTCAAGGTGAGCTCTCCAGAAAACTTTCTCGATGCTCATCTTTACGATATTGTGATTGACTCAGAACAATCCAAAAGGCTTGCAAAATAAGGGACTTTCAGCTTTGAACATTTGCGGGATTCATCAGCTTCATAATTGCTCTAAATTAATATTTGCCTGACAAGAGCCTTAATTACACAAAAATGTCTATTAAGCATGAACGTGACAAGCCTTGGGATACCGAAGATATTGACAAATGGAAAATTGATGAGTTCAAACCCGAAGACAATGCTTCAGGTCTTCCTTTTAGTGAAGAGTCGTCATTTATGACACTTTTTCCAAAATACAGAGAAAACTATTTGAGATCGGTGTGGGCAGATGTCACCAGTGCATTGGAAAGTCATCATCTTGCTTGTCAACTAGACTTGGTTGAGGGGTCTATGACTGTCAAAACAACAAGAAAAACATTTGATCCTGCTATCATCTTAAAAGCCCGAGACTTGATCAAGCTATTAGCGCGGTCGGTGCCCTTCCCACAGGCGGTGAAGGTGTTACAAGATGACATTGCATGTGACGTGATCAAGATTGGTAACTTCGTGTCCAACAAGGATAGGTTTGTCAAGAGAAGACAAAGATTGGTTGGACCGAACGGAAACACGCTCAAGGCTTTGGAGTTGCTTACAAAATGCTATATTTTGGTGCAAGGAAACACCGTTAGTGCCATGGGCCCATACAAGGGACTTAAGGAGTTGAGAAGAGTGGTGGAGGACTGCATGAAAAACATTCATCCTATCTACCATATCAAGGAGTTGATGATAAAACAAGAATTGGCCAAAAACCCGGAATTGGCTAACGAAGATTGGTCGCGTTTTTTGCCGAACTTCAAGAAGAAGAATGTGGCTCGTAAGAAGGTCAAGGAATCCAAAAAGCCTAAGGTTTACACCCCCTTCCCACCAGCACAAGCTCCTAGAAAGGTGGATCTCCAGATTGAAAGTGGTGAATATTTCTTGGGTGCAAAGGAGAAACACCTCAAGAACCTACAGGATAAGAGAGCTCAACAAGAAGTGGTTTCGGCAGAGAGAAAGGCGGAAAGAAAGAAGGCTTTCGAGGCTCCAGAAGAGGCAATTCATGAAAATAAGTTGGTTGATTCCGCTGATGGTGAAAAGAAGGAGAAAAAGGAAAAGAAAGAGAAGAAGGAAAAGAAAGAGAAGAAAGACAAGGGAGAGAAGAAAGACAAAAAAGAAAAGAAGGAAAAGAGGAGATCAAGTGACGAGGACCTGGAGCCGAAGAAGAAAAGAAAGTCCGAGTAAATAGCATTGCACACGCATGTCAAGAAATAAGAAAAAAAAAAAACCTGTTTGAAGTCAAACTTTATTTTCACACCCCATAACTTTAAAAGTGTGACACCAGGAATAGAATGGAATTGAAGCGCGTGGATCAGCGTGGGTGCGTTTGAACTTTGAGCCACTCCGAATTAGGTCAGGCCTTTTGCAGGACTGCCTTTTCGGCGTACAAAATCGATGAAACCACAAAAGGTTTGACACGGTTATATTAATTGGTGATGAAAAATTAGCTTAAGCATCTATCATACTAACGGCTGTTGGGTTCAGTCACAGAAAAATTGACGTTATCACAGAAATATTGCAGAGTGGTTATGAATTTGCGCTAGTCTCGTGCAGTATTTGCAGTCAAGGGTAAACAAGAAAACTGCATCTCTTGCATTGTGGTGAGGTGATGATTAACAAAGAAAATCTGAGCCTGCTCCGAGCAAATCCTGATTTGATACTTGGACAACCATCCAGACAAATTGCTCATCTCCTCAGTATCGCTGTATTTGTGTCCACACTCACCTCGAAGATCAAATTTGTTCTGCTCCCCGGGTTTTGTTATGCAATCTCCTTTTGTTTGAGTATCGACTGCTGCCATTATTTCTCATTTTGGTCTGTCTCTGTGCACCCATAATATCCAAAGATAAAAAACAAATATAGGGAATAAACAGCAGATATTGATTACAAGCACACAAAGATTTAGCTTTCAGGTCACTTGTCTCATTTCTTGTCACTCCCACAACGACACTCTGAATAGCGTCGCTACCACCTTGATTCATCAGTGTCTCAGCCATGTCCAAACTCGACTCCCTACTAGGAATGGTCGACACCATTTCCGCTCGGTCCGACAAACTCGTGAGCATGATCAATGAGTCAAATACCCTTATTTCACTGATCATGGAATTGAACCTGTCGATCTCGCGCTACGATAGTGAGATTGATAGCATGTCACAGCTAGCTTCACAAAACAACGGGTATTTGGCGGAGTTCCAAAAGCTTTACGAGAAATCCTTTTTTCTTGAGTCCAACTTTGGCTTTAACGACTGTCACACCAATGACGTGTCTTTCAACAACTTGCACAGTGAGTACGATTATCTTTGGAACGAGTTCCATATAGCCAACACTAATTCGGGTTCACTACATACCCAGCATACACCCAGTTCAGTGATGACTATGGGCCATATGTCCGATAAAGATCCTGTGCCGCTCAAAACAGTCAAAAACGTCATTTCCATCTCAAACCTTAACCTCAAGCCCTTGAGGTGTAGAGAATCAAAGGTGTCAAAGCAGAAGTCCCGATACAGGCTTTCAGAGGCATACACGTTGAATCCATTGCAAGCTCAGCCAATTCGTGAAGTTCTGGAAGGCTCCACAAACACCAAATATTCTGATATCATGAACTCTTGCGATCAAGAACAACGAGACGACACATCTATCTCCACGGTTCAAGGGCTGTCATCTTCAGTCATTAACCACGATAAGTTGACACGTAGACCAAACTTTCAGGAGGTTGAACATGGTGCTCGGGAAGCTTCTTTGGAAGAGACTTCACTGCCGCTATTTTTCAAGTCGACACAATCGGAGATGTGTGATGGTATTGAAGCTGATGATAATGTGTCGCTGAATATGGATTCGCATGGCTCACTCGACTCTCGATTTGAGGATTTCGATAACTTCCATCAGTTTTTGCGCCAGAGTCGAATCAATTTACAGGGCCCCGTTCCTCGCTTGGAAAGGGCCAAGTCTGAAGACTCGGTATTCACCGTCACTCGATCACCTCGGCCTGTAGAATTTGCGCTTAAAAGCATCCCACAACCGAAGTTCCATAATCCAGCCGATAAGATCAGTCATAACAAGTCATTGTCCAGTCAAACAACTGTTGAAGCCATCTATTCGAAAGGCGTTGACGAGACCTCGAAATTCAAGGAGCACTCAGCCAAGTTGCTAGCCAGTCACTCCGAATCCACGCCCAATGCAAACAGTAAGGTGACCACACCAAGAAAAGCGCAAAATTACGATTTTTTCAGTCTCATGAACTCTCCACTAGGCTCGCCTAGAGGAATTGGCCGACCGCACTCTTCTGGAAATACTCAAAACACATTCTCATCGACCTCCATTACAACTAGTCCGTGCAATTCTGAACGAAGAAGCAGCATTGACGTACTTGGAAAATCCCTCGCATCTGGCTTTATGAGTTTAGTGAGTACCTCCTCATTGCTGAAAAATACCCGAGTGGTACCCTCGAACGAATGCAAGGGGTGCGAGAGCTCGAAGTCGCCGCCTGAAAAAATCAAGAAACTCAAAAAAGACTTGAAGGATCCAATTGCACTGAAAAATGAAATCAAATCGAAGAGGCTTCCGCCTTCCGATCGACATTCCAAAAACGGGAGTTTCTCTTCGTTGACAATAGGTCCCAACAAAACGAAAATCATAGATCATGGCGACTCTTCAATCATGAAGAAGTGCGATCTACGTCAATTAAGCCAGGCTCTACTAAAGGATACTTTTAATGAGTCACTTTTGCTTTGAAACTTACCAGCTTCATCCTTCTACACAGCTGTTACAGTCTACGTTAGGAAAGTAAGTACCATGTTCATGCAAAATATAGTTGTGATTTAGTGAAAATAGAATGCATAGGCCCATCTAATGAGAGAATGATATACTTTTGGACATTTACGAGAAGCTGCTGCGACTCTTGAGAACCCCGCTTTCCAATTTTGCCCGGTCAACACGGTCCTCGATCTCCTTGATCTTTGAACTTTTGAACGACAGCGTGCCAGCTGGTTTCGTTTTGCTCTGCCTTGACATGTATGTAATCGACGCCTTTGAAGATGATGCAACTTTGTATTGCTTGTTGACAGTCACACCACTAAAGGAGTTTGTCGAGATTTGTGCTGAGTTTTTATCACGATACGTTCGGAAGGAACTTACCATCGAAGGCTTTTTGAAAAATCTTGTAGAGTCTTCATCGTCGTCGTCAGTGGGTACATCCACCCTCGATTCGACTTTAACCAGGAAACTCTCGGAACTTCCTGGCCGTGAGTAAAGACTGCTCAAGCATCTTTTCTTGAGGACAAACACATCCTCAACATCATCAGCAGCCCCATGTTGAAAATCGGATGTTCTCTGAATAGTCATGTACTCATCTTCCTCAGTTTTGGAGAGAAACGAAAGCTGTTTCTGCACGAAAGATTCCTCCAAGATAAGCGTTTTCTTTTGCTTAGTTTCATCATCCGAGTTTTGAAGTGGTGTATCTTCCTTTTCTTTTTCCGATGCTGCATCAGATGATTCGCTGTCAATGAGTATTGGCACATTCGGCTCCTCTTGAATGCAATCGAAAAAGGCCTTCGACTTTTCGCTTTTGGTGGATTGCATCATCTTTTGGTTCTCGAGTAACCTTTGCTTCTGTTCCTCCAACTTCTGCCTGCGGTAAGCCATCAAAATTTCGTCTTCTTCATCACTCAATTCAATGTCAAACTTGTTGGATCTGCCGCGCTTGGTGAGACGATGATTTTTGATGTCATCCATCAATCTTTCCAACTCGCTTCTATCTTTAATTTGGTATTGCTCCATGAACTTTTTTCTCACTTCTTCATCGTTGAGGTCGATATTGAAGTTGTTATCAATCATCTTCTCGTCTTCTGAATCGGCTTGGTCGGAATCCTCTCTATCCAAACCACCAATACCTTTCCACTCATCGTCGGATTCTTCAGCCTCGCCTTCAACCATCCCTTTCAATCCTTTCCGTTCCATTTCTTTGCGGAGTTTTCTGGCTTGAAGTTCTTTGCGTCTGATTTTGGCTTCGTAGATGGCAAGTCTCTGTTTGAGCTCCTCTTCATTGTTTTCTGTGTTGTCCTCTTCATCAATATCTTCGGGGGCCAGTTCTGGGTCTATGCCAGCATTTCGAAAATTTTCCTTTATTCTTCTCCTTCCTTTATCGAGGGCAGAGTGAACGTCATCGTGTTCGTCATCCGAATATTCATCTTGCTGCGTTGGTATGACTCTATCATCCTGAGTTGACAGGCCATTTAAAGAAGGACCATCAACTTGTGTTGCGAGGAAACTAAGATCGTTGACGCTTTTCTGGGTAGACACGTTATCATGAAATGAGATAGAATCCTGGTGGATCGTTTCAGCAGGCTCAAGCATCGAAGATTCCTGAGTACCTGAAGGTGGAGGAAGGTTCGAGAATAAAGTGTGCAGATCACCTTGGATGTTGTCTATGTCTTGATCAATGGCGCTATCGATGGGTGAGTCCAGACGGACCATATCGCTGTGGATTTGCATAATCGGTTCCTCGCTCTCATCGTTACAAATCTCCTTGCTTGGCCCCCCAAACATGTAGCTGTCATCAATTCTCTCGTCGACAATGGTCAGCAGTCCAGCCGCTATTGATGATTTGTGAGGATTAATAACTTGAGAGACATCAATTTGCGCATTTGCGTCTCCGTTACCCTCAGCATTCGCCTCATTGTTTTCATCGTCATCGTCATCACTAAGTACAACCCTTCTTGCTCTGTTGACCCTATGATCTTGATTAATGCCAACTTCTCCTTCAGACTCGACATTGCTATCGACCTCATTGGAGGAGTCGAAATCTTCCAGGTCCACATCACTATCAGGAACTTCACTGCCACCTTCAACATCGGAGTACTGCTTTGCATCATCATAATCCTCATCACTTTTCTGATCGAGCAATGCCTTCTGAGCCTTCTCCATCATCTTTTCACGTTTCCGGATACGTCTTACTCTCTCCATTTCGCGCTCAAGTAAGTTCCCCATTTCTTCTTCCTCCTTTTCAATCTCTTGTATAAGTTCAGAGTCGGGGTTGTTGCGCTTGAGTTCAAGTAGCTGCTTGGCATTGGCGCGTCTCAATTCATTGAACAAGGCATTCCCTCTCTCAAGCGACATCAGCTTATGAAACCTTGACTTGTTTGCATTTTTACCCTGGAGGTGCTTTTTGGAGAACTTCTGCTTAAGTACAAATGCCTGTTCCTTGGTCAATTTGGGAATGGATGATTTCTGGTGGTTTTCGAAATCTGTCTCGGGGTCAGACTCGTCAAGAACAATCATATCATTCTTGGAGCTAGTTGGCGAAGAGTTTAGTTGCTTTTTTAGCCTCTCCGCGTATTCCTCAATAGGGGAAAGTTTCTTCTTTGGGGCAGCGGGTTTTTTTTGATCATCATCAAAGAAATGCATGATGTCATCAACCTCCGACTCAGAGTCTGAAGAATCTAGTCCGTTTCCAATAGGCTTGCTCAGTGCTGGAGATGTGTTAGGGCTCAGATGTAAAGCTTGCTCGCTATTGACTGCGATATTATCATCGGAGTCACTCTCAAAAGCATCAAGCAACTTCTGCATTGGATTCATTGCTTTTTTCTCGAAATGTGGCTGAATGCTCTTAAGCCTTTTCTGTTCGCTCAATTCCTTCTCTATTCTCTGAAGTTCAGCTTTATTCGTAACAGTCTTTTGAACTGAGGAGTCGACTGTGGTGTTTGCATCATCATTCAAATCATTTTCCTCATCTGTCAAAGAAACATGGGTTAGCTCGGCCGCCAAGTTCTTCTCTTGCGGCTTCTTTTGGTTGTGCAGCACGACATCGCCTTCCAAATCCACGCTATCTTGTTCACTGGGTCTAGGAATTACCTGAGTCGATGCTAATGTATCTTGCGCAGGGTTAGATTCAATCACTTGAGTAGGCTTATAAAAATCAGACTCGTCCAAAGGTAATTGGGGAAGTCTAATTGCCCGAGGGTGACCAGCGTTATCAGAAATTTGGGTTTTGTCGTGGTCTTCTTCAATACTGGACTTCCCGAAGAGAATCGAGGTTCTAAAGTCTGGGATAACTTGGGTGTCGGCCTCGATGTCTTGCGTCTGATCTCCATGAAGCCTTTTCTTCACCCTTTCCAAAATAGATGTATCGAACAGCATGACTTGAGTGTTTTGCAATCACGATTATTCCTTTTTCTCTTTTTTTTGAGGAGAAATTGCTTTAAAGCAAGGGAAAGGAGACTAGACGTGTTTCCTACCTGCGATGTGATTTCGCAGTCACGGATTCTCAAAGCGCGTTTGGTAAATAACGCGGTAGCGAAAACGCGACACGAGCGACGTTCGCCAAGGCCGACCCCCGGCGACCGAAGGCAAGTGCGCCTCAATTCTCGACACTAATACAGTAAAAGTGCGAAATTGCAACTGTTATGTTTCTGACTCTGTCGCATAAAAGCAAGCACATGGTTTTGCAGCGCTAATGAGCTTCTCAACTATTCAAGACGGCCCACTTAAACGATATATTGAGACCAGAGTTGAAAGATTGTGACTTTGAGCACTTGTCGATACTGTGTCAAGACACGTCGTTAGTCATTGAATAAGCGTTACTTTCACCCATTGAGTAATGTGCCGAAAACGATGAGTGCCACGCGCCCGCGTAATTTCACGACCCGATAGGGGAAACGGAGTAACTGACAAGTTGCCTTGTGAAACACTGATAAAAATTTATATCCTTAAAGCTCTCAATTTGGCCCTCTGAAGTTTCACCATTGTCATAGACATTCATTGCCAGAATATTCTCTCTGTGACAGCCGGAACTAAGGTCTGTTCAAAGCGATTGTTGGTTGCAATTAATCGCGATAGCTGGGCGCATGAAAGTGCGCGCAGTCGTATGGCGATACGAGATAAGCTAAGTGGAGTTCGGATAATTCGGAAGCCCAGATTATGAGGGGGTGTGACGAAAGAGAAATAACGAACGCATTTTCTTTCAAGGACCCTAAACCTAAAGTTGCCTCTTTGTTGTGGTTTTTTTTGTCTTGTTCTTTTGCGGGATTTTGCACCCACGTTGTCGATACGTGTCAATAATTGTTTTCGGGCCGGGCCTGTCACGTGTTCTGACGAAGTGGTCCTCGCACATGTGAGCGACATCTTGCACAGAAAAATTTTCCGAGTCAAGCGGTGTTATAAAGTATTACACTACACCTGTTTCCGCTAGAGCGCCACATTTTTTTGCGAGACTAATTCACCGATTACTTTTCTTCCTTCTCCCTCAAACATGCCTGAAACTTTCCTTTTCACTTCCGAATCCGTTGGCGAGGGCCACCCCGACAAGATTTGTGATCAAGTCTCGGATGCCATCTTGGATGCCTGTTTGGCTGAGGACCCATTGTCTAAAGTTGCCTGCGAGACCGCGGCCAAGACCGGATTGATCATGGTTTTCGGTGAAATAACCACCAAGGCAAATTTGGACTACCAGAAGATCATCAGAGACACAATTAAGCACATTGGTTACGACCACTCTGACAAAGGGTTTGACTACAAAACCTGTAATGTGCTTGTTGCCATTGAGCAACAATCTCCCGACATTGCCCAAGGTTTGCATTACGAAAAGGCTTTGGAGGAATTGGGCGCTGGTGATCAGGGTATTATGTTTGGCTACGCAACTGACGAAACTGAGGAGAAGTTGCCCTTGACCATTTTGTTGTCGCACAAGTTGAACAAGGCCTTGGCTGATGCCAGAAGATCTGGTGAATTGGCCTGGTTGAGACCAGACACTAAGACCCAGGTTACTGTTGAGTACGAGAAGGAGGGTGGTGCTGTCAAGCCATTGAGAGTCGACACTGTTGTTATTTCTACGCAGCATGCTGAGGAAATCTCGACTGAGGAATTGAGGGAGAAGATCTTGGAGCAAATCATCAAGAAAACTATTCCCGCCCACTTGTTGGACGACAAGACCGTCTACCACATCCAACCTTCGGGAAGATTTGTTATTGGTGGTCCTCAAGGTGACGCTGGTTTGACCGGAAGAAAGATCATTGTCGACACCTACGGTGGCTGGGGTGCTCACGGTGGTGGTGCTTTCTCTGGTAAGGATTTCTCCAAGGTGGACAGATCTGCTGCTTATGCCGCCAGATGGGTTGCCAAGTCTCTTGTAAATGCTGGCTTGGCCAGAAGAGCCTTGGTTCAATTTTCCTATGCCATTGGTGTGGCTGAGCCATTGTCGATTCACGTTGACACTTACGGTACCTCGAAGTACACTTCGGAGCAATTGGTTGAGATAATTAGAAACAACTTTGACTTGAGACCAGGTGTCATTGTCAAGGAGTTGAACTTGGCCAGGCCAATCTACTTCAACACTGCATCTTACGGCCACTTCACCAACCAAGAAAACTCTTGGGAGAAGCCTAAGGAGTTGAAGTTCTAGGTGATGAGCCAGACCTACAACAAACTTAAAAGATTAATGTGATGACTCACGACCATGTCGACGCTCAACTCGTCGGCTCCCAAAGTTTATTTCGTTGCTCTACATGCCATTGTTTCAGTGTCATTCTTTTTTATATATATATTCATTTGCTATTCATGATAGGGATAGAGTTTGCATTAATTGGGGTCCTCAACGGACAATTAAGTTAATAGAAGGAATCAATAAGAAGTTATTGTAAGTAGTCTATAAGAAATTTGATACCAGTACAATAAAAAATGCGCAATTCAGGCTCCTTCCCCGCCAGTGTTACAAAGGTTTGAGTAGAGCCCAACTATTGATCATCAGTGTTTTTGACCTTGCTGAAACAGGCAGGTGAATTGCGCAATAAAAACGTCAGACAATTCTAATGCAGGTGAAAAGACACGCCAATTACGAAAATCGGGCCTCGCTTTTCTAATAATGCACGTCAAGAAACCCCGGTTCTTGAAGTGTACTTAATCCAGGTCTGGAAAAGACGTGCATCTTGGATTCACCTTGATGAAGAAGTCAAGTGAGATTTCGAGTCCATGCATCCAGTCAAAGAAAAAAGTAAGTGCCACCAATAGTCTAGTTTCTAAACGCAGGCATCCCCGAGTCGGCGTACGCCACTTGGGGCGGTATCGTCATGGGATCTGGTCGGGAATAATGAGAAAATACAGGCGGATAGACCGCAGTTGGTGCATGCTGAAGTGGATGATGTTGTGGTTGATGATTCTCATACTGTTGGTACACTGGGTGTTGGTACCTGGGAATGTAATGTAGGCAGTCATTTGGAAGGTACTGAGGTGGGAGTTGTGCTCCCATTCTAGGTGTTTGGTGAAGAGGAGGAATGTCCGTGACCTGTGCCTTAGTAACCTTGGATAGAGTGTCGTCACGTGTACGTCTCTTGACACACACTCTCCGGCCGTTCTTGCCCTTATATACCTTGTGGTTAAGAACCTCTTCGGCAGCGAATACAGGGCCTTTGCGCTTGACCAATTTAGCATGATATAGTCCACATGCATTGCATAGGGTGCGCAAGCCATTTGGGCCCCGACGCCACTCAGGGGTCTCCGTAGTACCGCAGCGGTGGCATTCGTTCATGGGTTTGTTAATGATTTCTGGGACGTTATAGCCGGAGTTCACCTCGTGGCCCGGAATATAGTACCTTCCACCGACATTAAGCGGCATGTGCGGTTGTTGAACTAACATAGGCCTAGAGAGATCTAGAAATGGTTGTTGTGCTGGACGAACGACTTGTGGTGCATAAGAATAGTGACTATTCAGAGACTGGGAATAGTAGCTAGTTGCTTGTGGTCCCGGAAGATGATCCTTGAGGGGAATTGAGCGTGTGTCGGGACTCAAGCTTGAGCTCGATGTGCTCAGAAAGCTGTTGTGTTTGACGCTTGAGGGCCCACACCCGGGCACCGATGAAGTTGAACCGAATCTCAGAGATGATATGCTCTCCAGCGGGGAGTTTACCCTTGGTATTGAGGTGAGTTCAGCTATGGATGGAAGCTTTAGTTTGGGAGAAGCCATTTTTGCAACCAGCAAGCACAATGAGTTGAAAATGAAGGCACAGAAGAAGAGCGTGAATGCAATAGAAGCGACCGTTGTAGCCAGATAGATTTTCCCCTGGCGATGGTCGCTCGCGGAGTGGGGCTTGTGAGATATATACCTCTAAAAACTTTCTGAAAGGCGCATGCCTAGAAAACCAACCGCATGTAAAAGCGTCAAAGCTAAAATGTGGGGAGTTTGGCTGCATGGAACCTGCCTGGTGTGTATATTTCAATGCAATAGCTGCATGAAGCACTCGAATCATTCTTCTGGTTTCATGCCCTTGTATACCAGAATCAAGGCACACTATCGCATCCGGTTTTGCACAACTTTCTTTGTGTGTTGAGTTTAACAACATCCTTTCCCCTCTTCCTGCGAATGAAAGCCACACACCGCGGCATAAATCAAGGCAGCGCCAACGTCTTTCCGCCAAGAATCTCCATTAGAATGAATACTTTTTCGCGAGTGTTCTTCTTCGGTCTTCTCAACCAAAGAATTGCTTTTTCTTTCGGCCGTAACATGAATCGGAGAATCGTCGCCGATCCCGCAACAGTATAGACACGGCAGAAGGGAGGCCCGAACGAATTCTATCTGGCACGGCGAAAAAGCTTAATTAGGAAATCTTCCCACGCAGCCACCGCATGACAAGCAAGGCTCAAAAACCTGCTCAAAAATCCAGAAGAAAAAAATAAATTCAGGAAAGAAAACGGGTTGCTCTCTACTACATATTCCTATAATGCCATTTTGACAATTTATTATGGGGGAAGACAATCGAAAATCAGGCCAAGCGAGTTCGACTAGTGTCATTGTTTCAGGCACTGTAATGTTTGCGTCACAGAAATTCTTATGTCCGTATAGCACGTCCGTAAGTCCTACTCTTGCGCAATGTGGCGTAAGGGCGTTTCTTGTATGCCGTTGCGCCCCCAAGTCCTGCAATGTCTTGCATCAAAAAGTCCTTCCGAGCACAGGTAGGCGCCAGAAGGAGACAAGGCTTGCTTCAGAATAGTTGCGCGAAATTTGCATAGAGTGAGAACCGAGATACTTCCGAGATGCATCCGAGGTTTTTGGACAATCGAGATCATCTTTTGTCTGATCAGGGCTAGATCTGAAGTAGATTACAGCAGATCCATTGACTTCTCCAAGAATTTTTCTAGGTGGCTTGGCAGACGTTTACCCCCGCTCGAAAGTGGAATTCCTTTTGAGATCCATCCCAGACCACATACTTCCATTAAGGAGACTAGGGATTCACGTCTACGGTTCAATATATGTCGCCTGCTAAACTCTTTCTATTCCCGCCTCCAACAGCAGCTCTGAGCTGAAAAAGATTTTGCGTTCGTTTAAAAGGCCGACCGAGTTACACCTTTCTCGCGTACCTTCAGCCTCCTGCGCCGAACTCGTGAGAGCGCGTTGGATTTTTTTTCTTCTTTCTATGCCGGATGAGATATTGTTTAGAATGACGATTACGTTCTAGGCCGGTCTACTACGTGGGTAAGGGAAATGTAACGGCATTCAGGGCAGCTTACAGTTGCGAGCACAGGAATCCTCATACTATGAGGATTTGAACAGTGATCATGCGCTTGTCGAATTGGGTTGCGCAGTGTATACGATCACTAAAGTACCTTTCAGGTTATGGCGGTGCAAACTAGAGAAGTAGGGAATATTAGTCGGGTATCAAATCCGAAGACACGGGACACGCCCCCTCCAGCTTGTAAGTTCAAGAAACAGATAATTCAGCAATACAAGCCATCGCCTAGTATACACCGAGAGACCATTGGCCGCTTTTTTTGAACTGGCCCCTACATGGACAAACGCTTCATTCCAGATCTGGTCAAGTATCTGCATTGATTGTGCGTGGGGCGCCCGCCAATATTATGCAGGCAAGACCCTGCAATATCTCGAAATTCCCGCGGATACGAATGCGTGGGACCGGGCTACGTGGTCATGTAGAAGTTTTTGGGAGAAGATATTTGAAATAATGCTCGTAAGATTAAGGACGAAGTATGTTGTGCTATGTCCTAGAGAAGCGACCTACCTTTAACGTTGCTTTGATCGAACCCCTTCTATCAGGCACGTTGCTTCGTCCTGTATACTAGACATGAGCCAAGAAAAGTATACGGTGAAGCGAAAAAGCATTTGCATGCGGCCGTCCCCTGAAAATTTTTCTCAGCGATCTCGCGTGAAGATCCTTTCTCTCGAGTGGCTTATTTCTTGGAATGGCTCAGCGATGCTTTAATCGTGAGCATAGTGCCCTCAAGAACGAGTATGATACGGAAAACAAATACCTTTGCCCTCGATCATCTAAGATTCGGCGAAAGCCCATAAAATGTTCGTGTCGCTCCGAGTCATACATCGGCTAGCGGTGTTGACTCTTGCGTCATGACTTTTCTGCGTTACTTTAAAGAACAAACGCCATGCATTCAGCGCATGTGCAACCCTTCACTGGCTTAGTGGTGACCGGCGAAATTTTCCTATTTCCGAAACGCATCCAGATGTTCGCGAGCGGCACTCAAGGCTTGCTCCCACGACGTGGAGCAAGTGCGCGGACCCCCAGCCTTCATCAGTGGTGTACGGTTCTCGGGCTGGAGAAGTTCAGTGCGACATCAATCCTTCATCCAATAGCACTAACCTCAATGCTCGATCACCTCCCAAACGAGTACTGATATATATTAACATGGCTGCAAGTGCTCAAGCCTACGAGTTTCCTCCGCTCCGTATGTCCACTTGCGTATTTAAGCTTCAAGAATCCCGAGCATATGCTACTTTTGGTTTGAACTAACAGCTGCCACTCAATTTTCATACTAACAAAACAGCCTCTCAGAGCGAGTTGGAAGAGAGCAAAGTTCCTTTTGTGAACAGGGACAAATGTGCTGCCCATTACATCTCATACTATAAGTGTCTTGATAAGGGAACTTCTTACTGCAATGCTGCGAAGGACAAGTTTTTCGAGTGTCAATACTTGGCCTTGAAGCAGAGACTTGAGAAGTATTAATAAGTATAATTGCATAGTAGAATAAACAATCATTCACGGGCCAATAGGCGTCGATCAATGGAAGCCAACTTCGAGAAGTTGGTTAAAAGTGAGGCACTTTACATTGTAGATCTGCTGGTGGATGGTCGAATGATCGGAGTAGATTAAGAACAAACAAAGATTGCCATACAACGCATGAGCCACCGTTTGTGCTAATGAAAAGGGATGAACAAGAAGAAAGCATTCAAAGAGAGCGTAATGGTTTCATCTTTATTCGATGTTCTGGTGATCCTTTGGACATCATGTGTTCGGTCATTGAGATTCACATCTCTTTCAATACTTAAATTTTTCCCAGGGAGGGGGGTTCTTTTTCTTCCAAATGCCCCCAAACAACCCTTCCAATACTGATAGCACAATATTTCGAACTCGGCGCTATCCGTGTCGCATCTATTGAGGCTTTGAGCATCACACGGGGTGGGCACCTCGAAAATGCTCTCGTATAAGCTTGAGTGGGTAGACAGACCCGCACTAAACATAGGATGAAGATTTCCAGTCAACAGACTACAACTTTATATTGAGAACATAAGGTTTTTTTTTCTATTCTGGACTACATGTGTGAACATCCAAACATGTTTAATCTGTGAAAAACTTAACGTCTTCCGTTTTTGTCGTTCCTTCTCCAGAGTCTCTTTCAAAGCTTGTCGGCCTGTATGGTGAGAGCCCCTCGCAAACGCAGTACATCTCATTGGCCGACGCTCAAGATTATGATAGATGAAGCAGCTTTGAAAGACATTCCTAGTTATACACATAATGGCCTTGACTGAGTTTCCTCCACTTCGTATGTACCCATAATGTTTCCATGAAAGAATCTCGCTTGTGCTTCCAGCCTGACTGAACCCAATGAATTATGGCTAGCTTTTGACCACTCCAAGAACATGAGTGCTCGTTCAATTCGACTTCTCTTCAAACACCAAATGCCTTTGGATACCTACTAACACTTAGTTTCGGAACAGGATTTGCAAAAGTATAAGGTTCCGTTAAAATGGCGGGACAGATGCGCGGCATACTTTGCTCTCTACCAAACATGTCTCATTAGACAAAGTGCCAACTCGTCAGTCGACTGCCATCACGACAAGCATATCTGGGAAGAATGTGAGGCGTTGGATTTGCGTAGAAGAAAAGATGAACTCCAGAAAGTGAAGGAGGAGATGAAGAATAGCGACGCTTGAGTGCGTGGGCGCATGAACGTTATCATAAACTGCATTAATGGGGCTGTATAGCTAGAATAAAGGCCATTAAAAGGAAACAACCTAAGATTGTAAGTCGGTGAATCTGTTTTGTAAACGAGGAGGCGTCATCTTGTGAGATTTCGAGTTGTAGACCCTCATGATATCTGAATCAGTATTTTAGAAAGGTACCGGTCGCAAACTCCTTGGCTTTAGTTGGCAAGCAATTGGTAGTAGATGTTGAAGAGCACGGAATGATATGAACAACATGAAAAAAAAAAAGAGCGCTTTGGTGCTTCAATATGGTTTGTAGGTACGAAATCCGTGACTTCGGGCTTTGGATTTGAATTCAAAGCCAGTCCTGATGGAAGAAAGTGAACACGACTATGTGTTTCGGGAAATCATTAATACGTGACCATAAAATCAGTGGGCCACCCAAATCTAATGAGACATAATACTTTATGACAAGCGTACGTTGCTACACAATACGAGAGATGTCTGAGGCCACAAGCCCTGGCGCCTGTCCACTAGGACACAAGCACAACGGGCTGCAAAAACAGTGGTGTTCAATCTGCCTCCGCTGTCCACACTCTAGTATCAACAGGTAAGTGATATAAAGCTCTAGCATTATTTCGGAGATGATTTTTTACTATCTTTGAAGAAAGAAGTGCGAACTGGAACGACGGCATTAGAAAAATTTATACAACTCGAGCATCCGCCGATGGTCACGTGACTAGCTGAAGCTCGTCTGGTGTCGCCACGACCAACCCCGCCTCCGCGCTCCACTTTATCTCAGGTGCTTCGAAATGCATATTTCTATTCGAAGATCACAAGTCTAATAAAATGGCAAAAGAAAAACTCGCCGTTGCATCTTCAGAGCCCGTGTCTCTCGATGAGACCCCTGTCAAAAACACAAGTACGGAAGCCACCAAGACGGTCGACAAGAAAAAATCTTCAGAAATTACAGGTGATAAGAAGCAGGATAATACTAAGACTAAGGCAGAAAATTCCGCCGCTGACGATGAGCTTGAAGAGGTTGCAGTTGATGAAACTGACGGTAAAAAGACTTCTGATAAGCCAGGAAAACCCCCCGTCAGCAAAGAAAAAGAGCCGTCAAAAGCTGACACGCCCTTGCCAAAACAGAGTACGAAAGATTCAGACAAAAATGACCCCTCAACGGATTCAAAAGCGGCCTCCGAAACAAAATCGTCTGGTTCTAGTGCAGATGCAGATGCTCCGCCACGCCCGGCGCGTCCCGTGTCACCTTTGGTGCAAATGAAGCGGGACTTAAAGGAGGCGTTTCCTCAAACTGAGGATAAGTATATCGAAGCCTTCTTGATTGCCTCGGAGGGTCGAGTAGACCCAGCATTTAACGCGTTGCTTTACTTGCTGGACCCTTCTTTCAAGCCCGAGCCTGTTGTGGTAAAAGCAAAACCAATATCGAAGGATGACAAATCAATGTACACTGATGACGAGCTTTTGGCGCGTCAATTACAAAAAGAATTTGACCGGGAAGAGCGGAAGAGAAGGAGTGCTGCTGCGAAGTCTCGCCAAAGGACCGTAAGGGTCCCTGTAGAAGAAGACGACGAAAGTCCGGATGAAATCGAACAACTAAAGGAGCAATTTTCCCAGGGTTTCGAAGAAGCAAAAAGCACAATTAACGGCTGGGTATCGGGTCTTGCCAAGAAGTTCTCCCTAGATGAGGAGTCTGGTAGCTCCTCTTCCAGACTGAACCTGAACCCAAAACTCTTTGGTGCCTTGGGAGGATCATCGTTCAACTCTGCAAAGAAAAATAATGGGAGGAAATTTGACGAGGACCCAGAAATCTTGTCTCTGGATTTCAGCAGGAGAGTTGACTTGAAAGAGAACGACCCACCAAAGTTACCAACGCGTTCCGGGAAAAAAGAACAGGAGGGCCGTTGGCAGCCTTTGAACTCGGACGTTCCAGTGAGCTCGGATGCCTTTTTGGTGACAGATCTGGAGGAAGAAGACAAGAAATAGAGGAATTGAGCTACTGGTGTATCTGAACGTCTGGGGCACTCTCAAATATTCGTAAATTGAAGAATTTGTTGACATGATGCTGCAAGAGAGCATCCGTCAAGGTTAATATACACAAGTTTCGTAGGATTTATTTTAGTTTTCAGGAGATGCGAACATGTTCATCGTCCGGAAAACCGAATTCGTTTTATCGTTCATACAATCATGACGAAGAGAGACATTGGCAAGCCCCTCCTCATATTTTGCCCAATCAATTTCGGGCGCTTTAACAATCTTATGCTGAGCAGGCAACGAATGTTGGTCAAAAATGAGCCGCACATAGAAGTCTACCAAGTCCAGCTTGGAGGCTTTCTGGGCCTGCTTCCGAAGTAATGAGAGCTCTGCCACCTCGCTCTCAATCCTCTCTTTAGTCAGGGTCAAGAGCGAGGCGCTGGATCCCAAGGAAATATAGTCAACATTCGAATCAAGAGAGCGCATATCCTCTTCTTGGGCGTTGCCCTCATTATGATCGGAATCCAAGTCGTAGTCTTCATCTTTCGGAGTCAAAAGCGGGCATTCGAAATGTTCGTTGCGCGAAAGTTCAAACAGAACCGACTTCTGCCGCTGGTGAAGTCTCAGTGGAGACAGAGAGCTCGACGGGGACGATGGGGAAGGCAGTCTCTCTTGCATTGGGGTGTAGTAGGGCTTAGAATCTAGCTTAGCCTTCTTGGGGCGGTTGGTGATGTCTTCCATCTTCCGTTTAGGGTACATGTCTGTGAGACTGGCGGCCATATTGAACAGTAGCTTCAGGCGTTCGACAAGTAAAGCAGCTTTATCACTAAGTTAATAACACCAAGCCAAACGGGTTTGCATATGCGTGGCAAAACTAACAACCTGTGGGAAGCTCCTGAATGCCGTATTTTTCAGTACACGGAAAAGTCAAACAATCTCTCGTCGATGTGCCGATAGAACGTGAAAATATGTGCGTTTGCCGTCACTGCTTCGGATAGTCAACAAATTATCGACTCCGAGTGCCTCAATCGGTACGGTGGATTAACGGAACGGTGTGAAAATACAGCTTCTGAAAATTTATGTTTCACTCAAGGGGCAGTAGCCGCAGGTATTGATGACTGAACCAAGGGCAAAAAAGCTAAAGGTGTGGACCGAGCGAGCTAAAAGGGGGAAAAAATAATGCAAAGTGTAGACGAGGCGGAGCCTTGAAGGTAAACACTCTTGAATTGCAGAATTTTTCTTCCTCTTTTTTAGTCTGTTTTGTTGGAAGGGGTGGTGAGATTTCGAGAAAGGGGGAAAATAACTGGCAAAGGTGGAAGCTTGAGGAAAAACTCGTGAGGGCAAACACTCGAGGGACGCAACGGTGCGAAGGAGGATAAAATTGCGCGCAAACAGGCACGACACGACTCACTCCGGTTTATAGTTGCCTCACAGCAAACCAGATCGGGGTGCAAGACAATGATTGAAAAGTTCAGAAATCAGGGCAAACTTAGGCACGAACAAATAAATAAACTCTGGTCCTACAGTTTGCAAGCACTAAAGTTTCAAAAGCCTTTTGTATGTATTTTTTTCATCCCATTTTTTTTCTTCACTTCCGCCGATGTCTACCATACCAGACCGCGCCAAGAGACTGAGAGGTTCGAGCCCGAAAACGGAAAAACACACACACACACACACACGCACACGCACATACGCTCTCGAACCGCGTGAAGAGAGCGTAATTATGCGCGGAGCTTGAAACCTTGAGTGCACTTCTGGTGGTGCATTCCCGATTTGCAGCCTTTTGGCAGCAGATTCCTCAATTTCACACCTGAGGCACAAGTAAAAGGAGAAGCAATATCTGGCAAATATCGCATGTGATATTGTTTTTGTTCGAACCGTAACAAGTCAAACTTTGTGTTTGTTCCGATTGCAGCATTCAGCAAGACTTCGATTACATGGTGACTTGAAAGACCGGAATTAGCTTCCTCTTACGGGTGTACTTTCGGACGCTCTTTCAAGACTATTTCGCATTCTCTGGGTGTATTTTTAGCCTTGAATTTTTATTTGAAGCATTTTTAGGCACCGAATATTTTTGTTTTCTTCTTAACTTCGTACACAGGTTGTTGCCTTCGTTTGTGAGTCTCATCGTTCGCTGTAGAGTCGAAACCTTACGTTGTCGTGGGGTCTCGGGTAGTGATAGGTTTGCCTTGCCATGTCGGAATGTGTTGGTGGAAATTAATCTCATGGATATCTATTGTGAAAAGGTAGTACAAGTCTGGCAATACCGGCAAATAAGAAACTTGGGCTCCATGCACATTCAGAAAAGGTCAAAGTTGCAAGTAGCTCCCCCTAGGTTTTTGTCAAGGAGGAATATGACATATGATCAGAGCCAACAGTCTGAAGTGTGCGGTGTATTCGTCAGGCACCCAATATAACAGTCTAATGCTTTCTCTCCCAAATTGTATGCAAGGTGCGGAACTTGAGTGGAAATGCTTTTCAACTGCCATGCCTTTCCAAGTGCATCTTGTGTCCTTTCATTTAACAGGTGCGCATCGGTACATCAAGAAAGAAAGAAAGTGTCGGACGTTGAGTAAATTTTTGTTTCGAAAAGTATTTTTCCGTACTATTATCACATAATTTGGTCTTCTTGAGTTTACACGCTTGAGTTTCTGACGAGTTTCTGACAGTCCCAGAAGGCCTGTTTCGCATGGTAATCGCAAGTCCGCCACACAGAGATGTGGCCTCATAACCAAGAAGGAAAGCGGAAATCTGTCAGTCACGTGATAGATTAGGTTGTCCGTGCTGTCCGGCATGTTGTTTCTTTAAAATAAAAAAAGGCTCACATATCATTGACCAAATTATCCGACTTTAGTGACGGTGCTTGAAGCCGCTGATATCCGATATTACCCGGTTGGTCTGCGACTTGAAGACTCCGTCAGCTCAAGTTGGAATTAACCAGATACGGTTTCGTGGTACGAGATCTAGGTGACAGCATGTCGCTCGTCCAGAAAGCGAGCTGCAGGGAACAATTTCAGCAGGGAAAGAGAAGGAAAGAAAAGAAACAGCCCTCCTCATTTACTTTCTGCGCCCAAACAAACTCCCGACCAGGAATATGAATGAATGACGAAACAGGGACCATATTCGTGGTCCCGTCCTGATAGGCTTTAGGTTGTGCATCCGTAATGCTTGCATTCGCGC
Organism: [Candida] golubevii; assembly: GCA_030582695.1. NCBI lineage: Eukaryota > Fungi > Ascomycota > Pichiomycetes > Serinales > Metschnikowiaceae > Metschnikowia > [Candida] golubevii. The sequence continues at coordinate 22,502 of JAJMGV010000044.1, read as the reverse complement.
ATTCATCTGTTGTGGGTATCTAGCCAATAGAAGCAGTGGCTCTCAGGAGATAAGACTGCACTTCACCGCCTTATGCATACGCGATCCTGTTTGGGTTTTGAATGGTCTGGTACTGCTTGCCTGCCCGAGAGCTCTCCCACGGTTAAGGTGGGAAGGTTGAAATGGCACATACATGTGCTTCTTCCTGCGAGTCAGTGCAACTCAAGGCAAGATTCGTATATATTCCATCCCGTCATTACAAGCTGCTTTTTGTATTGCTGTTGCCTTCCGTGCCCAGCCGTCAACCGCTAACATTCACGTCCTCTCCATTGATCGAGCAATTCAGGCTGCTTCTTGAACAAGTCTAGATATATGTCCGTGGACCCAATCGACCTAGATCAAGTTGAGCTGTCGGCGCAGCTTTGGCACATGTACAAAAACGCTAAGAATCTCATACCTCATCGGTCTCGAATGGAAAATCTTATCTGGAGGATGATGCATGTAAAGAACCAGAAGCTTCGACAACAGAAGCCCCATATCCGGACAAGTCACGACACCAACGCTTTGGCTCCCGACGAAATTCTAGATCTGGTACATCGAGAAATTGATATGCTATCCTCGGAAGAAGCCCAAAATAGTGACTTTAATTATGTTGCTCACATCCGCAACATAAGCAATACTCAACAGTCTCGGAAACGACCCGCACCGTTTCTGCCATTCTTGCTGGCTGTGAACGGCTCATTTCTAGACTCTGGACATGCACAGGTACATTCGAATCTTTCTGCTGCGTTAAAGGATCAAACACTACCTCCGTGTTCGTTCAATGACGATAACGGTTTCGCTTTTCTGCTCGATCCATTGGCATTCGAAGGACCGCAACAAAACTTTCTAGACGACCGAAGTAAGTTGTTTCAATTTTCAGGTCAGTCTAGTGGATTCGAAACAAGCCTTATTCACGAACCCACCCCTTCCTTACCCACGAGGCCAACCTTCACTCACTCGCATTCCGCAAGACCTGCGGATTTTCTTGTTGGCAATAATCTTGTGTCTGACTTCCAAGGGTCTCAGTCCTTCCAGGAAACCCCGGAGCCTGAAGCATCAAATCCTGGTCCAAATCTGTTTCACAGGGGTTCAAATCCCCTGGGCTTTGCATCTTCTGCGCCAAAGGCGATCGGGTTTTCCCGGGATCCATCGCGATATCCCCCTTCAAAACGTCAAACTCCCCTGCTGCTGTATGATCCTTCTTATTTTATGTATCAAGGTGTATCTGTGGGTGGGTTCAATGCGTCCATATCGCGCCAGGGAAATTCACTCGTCAGTGTTGCTGATCATTTCAGTGCTCTGCTGCGTCCTTTCACACCACACGAAGATGATATCGGCTCCATTCCTGACTACATGAATTTGGGCAACCCTCAGTACGATCCAAACCCACTACTTTCAGCCAGATCCTCGCTTGTTGAGCCCCTGATGATGAACGATAACGACTCAAAAATGACATACTTCGATACTAATATAAGGGGAGCTCCTGTGCCTCTCTTATCGCTGCAACTGTCACAACAGGAGGGTCAAAACCCACAGTGTACATCTCCCAACGGCTTCTCGTGGAGAGAGAACTATATTGATGATGCAGGAAGTCCGGTGGGATCTGTATCTACGACAAATTCTGCAACCACACCTTATTTTACTCGCTCGGTTTCGCTGCCCAAGAAAAAGAACAAAAAAGTGAAAGCGAGAAAAAAGAGTGAAGCAAATGAATCACGAGCAACAGCAACCAATGACAAGGGTATCCGCCTAAACGGGCAAGAGACCAAGGTTGGAACATCCGTGCCATCTGGCGCATCCACCAAGACGAATGCCAAAGGCAACTCGGGGCAAGGTGGATCTGGTTCCATATCTAATATCGAGTGCGCCAACTGCTTCACTAAAACAACGCCATTGTGGCGAAGAAATCCTCAGGGTGAGCTGCTTTGTAATGCGTGTGGATTGTTTTTGAAACTACATGGAACAGTTCGTCCCTTGAGACTTAAAACGGATGTAATAAAGAAGAGGCAGCGTGGGCAAGGAAACGGGAATACCTCACGAAAGAGCTCACTGCAACCGTCCGGTGGGTCGCAGAAGAACTCCAAGTCAGTTACCGATAAGGATAATACAGACGGTGATGACTTGAACCCTAAGTCTACTCACAATGGCCTAGATGGGTCGTCTGCCCAAAAGGTTATCAATGGCAATGAAGATCCTGCCAAGAGATTTGCGTTAGTCCAGAGCGATGATGCCCCGGTAGATGAACTCGAAAGAGAGGGCGGATGGTATTCAATGCCTCAACATCATGTGAAAATTAATGCTGAAGCTCATGGAGATTCCAAAGGGCAATGGGATTGGCTTAGTCTCAATAGGTAAATTAATAGTTGAACTGACGTCCACTGTGAGTAAAAATTGTGACTTTTTGACGCGATCACGCAAGATCGCGCATTCCATGTAGAAGATAAGGGAGAAAGTTGATAACATACGCGAAGACTTCCTCATTCGGCACCATCACCATGTTCCCAAAAGTCACTATAGAGTATTGTGCACGGTGCAAATGGCACAACCGAGCTGTGTGGTATCTTCAGGAGATTTTACAAACGTTTAGTGATCCCGAGAAGAACCTAGTTGCAGAAGTGTCCCTATGTCCTTCTTACGACAAACTGGGGATTTTCCTTGTTACAGTGGCAAAGCAAGAGGGGGAGAATAAGATCATCTACTGCCGAAGAATGAAAAAGTCCAGTGACTCGCAAACAGAGCCTTACCATTATGATGGGTTTCCGGATTCAAAATTGTTGAAGAACCTTATAAGAAATGAGCTCTTTCCTGAGCATGGTCTTGGTCACGTAGATGGGCAGTCAGATATGTTAGCCGAGTGCATTCCCTGCCGGGAAAATGAATGATTGTAATACTCGAAACTTTGCTTAACCTAGACTTCTGTACTTTAATTACCATGGATCAAAGTGCATACTGATATTATTGCTAGAATATTCCAATTGCCGTGAACAAGTAAAGTCTGAGTTGATGAGTGGTTTGTTTGTAGTTGACCTCTATATATACAAGCAAAAGCCGGAAAATATAATACTGACGTTCTTTGTATATATATTGCTTATTTCGAAAGAATGCTTCGTCTTCTTCTTCTCAAGTATATTCAACAAAAGCCATGTTTCCTAACCATGCTCTCCAATTTCATGGAAAACGGTCCAACCAGAGATTTATTTATTATTATTCTTTTTCATTGACATTGATGAATTATACATATACTAACTAAAGGTACGATTGAAGCTACTCGCCATCAGTGTACACATCGCTATCGTTATCATCGCCTTCCCCGTCCTCTTCCTCGTCTTCACTCTCAATAAAGTCATCAACGGCATAGCTCACTTCTTTTCTTCTTCTTCCAGGGGCCGACTCATCTACAACATAAAGATCTTCCAACTCCTCCTCAAGACTAGGGGCTTTGCGTGCTCTTCTTGTTGTGGCCGTTGATGCTGGCTTTGTTTCAACAATAGCATCATCGTCGGAAGGAATCACAATCGAGTCTTCGTCGTCTGAGTCAAAAAATGACTTCTTTGCCTTTGTTGACTTTTTGGATCCATTAGCAGAGCTGGAACTGCTCGGTGGCTTTTTGAAAAATGTAGGGAGGTTGTCTGAGGGCACAGTAGACTCTTGCTTTGCAAATGGAAGAGTACTTTGGACATCGGTAGATGTGGAGTTGGAAGAGCCAGCCTTAGGTGTGGTTGCACGCTTGGTCTTGATTGTGTTAGACGCAGTACTTGACTTTTTGGCAACCTTCTTCTTTGTAGCGCCATATTCAGCATCTTTGTCCTCCGCTACAACCCTTCTTCTTTTCTTTGGAGCCTTCAGGCCTGGGCCACCACTCATGCGCGAGCGCTCGTACTCATCGGCCTCCATGAACTTTTTCCAGCTCTCTAAAAAGATCTCCAAGTCCTCATTCCACAAGTCTTTGGCAGTTTTGTTGAACAATATGTTCAACTCTTCTTCCTTTTCACCCTTTTGTTGCAACAACTTCTCGTATCTCTCGCGAGTCAATGCCCAAAGAGACATTCCAAGTAAATAATCGTAGTGAGAGTAAATGTTTTCGGGAACATGAACATTTTCTTCCGACTCGATCTCATTCACATTCTGCTCATTTATAGCATCAATATCACCAATTTCTTTTTCCTCTTCTTTGAGTTGCTGTTCAGCATCTTCAATGAATAATCCCTGCTCATCAGCTTTGACTTGCCTGCCTTGCTTGTTAAAGCGAGCAAAATTCAAGTCAGCAAGCATCTTAACCAAGAGCGATCTCTTTTTATTCGAAATGCTCAACTCCTTATCGATAATCAACTTGATAAATCTAGCTTGTTCGCTCAATTTGACTAACTGATTTTGCAACGCCTCCGCCATATGGTCCTTGCGCTTTTGATAGTAGAGCAATCTCACAAAATAGAAATCTTTCAAGATCTCAATTGGGGAGTCGTATTTCTTGATCTTGCCCTCTGCATCGAAAGCAACCATGTTTGTCAAATTCACACTTGACACAAGTTTGAATCTTTCGAGCATTCCCATTCTTCTCGTTTTGTGCATCTCTGTTTCGGACAACTTGACCACAAATCGGATCTGCGACGTATGTTGTTCTTCCATGTCTTTGATCCAAGCGTTTTTCTCGTTATCCATAGCTTCCTGCAAAAATTCCTTCATGTTGTTCGTCCAGAGCTTCACTGGAAGCTCTGTAATCTCGAGGGTTTTGTCGTCTATTTCTTCGATCCTCCCCTTGATTTTAAACCTTCCGGAATCAACTTTTTCCGTCTCGCCATCCCATCCTCGGTACCATGGAACCATTTCTTCACACTCTTGGCCATCCATGAGCCTTCTAATATTAGCAACTAAGTCCTCTGGATTGAATGGAGGGATGTTTGTCGACCAACCGGTACCAATTCCTTCAGCTCCATTAACCAAAAGCATAGGTACCACAGGCAAGTACCATTCAGGTTCGACAGTTTGCTCATCGTCCTGGATGTACGTGTAAAGCTCGTCATCCAAAGGATTGAATACTTTTCTAGTAATCTCGTTCAATTGCGTGAAGATGTATCTTGCAGCGGAGAAATCTTTACCACCAGCGGCACGTGTACCAAACGCACCGTTTGGCTTCAACAAGTTCAAGTTGTTCGACCCGACGAAGTTTTGCGCCAAGCCAATAATAGTTTGCATCAAGGACTGTTCACCGTGGTGATACGCTGTTTTCTCGCCGATATAACCTGCCAACTGTGCCACCTTCATCTCGTTAACAAGATTTCTTTTGAAACAGCCAAAAATGACCTTCCGCTGTCCAGGTTTAAATCCATCTAAAACAGAAGGAATCGATCTGATGTTGTCAGCCATTGAGAACAAAATAAGCTCCTCGTTGATAAAGTTGCTGATTGGAATAACCTTCATTTCCGAGTCAAGATGAGTTCCAGGCCGGAATCCTTGCAACCACTCCTTCCGCTCATCGGCCATCTTTTTCGAAAAAGCCAATTCAATAAGCTTAGGATCTTCTTCTTGAAGAGCATGAAACTCTTTCATGTGCCTGTCTAAGCGTGAGAAGTACTCCCTCGCTTCCTCTGCAGTGGAAGTACCCAAACCCTTGTAGTATTTGTGAGACCAGCGAACGTTTCTTCCCTCAGTATCTCTCCAAGCCTCAAACTCGGGCATGGAATAGAATGAGATTTTGCGCAGGTCCAGGCGACCTCTTCCTTTGATGCTAACTTTCACAATGGGAGTAATGAACTCAAGCAAGAATCCGGGAATGCTAAGAAGCCCGGGGAAAGTCGATTCAAAGAAGTTGATGAGCAAACCCTTGATATGCGAACCATCGTGATCTTGATCGGTCATGATCATCACATGGCCGTATCTCAACTCTTTCACATTATCAATATTGTACGCCTTTTTGTGCTGTAGCCCAATGATTTTTTTCAAGGCAGTAATCTCTGCGTTTTTTGCAATCTGATCTGCGGACGCCTCACGCACGTTTAACAACTTACCACGAAGTGGAAAACAGCCATAGTGGTCCCTTCCAACAACTGAGAAGCCTGCAACGGCCAAGGATTTGGCCGAATCTCCCTCAGTAAGAATTAAGGTACACTTGTACCCATCCTTGGTTCCAGCTTTGTTAGCGTCAACTAACTTCACCTGGCCTTTGATTCTGGACCTTCTCTTTCCGTCCTCCTTTTGCAAAGCCTTATCCTCATTGGCATCTACAATGCTTCGAATAGCATCGATAATACTGGTCTTCATGATCTTTCTGATGAACTGATCCGTGATAACGGCTTTATCCTTCTGTTTTGTGGCGAACTGTCCAGGCCTGGTGGTGAGTTGTTCTTTCGTTTGAGAGGTGAAAGCAGGATTCTCGATAAGACAGTTGATGAAAACGAACATATTGTTCTTAATTTGGGGAGCTTTGATCATCAACTTCTTCTTTCCTGTTTCTTTCTTGTTTAACTCATCCAACAACTTCTGGATAATTTGGTCAGAGATGAACTTAACATGTGTTCCACCCGCCGTGGTGGCAATCGAATTGACGAAACTTACTTGGTTGAAAGTACCATCGCTAACAGCAAATGCAACTTCCCATCGGTCATTAATCACTTCGTGAACAAGCGAAGTGTAGTTGTTTGCTTGTTGCTCGATGCTCAAGCTAGGGCTTCTCTCATTGATGGCCTTCACGTACATCTCGACATACCCCTTGAAGTTTTTCACTGCAAGCTTCTTACCGTTTAGGTAAATGCTACAGTCTTTAACTGTACCACATAAGTCGTAGACTCTTCTGCGCAAAACACAAAGAATATCTTCATCAAGTGTATCCATGTGAAACTTCGCAAGGTCAGGCTTAAACGTAACTTTGGTGTATTCGCGCTTGTTCTTCACCTTAGTAATGCGTGGTTTGGAGACCTTCAGCATGTTTTCCGACCATGTTTGCTGGTAAAGCTGCCCCGTATTTTGATCGGAGGTCTCGAGGTCGAATTCCGTCGAGAAGATGTTACAAAGCTTAGCTCCAAACCCGTTTCTACCACCAACAACCTTTTTATCATCATCGTCGTAGTTCGAGGACGTAAGCAAGTTTCCAAATATCATTTGCGGGATCCACATTTTTTCCTTATCGTGCATTTCCACAGGAATACCTTTACCGTCGTTCATAACAGAAATGGTGTTTGTGGCAGGGTCGATGTCAACCCTGATGTTCTTCATCGACTTGTCCCGGATCTTGTTGTCGGCAGCGTTGACCAAGATTTCGTCGAAGATCTTGTACAATCCCGGGACAATAGTCACTTTTTTAAACACCATCAGCTCTGACGCGTCATCGAAGCACCACATCTCTACCTCATTCTTCTCCACTGACCCGATGTATGTATCTGGTCTCTTCAAAATATGCTCCAATTGTGAGAGTTTCTGGTACTGATTCGACGCACTAACACCATTTTTGGGGGCAGGCGTGCTGTTGCTAGATGACGCGCTACTGTTGGAAGACCCAGCCGATCTAGCGGTGCTCTTCAGTGGGGCTGTTACCTCTTCCACATCGGAGTAGGAGTCATCAGAATAATCCGACATCTCTTTAAAGCCTGGCAGGGGTTTGAGAACGTGTGATTTATCCAAATTTTCTGGATCAAGCTTGGAAAAGGCTGAGGTAGTACGGATGGGTTTTCCGTGTTTTGATCTGGATGGTGGCAGAAGACGCGAATTTCCAAAACATCCCCCATTCCGAGCCCAGACCGCAGGCCACTGCCGGGCTGGCGCCGCAGAGAAAATAATTTTCCGAAACAGGACGAAAAAAAAGGCCCGGTGTTGCGATTTATGATACCGATGTTATATGCAACCCACGAAATGAGGGCCGTATATCCTCGAAGTATCGATGTTTATGAATTGTGCAGATGCTAATGGAACAGTGCAATCTGCGTCTACGTTTATGTATGAGGCCCTGGCAAAAGGAGGTGATGAGTGAGAACTTTCATCTTGCACGGAGTGCGAATTGTCGTTCCTGAACCATGTGGAATTCGCCAGTTTGAGTGTTCATGTACTGTGATATTTGACGCAACCACTTGTAAGGCAAAACTAACTTCCTTTTATTACACTTCTCATATACTCAACTACTCTGTGCCATCAGTCTCTAATTTGCTCCAGTATGGGCTCTGGTATGAATGCCCGAACTTCGACAGCCCAGCAAATGCATAAAGTCTTGGGCAATAATGGCTTGTCCGACCCAAAAAAAAAAAAAGTTCGGAGCTTCATTGTGCCAAATAAATTCTCTGAAAACGCGGAACTTACCTAAGGTTTGAAGTAGTCTTCAAGCACGCTTCGCTTCCAAACTCTTTTTTTCTCTGTCCACTTAAAAAATAAATGTAACATTGCATCTCCGAGGTTTGGCAAAGAAAACTGGAGCCCAAAAGATAACAACGATTATTCATATCTTGTTAAGGGGATTATTACTTTTGCCGCTTTTTGCCTCTTGACATTCTTTCCTGGATTTTTGAAAACTCGGCGTCGTCTGGTATGCTTCTTTTCTTTCCCTTGGGCTTGCCATACTTGGCCTCCAAGGACAGAATCAAATCATCCATGCGACCACTATTTTTCTTCTGAATTATCGCCTTGAGGTCATTCTCAGAGCCTGCCTTCTTCAGTCCAATTATCTTGGCTAATTCGCTAGCCTCCTGGGCCTCTTTCGCCATTTTCTTTAATACCTGTTTCACCTTGGTTTTGCGGGACTTCTTGTACTTTTCCCACGTACGTGACATGGACTTGTCTATTTCCATTTCGTTATTCTTGACCGCGGAATCAACAATATCAAAAACACGATTTTCCAGCAGCTCGTCAAACTCTAGGTGCGGAATCACCTCAAAAAGCCGGAGAAAGTCGCCATCGTAGTAGACAAAATTGTGCAAAATGTCATGCTTCTCCTCCTCGGACCCCTGGTAAATCTCTCTATCCTCATCAATCATGTCCATTGTGATTTTCTCGGTCATACTTTGGAAGTATTTCTTCCAGTCAAAGTCTTCTCCTGAAGCATCTGCAGACTCACTGACTGACCCTGTGGTATCGTATAACTTCCGCTTGTGAGGGTCGGATAGTACGCTATACGCCAACTGAATTCGGGGAAAATGATTCTCGTCCTCGTTCGTTTGTAGCTGTTGGATTTTGTCCGGGTGATACTGTAGCGAAAGCTTCTTATACGCCTTTTTGATCTCCACGGGAGAAGCGGAGGCACTCACTCGAAGCGTTTCGTAGAGGTCGAAATCCATTATCTTTCCTGTACTTAGAGTACCTGGCGTATCTAAAGAAAACAATAAGCTGAATTTTGCTTTTGCAAAATCTGAAGGTGGAAAAAAATGCAGTTCTTGTTAATGAAGCTGCGGCTGACAGAACCGGCTGGATTTCGATCCAAGTCTTCGCGTCTTCTTTTTATGTGGAGCGCCCGCGACGTATGAGCCCAGTCACGATATCTCTAGAAGCAGTCGACATTCATTGGGCCAAAGAAAAACAAACAAAAATAAGAAAATAAAAAGCCAAGATAAACCGCACAATCAAGAAGAAAACTAATTGAAGAGTCAGACTAACAAATTCTTGAGCCCGAGACTCTATACGTAGTGTCAACAGAATATTCCACTATTTATGTTCTCGTTATTTCGGCATAGGCCCAAGCGTTTTGCAGCCAACGCCTCTTCGTTCACAACCTACTTCTTCAATTCTTCAATAGACTCGCCAATTGCTTTGGTAACCTTCTCTACGTGTCCCTCATAGACAGAAAAGCCCATGTGTCCCACACGGAAGTACTTGCCAACTAGAGCCTTATGAATTCCTCCCGCGACCGTGAATCCTTTTGTTGCCAACTTAGCCAACAAATCTGGCCCGTTAACATTATCTGGGAAGTAAACTGCCGTCAAGCCATGGGCAGCCACATTTCGGTTCACAGGCAAAATCTTCATGCCCAACCTTTCCATTTCGTCTTTGAAGTGAGTGGATACCTGATCGTGCTTCGCGAATCTTTGTTCCAAAGTTTCCCCAAGAATTTCATCCAAGGACACCTTCAAAGCTGTTATAGTTTGCACAGCAGGTGTGGCAAAGTATGCGCCCGAGCCGGATTCGTAAGCTTTCATGATCGGTGTCCATCTCTTCAATGAGGCGAAAAACGTCGAGTCCTTTGGTCTAGCCAACGCCTTTTCCACTGCTCTGGACGACGCGTAGAAAATAGACAAGCCGGCAGGAACGCCAATGGCTTTTTGAGAGGCCGTCAAGGCAAAATCCACACCCCATTTATCGAACTCCAAGTCCTCGACTCCAATTGAGCAAACACCGTCTACAATGATCAATGTTTCAGGCGAGATTTTGCGTACAAGTTGAGTGATCTTCTCAACATCAGACACAACAGAAGTGGAGGTGTCCACGTGGGTGATCGTGATTGCAACGTACTTTTCTTTTTTCAAATGCTCCTCGATTTTGTCAAGCGGTACAACGTCTCCCACAGGGGCTGTAATCACATCAACGTCGGCATCGTAAACCTTTAAACAATCGGCAAATGAGTCGGAGAAAAAGCCCGTCAGCAATACAAGCACCTTATCATTTTTTTCCACCAAGTTTCCCGCTGCAACGTCCCACCCCAACGTTCCGGAGCCTGCAAGGACGTAAGGTTGAGACTTAGGGTCGGAAGACTTAAACAATGTACGCAAGTTTTGCAACACCGACTGGAAAGTCTTGACAAATTCAGGAGACGTGTGTGCTTGTGATGGAGTGGTCATAGCGTATAACACAGAGTCTGAAAACTCGATCGGGCCAGGAATCATTGTGAGCTTGTGCTCAGGCTGCTTATAAGGACCAGTCATAATGGAGGTTTGTCTGAAAGATAAGCGGAGAGGATGGAAAGTTGATAAGAAATGTCTGATTCTTAAAGGACAAGGGTGAAATGTCTTTTTGCTTCCAAAAAACCTTTTTTTTATCATGCAACAGTGCAAGTTTTTGGATTCTAGATTTTTCAGGGGAAAATAGGTGCAAGATTGCCGAAACAACTGTGCCGTTAGTTATAGTGTGGGGCGGACCACCGAAACCAGGAGTGCATCTAAGCTTACCTCTGGTTATCAAAGCCATGCCGCGGCTTTTGATGCCGGAAATGTCCCGGTTGTCCGGAAAATTCCGCGCGGCCGTCTGGCGCTATCCACCAACCACGGGCAGATGATAACAACTCATAATAGTGTAGTGCTACATGTGACGCGAGGGATTCGTCTTTGATGAAATTTTGTTTTTTTTTGAAACCCTGTATATTTGCCTTTTGTGACGCCTCTACACGTCTACGGGATCTGATAATCAAAAACTCTAGGAAGTTTGCAATCTTTGTCCCGCCACCCTCACGACCGAAGCCGCACCCATCCATGATTTTCGCCCGGTGTCCCCAAAACAACTCGTCCGGTAAACGGGCACTAGTCTTCTCCTCGAGGCTCGAGGTGCGCAATCCGTAAGTCGAGAACAATTTCAAAGTAGATCGACCGTTCCAAGATATTGTTTTTTCTTTTTCATTTTCGACGGTAAAAAGGTTTTCGAGATAATAATTAGCCGAAATTCTTCGAATAATCTACTAGAGCCCATAGGTGGAACTTGAGTACAAATTTTTAAGCAATTTGTTTTTCGACTCAAATTTGAAATTGAGTCATGCTAATTTGAAAGTTGTTAAGACGGGTGAACATGCCTTAAAAAGAAAATCTCAGTTTGGGCTGGGAAAAATCGAAAATCTCATATTTAAATGTCTCAACAAAGCGGAGTGATAAGAAGTTTATTACTTATGACTATTTGAAAAGCTTAAGGTAAAATTTATGAGAGTTCTTGAGTTATCTACCTCTTTTATGATTCGTGGCTGCCTTCAAAAGTGTGCGGTCTGCGTAGCGGCGAAGATGCAATAATAAACAGGAAATCGAGCATCTGGCCAGATGCCAAACTTCCTCTTCAGCCCAATAATTACAGATTTTCTCAATAATTACTTGTGCCTGAGCGCAAAAAATAGTTCAAAGAAAATCAGTCCCCGGTCGTAAGGATCTTACTCCTATTTGGTTTGCAACCGACCTGAACTTCATGCAGAGGCTCGCACTCATAACATGACATCACGCTGAATCCATCCTCTGAAGTATACAATGCTCCCAAAGTTCTCTCTACGAGCCCACAAAGCTCCTCTCACATGCATAGTACATCATCAAGACAAGCTCGTTTCCTCAGATAGAGACGGCTGGGTTATTATTTGGAATCTAGCCTCACGAAGACCGATCGCGTTGTGGAGGGCCCACGAAGGGCATGTTCTCACTCTAAAACTGACATCTATTGGGCTTATATCGCATGGAAGAGACTCAATGATACGTATTTGGAATACAGAATCCAAAGAAATCGAAAAATGCTCAAGAAATGGCCTAGACATTTGTGCTATAGGTACAAATCAGGGGCCAGAACTTCCGAAGCCCTCTCATGCTGAAATTCCAGTCAATGCTCTCAACTTCTGCAATGTGGATTTTTGCGAGGGGCTATTGATCACGCCCGCAACAGTGGATTCAGAAAACTTCGATGTCTACGAAGTAAGTGATCCATTTGGATCTTTTCATTTCAAACGCGTTCTCCAAAATGTGTCATCGCAGAATGTGCGGACAAGTGAGAATGTGATCGAGGAGATTGGTGTCCCGGATGAGACTGGAAAACGAGGAGGCCACGGAATTATCATGCGTACATTGTTTGTGCGCAGGGACCTTTTCTTTGTGGGATACGAATCAGGAGCTGTCTGTGGATTTAGGTTGGAACATGCTAATCGAGATACATATTTCGAGAAGGACCGTGTGGTGCTTTTCAAAGATTACAGACCCACAGTTTTGTTTAGTGGGACTGATCACAAACCTCTGCCCATTTTGTCTATCGAGGTAGATGCAAAAAACCTACAATTGCTCACCGGGTCTGCGTCTAAGAAGCTCATCATCTACGACATCAGGCATTTGCTAGAAGAAAATTCTCCTCAGACACATCGGGATGATGACCCGATATCGGTCTCCCATAATCTTAGACACTATGGTATTCAATGTGTGGCTGCCACTGATGGGATCATATTGGCCGGCTTTTGGGATGGCATAATCAAAGGGTATACCAGGGACTTCGAAGAGATCATGCGCCTAGAGCGCAAGGAGGAAGCAATAAAACCTGAAGGTGATGATAATTTATCAAGACCAGCAAAAAAATCGCTTTGTATGAGCGTTTGGACCGCAAGACAATTAGGATCAAACGAGGGCCGCGTTCCAAGCCGAAAGATCACCTTTCGGAATAGTGTCGTCGGGCAGGAGCCCTTGCTTTTTGTCGGTTATGGCGATGGGCTCATAAGTGCGTTCCTGGGTATCTATTGAAAGGTTATATAAATGGGTATAAATGAGTGTTGTGCTACTTATAGGCATTGGCGTGACTGAACGGTCAATTCCTGTGTTGATGATTGGGATCTTCGGCCTTTGGGATCAAACTGCGCTCCCCGCCACTCATATTGTAATTGCTGCTGCCTCCGTAGAACAGTCTTCGCTTGTGATTTTTGCCCAGACTGGAGTTGGAATTTGTCTTGTGTAGGGAATTATTGCTGCTGCTACTGCTTCTAAGTTGTGGGTTAGCAGTGCCACGCTGGGAGTTGCTCAGCAGACCAACCAGAGACTGTCTGGCACCGGAACTGTTCCTTGCATATTGGTTTTGTGTCAAGCCATGCGAACTGTTTCTCTTCAGCAGCAGGCGACGAAGTCCCAGGCTCCCATTCTCTGTACCACGTCCAGCCTGTGGCTTTGAGGTGCCACGCTGCTTAGGAAGCGTTTCTTGTGAGGAATTACTTGCTTCAGGGGAGAGTCTCATGGAGTTGCGGTTACGTCTTTTAGACAGTTGTGACGCCGCACGAGAAACCTGGCGTGTAGATTCACCGGATACCCTCAAATCTAGGTCGGCAAAAGAAGTTTCTAAGGAGAGGGCCGACTCATGAAGCAAGTCATCTAGACTGATCATTTTGGGAGTATGTTCAGAGACTCTGTCGAAGACTTCAGGAATTTTGTCTCTGAGCACATTAATGATCTCGACGTTGTCCAGAAGAATGGATTGGCACTCTTCTCCATGCGTTTTGGCAACCTTAGCCAAAAGCGAAAGCAAGGCCAAAATCGACTTGTTGCGCTCCACGAGAATATTGTCCATCGATATTCTCTTCGCATTGAGGCCCTCCATAAGTGCCCCCACGTCTTTCTCGTTGGTGTTGAGTTTTGCCAGAAGATCGGTCATCGCTCTGGAAGAATCCAGCTTGTACGTGTCGAGCTGTGTAGATAATTTTGTGAGTTCTGCCTGATAGTGGCGTTTGTACTCGCCCTGAGCGGCCACTAAAGCATCATAAGAAATCTTGAGGCGCTCGAATTCAGCAGTCGATGATGCAGATGACTCCTGGAGGTTCTCACAGCGAATCTTGTAGTTTTTCATGGTTTGTTTCATTGATTCTGACTCCAGGCTTAAGTCATCAAACTCAGTTTCCAAGTCTGCGATTCTGCGCTCCTTGCGCTTGAGCAAAGCATTCACCATATCGTTTTCATGCTTGCAATTCGCTAACTGGTCCACCAAAGAGTCGTTTTTGGACGCCAAGATGGCCGCTTTTTTCTTGTAATCTCCGCATGACGATCGAAGCACTTCCAACTCGTTTTTCAAGGTGTCAATTTGGGAATGAAGCGAGTCGATCACACGAGAAGTCGGTTGCTGTTTCCTGGGGCTCTCTTCCATTTTTGGCTTGATGAAAACAATAGTCGGCGACTGGTTGTTGATGTTCGCGTCTATTCAATTACTGGGTAAACCTCGGGTCTAAAATGTTAGGTATAGACTGAGCAAAGATAGGGCGGCTAAAAGAATAAAGTCGAATAAAGAGTCTTGCGTTGACCTTCTCGTTAAAGTTTTATCTTTTGCCAGAATTTAGCTCTGCTAGTAAGGTTCAAAAAAATTGTTCAATCTGTCCCTTATGCTGTGAAAAAGAATAACCTGTATGGGAGCCGGTGTTTTTCGTACGTGCTGCGTGTCAGAAGTTCCTCAACTGAGTGTGAAGTGGGCCCGTGCACCAGAGATAAGTCCCTGGCGGAGCTGTTCCAATCCGGCCGCGTGGAGGACACGCTCATTCATTACAATACAGTAGGTTCAATTTGGTGGGAAAAGTTTCGGTGGATCCTATATAATCGTGCACTACTTTTTTCTTCTTTTCTTTTTTCGAACATAGTTCGGCTTCATTTGGGTATCCGTTGCCCCCAGGTACGCGATTCTTCGTTGAATTCTGCTGAGAGAAATACTGAGCATAAAATGTAACAGAACAAGAGCGAGATTGCGGGTCTGGGCCGAACAATCTGAGAACACTAACCCGAATGAAAAGCAACAGGGAAGATTCTATTATTGCCTCAATAGGATGTACTTCTTCTTTTTTCTTTTTCTTCTTCTTTTTTTAATGGCTCTTGAAGATATTGTAGATTTGGAATCGTTTTGAGAGACAAGTCATCTGAGTCAGAATATATTCTGGTTTAAGTTAAACCTGGCAGTTCCTAGGTGCGCAGTTGAGTTTTTATGTCTACCCGTACCCGACTCCCACAGTCTTGATCCAAATGTCCACATTTTTCAGACAGGGCGTTTCTTTTAAAAAAGACTCATCAATTAAATTCAAAGAAAACATGAAAAGAGGAACTTAAAGTGGATATAGAGGAAAAAAAAAAAGTGTCGTCTCTACAACCTGTTTCTACGTCTCCCGGCTGCTTAGTACCTTTGCTCCAATCTAAGAGTATTGTCGATGTGGATGCTTCAGATTCGCAATGCAGCTGTTGCACCAACTATTTAAGTCCGGAAAACAAGACTGTTCCACCAAAATGCATGCCGACCATGAGTTCTGACATTTTTTTTTTTTTTTTTTTGGCTCTTTTCTTCTATGATCGAGAACCTTGAATGACCCGATCTGCGGCTCATGTATCATGCCTTGCAATTGCAAGAGATGGCCTATTCGCTCGAGATTGAAGTAGGCAAAATTACATCGTCTATTAATCTTGTGGAGCTTGGGCACACAATTCTCGAAGGTTGGAGGTTTCATATTCCATTACAAAATACAAAAATGCGATAGTTGAGGTGTCAGAAGTTTTCAAAATTGTAAAGCGGCTCGAGCTTACAATGGCAAAACGAAAGCACCTGAAGCGTGCTTTCGCCACTGACGGAGAGAACGTTTGGGGCCAACTCCGTTAAGCCCGGGAGACCGGTCACCTGAAATAAGCTCTACCGGTCAACCGGTCAATTTGGGAAGAGAAGAATTTATGTGCAGACTCGTACATGCGGAGTCTTCCACATTAGGACGAATTCCGTGTTGTTTACGGACTGCCGCTTTATTTTGTGACGAACTAGCTGCATAGAGGCTGTTGACGTTTACGGCTGCGAAAGTCTGCCCACCATCCAAAACTTATAGCAAGCGATCTGTAGATCTATACGGGATTTGCAGAATTCGGAGAACATAAAAAGAGATCCGACATGCTAACTTCCACTATCTTATTCCTCATCAACACTTGTTATTTAGATATCCATCTCAAATTCGAGGGCCACAGTCAGCAAGTCGCGTGCTGTTTGCTTGCGCGGCTGTTGCTCGGCCTGCAGCGACACGGAAACGGAAGCAGAGGCAGGGCACCACAGCAAAAGCCATCAACACCCTTTTCGAAAAACGCAGAAAACTTCCAAGGACAATGCTTGAAGTAAAATATTAAATAGACATGGTTCTGTGTGCCCGAGCTAATGAACAACCCAGAACATACCCCCAAATCCTGAAAGCGCTTTCTGATACGGAAGTGTGTCTTGCACACAATAGCGAAGCCCCTGCTGCCGTTGTTGAAATGTAATGGAAACGACGTGTTAAATGCGTTCCCATGGGGTTATGTATATTAGATTATTCTATCGCTCAGGTCTAAAATCTTCTCGTTTTCTCGTAGTGAAAAATTTTCACCTTGGGAAAAGGTCGTGCGTGTACCATGGTCATTTCGACATGTAATACTGTGCACTCCAATATGCTGTAAGTTCAACAGCCGTTGCATTACTAAGATGTGTAGTAAGCTCGGAGATGCACGATTATTCGGAAGTCCTGCAGCACGGTAAACCCTCGCCCTGTATCTTTTCATCAATTCACAGGTTCCGTCTGGAAGATATATATTTGAGCAAATCCCCACCCCGGCGACGTTTTGAGGATTATTCCCATCATCAATCTTCAAGTCTTTGTCTGTGAAATTTACAGATAGTTTATCGAATCTTCTTACGCACAGCTCCGAGACGCAACACACTCATCCCCTACAGTATATTGTGGAGAGACAAGGGGAACAATTGTCACGTACTGCAGGAATTCTTCTGCTAGAACAATTGAAATATGACCACTGTGACAGTCTACAGGCCTTCTAGGTCGAACGACCCTGATGTTGAGGATTATCCTGGTGAATTGTCCGATCCTGTCGCAGAGTATGTGGTGGACCCAAGCACAACTCAATTCTTGACTCAGGTTGAAACTTTATCCCGCAGAATGTCGCGCAAATCGACAAGAACGATTTATGACGGCGATTTGGAAGTGAACCCGGAGGACTTCGAGTTGCTGAAGCTTTATAAGACTTTCCTCTACCATGCGGAACAGGAGGGCCTCATACTCCGCGAATTGGGCGTTTCTTTCGAGAACTTATCGGTGTATGGCAAAGACCAAACATACACATACTTGCCAACGATGACAGATATTTTGAAGGGGCCTTACGGTGCCATTCGTTCCGCCAGAGAAGCAAAAAAAATCGAAGACCGCGCTATTTTGGACAGTTTTGATGGCCTTGTGAAAAGCGGAGAGATGCTCTTGGTCTTGGGAAGACCAGGTTCAGGGTGCTCGACTTTCTTGAGAACCATCAGTGGCACTGAAACAGAGCTGTACACTGGACTCGAAGGTGATATCACTTATGACGGAATTGATCGTACGGAAATGTGGAAAGACTTCTCTTCCGATTTGATCTACAACCCGGAGTTGGATGTACACTTCCCCCATTTAACTGTGAAGCAGACGTTGGACTTTGCTCTTGCGTGCAAAACCCCAAACAAGAGAGTGAACGGCAAATCTGTACAGGAGCACATTGACTACAACAGAGACTTGTTGGCCACAGTGTTTGGCTTGAGACACACCTACAGCACTAAGGTTGGAAACGATTACGTTCGTGGTGTATCTGGTGGTGAAAGAAAACGTGTGTCGATTGCCGAGGCATTGGCTTGTGAGGGCAAAATATACTGCTGGGACAATGCCACCAGAGGTCTTGATGCGTCGACCGCATTGGAATACGCTCGTGCCATCAGAGTCTCCACCAATTTGTTGAAGAAGACCGCGTTGGTGACGATTTACCAAGCAGGTGAGAACATTTATGAGACTTTTGACAAGGTCACCGTCTTACACAGCGGAAAGCAAATCTACTTCGGACCTATTTCCGAAGCCAAGGCTTACTTCGAAAGAATGGGGTATCAGTGTCCTCCCAGACAGACTACAGCCGAATTTTTGACCGCTGTCACTGACCCTGCGGGTAGATTTCCAGCTAAGGGCATGGAAAATAAGGTACCACAGACCGCTGAGGAATTTAGAGACTACTGGAAAAACTCGCCCGAGTTCAAGAAGCTCCAGATGGAGATCAAGCATTATAAGCAACAATTTTCCCCCGAGGAAACAAAGTCGGTCTTACTCAAATCCATGGCACAGGAAAAGCGCAAGTACCAGAGGGTTGGCTCAAAGTACACTGCCAACATCTTTGAGCAGCTCAAGCACAATTTGAGAAGATCGTTTCAGAACATTCTTGGAGACAGTGCCTTTACCGTCATTCAAGTCGTTGCAGCCATCTCACAAGCCCTCATCATTGGTTCGCTTTACTACAATACTCCAGAAAATGTTGGTGGTGCTTTCTCTAGAGGAGGCGTTATTTTCTTCTCGGTGTTGTACATGTCTTTGACCGGATTGGCGGAGATATCTAATGCATTCGCTGCTAGGCCGATCCTCATGAAACAGAAGAACTACAAGCTTTATCACCCAGCTGCATTTGCTCTTGCTGACTCGGTGTCTTTCATTCCAGTTTCTGTTCTTACCAATATTGCATTTTGTTTGATTCTTTACTTCTTGGCCAATTTGAAGAGAGAAGCGGGTAAGTTTTTCACTTTCCTTCTCTTTTCGAACTTGGTGGCGCTTGCAATGAACTATTTGTTCAAGGCCACCGCAGCATGGAACAAGACAATCGCAGGTGCTAATGCTATCGGAGGTGTTTTCATCTTGGCTTCATTGATGTACTCATCCTACATGATCCAGAGACCATCAATGCATCCTTGGTTCAAGTGGATTTCCTATATCAACCCTATCCTTTACGCTTTTGAGGCCATGCTAGCCACCGAGTTTCACGGCAGAAGAATGCCATGCGATGCTTCGCGGTTAACGCCAAATGGTCCCGGTTACTCCACAACAGAGAATGTTGTTTGCTCCTTCGTCGGGTCTGTGAAAGACCAAACTTGGGTTGACGGCGACCGATACATTTCATTATCATATGAGTACTCTTTTTCGCATGTGTGGAGAAACTTTGGAATTCTCATTGGATTCATTTTGTTCTTCATCGCCGTTGGGGCCCTTGGTTTTGAACTTGTCCGTCCCATGAGTGGTGGAATCGACCGACTTTTCTTCTTAAGAGGCAAGAAATCCAGCTACTTTGTTATGGCGGGCGAAGCCGATGCACAAGACGAGGAGTCTGGACCTGTGTCCAAGTCAGAGTTGGAAAAGTCCAATACCTCTCCTTCAGAAATCCTTGAAGACATGTCCGTGAAAGACATCTTCGTTTGGAAGAATGTGAATTATGTGATTCCGTATGAGGGCGCTGAAAGAAAACTCTTGGACTCTGTGTCTGGGTACTGTTTGCCTGGTGCCTTGACTGCATTGATGGGAGAGTCTGGTGCTGGTAAGACGACCTTATTGAACACCTTGGCCCAGAGAATTGATGTCGGAGTGGTTACAGGTGATATGTTGGTTAATGGCAACCCACTTGACTCGTCGTTTGTGCGCAGAACAGGTTACGTACAACAACAAGATATCCACATGGCAGAGTCCACCGTGAGAGAGTCTCTTCAATTCGCAGCTAGAATGAGAAGAGCCAAATCGGTTCCTGAAGAGGAAAAGTTGGAATATGTGGAACAAATCATCAAAGTTCTTGACATGGAACCATATGCTGACGCGATCATTGGAAAGCCCGGCTCGGGTCTTAATGTTGAGCAGAGAAAGAAGTTGACAATTGGTGTGGAACTTGTTGCCAAGCCTTCGCTTTTGCTTTTTTTGGACGAGCCTACTTCGGGTTTGGACTCTCAGTCTGCTTGGGCAATTGTGCAGTTGCTTAGAAGTTTGGCCAATGCTGGCCAAGCTATTTTATGTACAATCCATCAGCCTTCATCCACATTGTTTGAGGAGTTTGACAGATTGTTACTTTTAAGAAAGGGGGGACAAACTGTGTACTTTGGAGACATTGGGGAGCACTCTCATGACATTGTCAGCTATTTCGAAACTCATGGTGCTAGAAAGTGCTCATCTGCGGAAAACCCGGCCGAATATATTCTTGAGGTGATTGGCGCTGGTGCCACTGCTGCCACAACTAAAAACTGGTTTGACGTATGGCAATCTTCTTCTGAAAAGGTGAAGGCCGACAAAAAGATTGATGAGCTCATTGCCGAAGGAAATGCGAGAGCACCAGCGGCTAAAGATGACCCAGCCAACAGCAAAGAGCTCAAGCTGAAGTACGCCGCCAGTATCTTTTCAGAGATGAAGTATGTCACTTGGAGAACTGCGTTGGCCTTCTGGAGAAACCCCGAGTACATTATGGCAAAGAACATGTTGATGTTGATCAATGGATTATTCATTGGGTTCACCTTCTATGACTTGAAGCACACTACTACGGGAATGCAAAATGGAATGTTCTGTGGTTTCTTGTCCATGGTTGTATCCGCACCTTTGATAAATCAAATTCAAGCACAATGTTTGGACGTTAGAGAGACATACGAGGGAAGAGAAAAGATGTCTAACACTTACCGTTGGTGGATTATGGTGCTTGCTCAATTTGTGAATGAGATTCCATACACCATCTTTGCCGCCACGTTGATGTATGTGCCATTATTCTTTGCCACCAAGGCACCAACGGATGCATCTCATGCTGGTGTCTTTTTTGTTTCATACGCGGTTTTCTTGGAGTTTTTCAATATCTCGTTTGCCTTGATGTTGGCATATTTCGCACCCGATGTCCAGTCTGCTGCCGTGTTGGTATCGTTCTTTTACAGTTTTATTGTCAGTTTCTCCGGTGTTGTTCAACCTGTGTCGCTCATGCCCGGCTTCTGGACATTCATGTATAAGGTCAGTCCTTACACGTACATTATCCAGAACTTGGTATCTTCTTTCATTCATGGAAGAAGTGTTTCGTGCGCGGCAAAAGAGTTTTCTGTCTTTGACCCCCCAAGCGGCCAGACATGCGGCCAATACATGGAGAGATACCTCGCCACTGCACCTGGCTATCTCCGTGACGATAATGCCACATCAGACTGTGGCTACTGTCCATACTCAAACGCTGACCAATTTCTCCTCACGATCGGCATCAAGTACAGCTATGTCTGGAGAAACGTGGGCTTCTTTTGCGTGTACACAGTCTTCAACCTTTGTGCTTGCCTTCTTCTTTACAAGTTTGTAAGGTTGACAAAGTACAACATCTCGTTTTCCTTCTTGAAGAAAAAGAGAAATTAGGAAGGCTGTCAGATTTACCCTCTGGTCTCCGCAATAATCAATTTTACACTTTGAACGTTTGTATTTACCTAATAGGAGAACATTAATTTTAAATAACTAGAAATATTGTGAGATTAGTTACCTGGCCGAAAGAAAGGGGCATTTGTAAAAGCAATAGGTGGGGTCAAAGGAATGGAACCGACAAGTACTGGAGATGACGACAGAGGACTTAGCCGTCGTACTTGACCAGTTGAATATAGGAGAAACACTTCTTTATTATGAATGCTTTTTACTAGATATGGTTAAAAACATTCTTGTTCCAAGGAAGCATCATATCCCAGTGCCCTGAAAGCATTTTGAATACAAATAACAAACATGCTTTCCCATCGAAAGGGTTTTTTTTTTGAAAGAAACATCATATTACAGGGATGCCCCTAAGTTCGGCTCGCGCCTTACTCAGCGACGAAAAACTATATCACTATAGAAAAACACCCGTAATAGATCGCAACCTCACATCAGGTGCTTAAGCCGGGCCCAAGCACGGGGATCTCCTCCAGAATTTACTCTGCCAAAGATTTCCTGCCCAATATGAGATCAACTCCTCGATCTTACTGGTGAAGAACCGCTGTCATCGGCCCATCGGATTCGTCCGACGGAGTGCCCGAGACAATAGTCTACTCAGTAGGGGCTGAAGAACTACACC
>JAJMGV010000043.1:26918-110774 GCA_030582695.1 [Candida] golubevii | reverse complement strand
TATCCCATCCACCAAGAGACTTTCGTCTCGACGGGCAATAATTTTTATCCAGCAAAATTGAATTCCTGCTGCCGAGAAACTAGATGCCCCAAATTCGTGAGTTTCTCGTCTTGAAATTATAATCCGAACTATTTCCAATACTTCCCATGTTCGAACCGCGTATCCCGAGTCATCCCTAGTTTTTATCCATTCGGTAACAACTGATGTCTCTTCAGCAGTGAAATCTGATTCCCGCGCACGGAGGCCTGCCATAGTGTTCGTGAAGCGACGCTGTGACCATTCAACGAGTTCAGACTCGTCAACACCAAAAACACTCGCTGCTTCTGACATTGTGTAACTCCCAATATCCACTGCATCCAAAGCCTTTTTAACATTTGCTTCTAGAGGCTTTCTTATTGTCGGCGTGGACGAACTTGCTGGCATGATGTCACTGGGTTTTGTCGCCAAAATGAAAAAAAAAATGGCTGTGTGGTCCGGACGGTGAATCAAAAAGTGCGGACACGCGACTCTTAACAGAGCACGGCTGACGGTACTGGATTAAGGCTTTGGTCATTGTATTCCTTGCCAGTCTTAGCAGCCGTGCAAATCGCTCACCACAAGTGGTACACGTGGACATGGTCGCTCGACATTCCGCATCTTGATGGACGTGCCAGCGACGCAGCAACAAGAAAAACAATAAGAACAAGAAACAAGCAAGAAAAACAAAACAGTTGGAATCCCCCAATCCTCTAAGAGATTTTCATTTTTTGTAACATTTGAATTGATTTATTCCCTAGCATGTATTTGCCTGCCTCTCTGCTCAAAATCCGTGCAAATTCTTCACCGAAAAGTAGAAAAGAAGACCCAATTCGACGAAGAACAAAAAGGCAATATGTTTGGGGCCTGCAAGTATGCACTCTATTGAGTCTCACACAAGAGGATGCCACGCGGCGTTCCGCGCACTTTTTCAAATCTATAGATTGTGGCCATTCCACCTTTATAGTGAAGGCGAGCTTTCTTTAGTTAGTCAAGACTAACGACACAATTTACGAGTATGCATTTCGGGTCTTTTTAGCCGAACTGCTTCGAAATTTTTGCAGATAGTTCAGCTGATGATGAAATCGCAGCATATGTTTATCTTTGTACTTGAATTGGCTTCAATGATGAGAAAGCATATACGAAACTGCGCGAGGGTGAAGAATTTTACAGCTTCAACGTCGTGCCTGGGTCATTTCAACTCCGCGGCCAAAGAGAAAGGCGAGAAGTAGAGCGATGAGTGAATGTATCTCTTGCAGTTGCACCCACTTTGCTTTCAAACAGCGTTCGGCCATCTACCAACAAAGATCGTCCCAAGAGAAGAACAACCTAAATAAACGCACAGATGATTGCTGAAGCAAAATAGAGAGAAGCATGTTCTGTGTTCATCGATGTCACATTCAGAAGTTTGACAAGTAAATTTTGCTCGGCTGATGCACGCATATATCTGTCAGTAATTCAAATCACGGGCCAGCAAAGCAGCGACTAAATGGAATCGGTCTTCAATAGAGTCACACACTACTTGTGGGGTCAAACTTCTTATGCGATAAGCAAACTCGCTTGCAACATAGTTTCGAGCACAATCAAATACCTTAAATCATTCGTGCATACAGTACCGTATCTATTTGGTACTTATTTGCAATAAATATCCGCTAAGGGATATTATCAAATCCTTACACAGTAAGATCTGGAGATACAGAGGGGAAGGATGAAGCTTTCCGATTTTTTTTTATTCTGGGTGTCTCCTTCACATGTGGGACACAACTTATGCAGAGAGAAAAGGGTTTAACGTTTTGATGCACACCTGCTTGATCAGACATTTAGAAGATCCAGATTAATGTTTTAATTTCCAAACAGATTTAACACAAGCTTGGCCTAGTAAGCCTCCGCCCGAATCGGGTCTAATTTTGAACACATACAGAGATCAGGCGCTTGAAACTAAAATATTCAGCATCGATGAACAGTCACTGTTTTCAAAGAATTGGCGACTGGAGAGATATTGGGCGAAGTTGAAAGAGAGCAAGGGTACGCCTGACACAATTGATAGAAAATTACTTCTCGTAGCCAATTCTTGAACATCAAAAGTCAATGGGCATTACAAGAACATTCTTTTTATGCGCCTGTAGCGTTATTGACAGCTTTGATTTGGACAAGTGACTTAATTCAAATCCTCGTCCGCAGGACTACGCACCATACCCAGGGTCTTCTGAAACATTTACTCAAACAATCATTGGTTGAATATTTAAATTTCGACAGTTCGACTAGGATTTCTTTACAAGACCTAATCAAATATCACGAAATTTACCTGCGGCGAAGCTCAAACCAAATTAGAGGACCGCAACACTTTTGGATAGTTGCCTTTCATTCAGTCCATTGAGAATCCTAAAGCTTGCGCGCGGGCAGGACGGAAGGAGTGAGAGGAGTGTTTTACGAAGCAAGTAAAGTCGCTGAAGAGACTAACATAGAGTATGATTTGTGCCGTGCTCCTCATTCTGGGCTTTTGTGGAAGGACTAATCTCAAATTACCCGCCTCTACATGATTGGAAGTTTACCACATCTTTAGAAATAAGTATTCACACCTTGAATCTATTTGTTTTGCTAGGGACAAGAGTCTGCCGTCACGACCACTATGAGAACTGCAGAAAGAAGTTTGGGTCTTCATTGTGTTTCGCTCATTCGCTTGTTATTTCCTGGTTCGGTTGTTAGAATCACGATGCGGTCTGATATATTGATTTAGTCTCTGCTTCATCAGGGCATACTTGACGCCAATGGCTTCCGAACAACAAAACAAGTACGGACAAGACTAAGCTCACAACGCATGTCAGACTGGAAATTGTGAAAGCCCAACCGTAACCAACAGCCCTCGTTAGAGGATGTATAAATGCAACAAACACTGCTGCACCAAGGTTACGAATAAGATTGCCAAATGCCACGTAAGATGCTGGCTGGTTTCGTGATATTTCGCTCAAGTATGTGGTATTGGTGATGAGAACACCGGAAACGAAGAATGCCACTAGAAACATCAACAATATTAAGTATGCAAAATGTCCCTGGCTTTGTGCAACCCAACCAAAAGAAATGACAGAAGCAGCAAAGGGAATCAAACAGCAAATTTGTAGTTTAAAGCGTGACTCTATCCCGTATTTCATAGAGCTTTTGCTTCTCAAAATATCCGAAACAATTCCAAAGAGTATCGAACCGAAGACGAGCGCCGCCCCTGGAGTTATGTAGGCTAAGCACACCTGAAGGATTGAGAAGCCATACACTTCAATAAGGACTTCTGAATAACTGACAGTGAGGGCATAAAAGCACGAAAAAGCCAACCCACCACTGAACGCACATAAAAGGACAGGCTTGTTGAAACAAAGCTTCATATATACCAAGTATCCTGGCATTGTTGAGATTTCGAGGGGATTTGTTTCTGTATGTTGTTTGTTTCTGGAAGAAAAAAGGATAATAAGACTATTACCCAAGCATGAGCCATTTCCTACTTTTGATCTCGAGGTTTCCGGAAGAAAGAAAAACACCAATAGCAATGCGATGCCACCAATGATAGACAAAAGGATGAAGTTGTATCTCCATGAAAACAGAGCCCCTACCATACCAAGCATAGGCCCAAGGACGGGTCCCAACTGCGGCCCGATCATGTAGTAAGATATACTTTTGGCTCTGTTTTTTGGCTCGGATATATCGACAATGACTCCGACACCAACGGCTAGATTTGAGGCGCCGATGCCCTGGAAAGCTCTGAGAATATAAAGTGCTATTATGGAAGGAGGCAAAGACAGGATTAGGATATTAGATACTATGAATATGACAATGGAAGAGAACAAGATAATTCGTCTTCCATACATGTCAGACCAAAGGGACAAAAGCAAAGGAGCAAAAGCTATGACGACCATAAACATCGAGATTGTTCCGTTGATAGCTTGCTTGCTAGTATGAAATACTTGTACAAACACATCAATGGATGGAAGAAAGATGTTTGCGGCAAGAGGCCCCAAGGCCCCGCATAGTGTGGTTATGAATATGAATAGGATCTTGCGTCTTTTGAAGACCGAGTACACTTCCAGGGACTCAGGTGAGGAAACTACCATGATGTTTGAATTCTTTGGAAGAAAAGAAGAAAAGGACAGTTAAGTGTTTCACACATGCCTACTTTAAAATTCCGTTTTTGTGCTTATTACTTTTGTGTTCGAAAGCGCAGCAAATGCAGATATTGCCAAATTGAGAAAGCGGTAAAAGGACAGGCATATTGTGAGTGCAAATAAGGTAGAACCGTCAGTGAGAGAGAGAGAAGGAAAGAAAAATAAAATATCGCCCTTCGATTTACGTGAACAAAACATACAAGTGATAATCAAGAAGCTCTTCAAATCGCCGTAATATTGAACAGAATATATTTGTATGTCACTGTACACAACTACTCAACCGTCAGGGTATTCATGAGATCTCAATTCAAAACGAGTGAACGTATCGAAGATCACAGGTGACTGAATCTCGCAAAAACTTTGAAAGCTGGCGAATATAAGATGTGTTTGTTCCAACCGCATTTCGGATTTCACCTTGGTCTCACCAAGAAACCCTTAACGAGAGTTTCAGTGTGTGGCATTGTTGAAAAGTCAAGCGATTCACAGTCTTTTCTTCCTTTGAGATTATTTCCGTCAAACAAAAGTGTTGGAGAATTGAAAAGGAAGACATTCCATGCAGACTACTTCATGAAAGAAGAGGCTATTCGTGTTTTGGACCGCCAAGGAAGCGTTCACGTAGTACCACAAAAGCATTCCTTTTTTTGACTCTCTGAGTAATCCCTACGCCTTCTACGCCTTGTCTCACCCGAAAATGATCTTTCATACCCAAAAGATTGCGAGAACATTTTTTTTTGTTATATGAGGCATCCGACGTCGCACTCCATAAACACAACACACCCAATAAGTGGGTCCTTTCTCGGCAGGGCAACAATACGTTGTTTTGCCTTTTTCCTAAGTAGAATTTTGAGTAGCGGCAGTGAGTTGTAAATTTCGAAGACAAGCTTTGAAAGGTGCAAGTCAACGACCCAAAAAGGAGCGATTAGCTAGAAGATATCCAAATTGTAGTAGAATCGTCCCTTGTACAAGTTCTTCAATCTAGATGTCGATGGCGCCAACCGGGACTATTCTATTCAGTAACAAGTTTTTGTAAACAGTTTCCCCGGTCAGCACGTGAACATAGCCCATTGGTTATGATGCATATAATCGTAACACAATGTTTGCTCAGCATAAGAATCATGTGTACTTTGAACCGCTCCTATGCTAGTAAAGAGGGAATGCTATCTGCAGTGTGATCTTCTAAAGTGTTAACCATGACGGACGCTAATGTGGGGACAACAAACACCGCGGATCTAGAATCTTTGGGCGTCTGACATGTTCCTCGCAGTTCCTCGCAATTCCTCGCAATTCCTCGCAATTCCTCGGCATTCACTTAAAGGCGCGAGCTTCGAAGGTCATTTTCTCTTAGACTTTCCTCTTTTGGACAAGCAGATAAGAGATTGCATACCAAAGAGGTATCATCAGGAAATCTCCTAATCAAACGTGCAAAGGTAATTGAATGCCTTTCCCGGCAAAAAATTCTATTTACGATCGTTAGTCTAGAGTGGGGTCATTCCAAGAAATTGATACGGAGCGAGTGATGGTTCCGAAAATTATCTTGGAAAGATTCTCTGATGGACCCTGGTGACTCCACCCATTGATCTCGGGAACACAGTTGATAGCGCATGTGCATGATTGTTGATAAGATAACACAATTGCGTGAACGCGACTTCAGCCAATATGCTTCTCGCCCGCAGCGATAACCACTCACTCAGCCAGATCTCGATATCAGACACGGACAGCTACCGCACTCGCGTAATTTATATAAATATTCATGAGTTGATTGAGGTTTCACAAGAGGTCTTATCGCCCACCCCGGTTATTTTATTTCGCTTCATCCTCAAGTCTTTCTCACTGCAATGTTGTTTGGAAAATCCAGCGATACCACTAGTGATTTGGCTAGATTCAAGACATGGGAAACCAAAATTGCGGCTTACTGTGAGAAACTCCGTAGTGGAATTAAGGAGCCATATAAAATCGCCGACTCGGAGTTGCCCCTGGAAACTGAATTACTGAAAGGAATAAATGCCATTGAGTACGGGGAGTCATTCTTGCTGGGAAAAGAAAAAGAGATCACCAATACCGAAGGTGTTGCTCTTGCTGAAAAAATTGCAAGGGGGGTGTATTCTGCTGTTGAAGTATTCAAAGCATTTGCCAAAAGAGCCGTGATCGCTCATCAGTTAACGAACTGCGCAATGCAGCTTTTCATTGACGAAGGATTGAAAAGAGCTGAAGAGCTTGACATGTATTACAAAGCAAATGGCACTGTCGTCGGCCCATTGCATGGTTTGCCCATCTCTTTGAAAGAACACCTCGACATTGAAGGAAAGACCACACATACCAGTTTTGTCGGCTGGTTGGATAGGGTGTCCACAAACACCGCGGTGACCATTCAAGCTTTATACAATCAGGGAGCCGTGTTTTACGTGAGAACCGCAGAGCCACAAACCATGATGCACTTGGACTCCAATAACAACATCACGGGAAAAACTAGAAATCCATGGAATACTTCCTTAAATCCTGGTGGATCTTCGAGTGGGGAGGGGGCTATTGCTGCAATGAAAGGCAGTGTCTTTGGATTGGGTAGCGATATTGGGGGATCTGTCAGGGGTCCTGCAGCATTTTGTGGAGTTTGGGGGCTCCGCCCCACGTCCAAGCGTCTTTCATTGAAGTATACATCCTGTGCATACACTGATCAGGTTCAAGAGCTTGTTTACCCTGTCATTGGTCCATTGGCGAGAAGCGCTGATGACTTAGATCTCTTCATGAAATCGTGCATTTCTCAGGAGCCATGGAAGATAGACCCTGAAGTACTTCCAATTCCCTGGAAAGAGGTGAGTGAACCTGAAGCCAGACTTTTAAAAATTGCCATTGTCTATGATGATGGATACGTGAAGCCGACACCCCCTATTATTAGAGGCTTGAAGACCGCTGCCCGAAAGTTGACTGAGGCTGGCGTTTCTGTTGTTGATTGGAAGAACATTGAAGTGAAGGAGATCGTGGAAGCAGCTTATGCTGGATACAATTCAGATGGAAACCATACACAGAAAAAACAACTCGCATTGTCTGGAGAGCCGCTCTTGCCTTTGACGGCAAAAAATTTCACGTTCGGTTGCGGAGATACTGGTCTTTCTGGTCTTGAGTTGCAAAGGCTTACGTTTATTAGGGACAAAAACAGAAACAAATACTTGGAGGAATTGAACAGCAAGGGAATTGACTTTATCCTATCTCCCACTTATGTTTCGGTTGCTTCTAAGCCAGAGACAATCCATTACTGGGGCTATACTAATCTCTGGAACATTCTTGACTTCCCCAACGTTGTCTTTCCAACTGGTATGCACGTGGATTGTCAACTCGATGCTAGGGATCACTCGTATGAGCCACGAAATGACATAGAAAGATATGAGTACGATTTGTATACGGGCCCTGAAGAATTCTTGAATGCACCAATTGGACTCCAGTTGACTGGCCGAAGATATGCTGACGAGACTGTGGTGAAGGCGGCAAAAGTCTTGCATTCGATCATCAGCAGAACATAAGGCATTCCTCAAGAAGTATCCTGTTGCGAGACGATTGATATTAACTACATGTAGGTATTTTAAAATTGAGTATCAATTCGGATCAATTTGAATGAGGAAGCAAATCTAGTTTGCATCAAAGCGCTTCTCTGCGTTTGTCTCTGGCGAACTTTTCTTTTTAGTGCGCTGTAGAAACGCGAAAACCACCAGTCACGTGACACCGATCTTTTCACATGTCGACCACATCGGAAGGAAAAGAGCGTTTCGTGATGACATGAGTGCTTTTGCTGCTTTAGGGAAAAAGGATGATAACCGGGATTATTGCTACGCACACCCTTTAGAAAAGCTTCTTACAGATAATGTCAAGGTATGCAATATTGAGTTCAACGTCTGCAACTCGATCTTCACCCCAACTTCAGTTGTAGTAGGTCTTTTGCCCTCTCAGTACCTAGTCATCAGCGGCCTGTATCAGCTCAAGGTGTACAGAGGAGCCCTTTTGATTAATAATGTGCACCAGGTGCCATGTGGAAAATTGTTTTCTGTGGTGACTAGCACAGCGGAGTCCCTCCCGACATTAGCTGTGCCAGAAGATTACCTAAATTCAGGGGAATCTGACACAACAAAGAAAGACACACTTCCAAACTATGCTACATTGATTGAAATAAGCAATTTTGAAACCGGAATTGAGGATATTGGTGCCTATTGCCCTATGCTACGAGGTCTTTACAGAGAGCCTGAGCTAGAGTATTCCTTTGAATTTGTGCAACTGGAGAACAATGCGTCAAGCACAGTCAACTTCACGTCGCAAACATTACGATCGCTCAACGGATTGTGCCGAAATATCGATACAGTAGCTGTTTATGGAGTACCGAATAGTGGAAAGAAGACAGTCGCCAAGACCATCTTGAATAACGTACTACTCTCAGGAAAAGATGCTGTGGCATATTTTGACCTTGATCCCGGAAGCGTTGATGCAAATCATCCTGGATGCCTAAGCTTGCGAGTTCTTCGCAAACCTGTGTTTGGCGAGTTTTTCTTTTGGCAAAAATCTGATAACCAAGAAGAACATATTCACCGTTATTATGGCTTTACTTCTTTTACTGAGAATCCAGCCTTGTACACGAACTTGTGCGAGGAGCTCTTCGCGTATTATAGAACGGAATTAAAGCCTAAAGGCATCCCGCTTGTTGTTAAATATCCTGCGTGGATGAAGGGCAGTGGCAAAGAGCTACTAACGAGGCTCAGTCGCACGATGAATGCAAATAAAATGGCATACTTGACTCATAACGATGCTCAACTTCTAGAAAATTTTGAACCTGATGCATTCGAGGAGACGGACCATCCAGATATCGAAGTTATGTCTGGGTTTCAATGCAAAGACTACACTCTCGTGAAAGGCGTTCGCAGAGAGAGACTGTTGCCGAAAGCCGAGCTCTTGACCCGTAACAAGCTTCTTCACTTCCATCAATTCAACAATCATAGTTTTGACTTCACCAAGCCGCTTCTTCATATTGCTCCAGTTAAGTTCGCTCTTGACCACCTCTCTGCCATAAGTGTCATCAACGACACAAATCAGCAACTAAGCGATTTTGAAGTTTTCTCGGTCACTGAGGCGACAATAATGGCAATTTTCATCGTGAAAGAGTTCACCCCGCCGTCCGAGGGCCTCTATCTAAGTGGATCGGCTTTTACAGAGCTAGATCGTGAATACGTTGCACTTTGCATGGTACATCTGGTTAACATCCCTGAAAAGTCTCTTTACCTTTACGTACCAGGCAATGAACGTGTTTCTGATGAGCTTTATCTTGCGAAAGAATCCGGATATAAAATCATCCTTGCGAGAGGAGAAGGCGAAATACCGGCGGTGGAGTACACCAATGGAATGTCAGGCATGCAAGCCCCATTACCCTATGTGAGTTATAACCAAAAGCAAAAATTCGACGGAATATGGAGAACGAGAAGAAACATTAAGCGCAAAAATCAAGGATGATCCCCAGAGTGGGGTCGCGGCGCAGTCTTATGTAAGGAAGGTCCACCATTCTATCCACTAACTATCGTGTTCGCGTGGTACAATGTACGCGATAAGCTTGAAGGCGTTTGAGAGACCAAATATGTCAGATTTCTGTGGTCAGGCTTATTTGCTCGCAATCAAGAAAAAGAAAAGAAAAAAAAAAAAAAAAAGAAAAAAACTCGCTGCGATGTTCGTGAACTTGAATACCCATTTTAGAATCTAGATGGTTGCAATAACAAATACAGGCCCTTTATAAGACAAGATTTTTGCGGTCCGGCCCGTATCAAGGCCCAATCACGTGATGTTCTATCTTCGGCTCAACGCGTAGCGCTCCAACTTCCAATGACGTCGTGGGGGTACTTTTAGAATTACCAAACATTCGAACAGGCCAGCGTAAAGACTTTAAGAGTCTCTGAAGTGATGGTGATCTACGGAATATTGTGTTCAGCTCATCACCCACAAAATAGTAAAAAGAAAGAAGAACCGAATCACATGAGTAGCCGGACGAATCTCTCCATGTCAACACGAGGTGTACGGGTGCAGTCTTCAGCCTCGTGAAAGCCGTGATTCCAAAGATGAGATGAAGAGGCCGGGCAAACACTGTTCATCAATCTCTGCTCTTTTAAGGCCATGAAGCTTCCCAAAATATCTAGATTTGCCTTTTTTGCTGTCTCAGCAGTCGCAATCGTGCCGGAAGGTAGGCTCATGAATAATGAGCAATCACTCAATCGCCACAGCACACACTCTCTTCCGAACTTGCTTAAGATCGACGATGTATCCGATCTATCGGGAGACTGGGACATTCGAGGATCAATGTTACTAGAAGCTGGCCGCTTGCTTGTGGAAGATGGACAAGGTTCGATATGGTCCCGAGACCGTTTAAAAAACTCCAAAAATGAATGGACCATTGATTTGGTTTTCAGGAACTCTGAGCAAGAGGATGTGGACGACCACTCATATTTCAACACCAACGGTTTATCATTTTGGTTGATTGATGAACTGATTCCTCTAGATTCTCTGAACTTTGGTGGCCCGAAGCGGTTTGATGGTTTGCAATTCTTGATGAATAACTTGGATTACAGGGGTCTCAAAATTTTTGCCAACGACGGCACTAAGGACATTTTCAATTCTGAAGCCAATGCGTTGGGAGGCTGTAATGTTGACTACTTGGATTCGATGGTTCCATTTACAATGCGAATCTCGTACTCTGCATCGAAGAACTGGTTCAAAATCCAAATCGACAACAATTTATGTTTCAGCACTGATGCCTTGACCTTAAGCGAAATTGGAAACGACCTTCGCTTCGGAGTATCTGCTTCAACAAACCCAATTTCCAAAGAATATTGGGAAATCTTGAAAATGGATGTCTATGATAAGCTTTCTGAAGACGCCATTGATGACCATGGTGTTGCCGGCGGAGCTCCAACTAAAGTTGTGACCCACACACAAGTGCAAACCTCAGAGCCAACGGATCAGCCGAAACACCAACGTCCTTCGCTTATGGAAAGAGTAATGATGAACCAAGAAAAGATGTCAGCACCTGCGCAAAATCTCGATAGGTTTGACTCATCGTTTTCTGACATTTTATCCAAGTTGACGCTCTTGGAAAAGACTGTAAATACTTTTGACGCTACGAAAATGATTGACTTGTCTTCTGCGATCGAAGGTATCAAACAGATCCAGAGTCAGCAACTGGTGGTTCTTTCTGAGTTGAAATCCACGTACGAAAGCTTCGAAGGCTTATTGGCATCGCATTACAAGGAAATGATCGAGTCTGTGCGTCTTCTAAACAATGAGGTGGTGGACGAGATTAAAAACCATCGTTCGGAAGTACACAGTGTCTCAAGTAAGGTTGACTTGTTGATGGACAATCACAAAGAAATCCAAGGACAATACCACAGCCGCGATAGCAGGTCAGGGGACTCTGAGTTATTTAGCACCATCGTCAAGTGGGTGTTGATACCTTTGGTGGTTGGAATATTAGCTGTGATTGTGGTGGTTTACAGGCTTAAGAAAGACATAAAACACTCCAAGTTGCTTTAAAGTTAGCATCTACATATAGCTTAAGCGCATTTCATTGAAGAGTAAAAAGGAAAATTCGCCTTGCGCAGAAAACACTAAACGCCTCATGCGTGTGAATTGTAGTTCCCGCTTGTTAAACTAGCAATGCTTGGTACAGGTTGGTGAGAGGAATCAAGTATCTCCACGTTGGGAACAACACCTTCACTAATGGTGAACCTGAGTTTGACCCCGGACGTAGCCTCCTTGGCGAGCCCCTTGGTCATTATTCTTGCTATCAACTTGATTTCGGAATTTGCAGAGCTAAGTTCTAGCGGTTCATTGTATCTCCAGGCTATTCTGTTCAACTCCTTGTTGAATGATCCCTCTGGCTTGGAGGAAGCAGATATAGATGAGACCGAGCTATCCAAAGCAGCAGATATGGAGAAATTCTCGACTGATATTCTCTTGCCATATCTTGGATTTAAGGAGACCTTGATGATGAGACTCGCTTGTGTTGGTTCAAACTTCCATATTTGTTTGACTAAAAGAGGAACATTCTCAGGCTTCAGATCCATCAGATACTTGACTCCACCTAAAGTTTTCCCTGCAATTTGAGCCAAGTCGAGGCTATAACTGCCATTTCCTTGGTTTGTCATCAATTGATCATTCAAAACAAATTTAGTGAAGCGCGTGGGGATGTGCACAGTGAGAGAATCCTGTGGCCGCTCAGAATTGTAGTTGAAGGCAATTTCACCCAAAATTTGCGTCTTTACAACTCTTCCGTCCTTGAAAGTAGCATTGATAATCTCAGCAATGGACGTATTCAAGCCATCGCGTATAATCCCCTCGGATGAGCCAAAATGCTTGAAGTGATCTTGTCTCAAGAGAGAGTTGCCCGTTGTTTGGCTGACTAGGGACATTCGATCTGTAGTATTAGGTGGAGTATATGAGTCGCGAAGATTTTGCGTATCGTATACCGAGTCCCTCTGAAAGTCTTGAGAAACGGGATATGCTTTTCTCGAAGGAGGAGGAGGAGGAGGTGCTGTCCGCACTGTACTGACTGGACGAGGTGCACTTTTGACTTGAGATTCAGGATTATTTTGTGATGACTCCTGACCCGTTTTGTCCTTTTCAGGAACTGCGGGGCCATTTGAGGTTGGAAACAGTTCTAAGTGAGGAGCAGAATCGACAACTGGAGTATGCTGCGGTGTCGAGATTGATTTAGTCTCGTCTCCATACTCAAAGCTGTATTTTTCTGAGGACGTGTTTCTTGAGCGGACATCACCCCCATTGTCTACCTTTGGTGGTTTCCCCAAATCATGGGCATTGAGGAGAGATAAGCGTTTCCCGTTGCCGTCCAAAGGCACATCACTTTCATCCTCCGAGGACGAATACTTCACGAAGTTAGGGCCCTCATCACCTATTTCTTCGGAAAGCGTGCCAATCGCCTTTGACGTGGTATTTTCTTGCACAAAACGGTTTTCTACGGTCGGTTCTGGGAGTGTTTGTGAAGGCTGCGAGGGCTGCAATGGCACCGCATCAAAAGCCGGATGGGAAGCCAGATGCTGGTTGTTAGCAACGGGAGCTGTAGCTTTTGACTCAGTCAAATGAGACGAAGGAGGTCGGGATACTGTCGGGGTTTCACCCGGAGTAGCCAAGCCAGGTTGTGAAGCCTCATTTTCTGTCACTTTCTGCGGTGCTGTTTGACGTTTCACGCCATGGTTAGATGTACCATTGATATTAGAGTTTCTGGTATTCGCCCGAGATACATAAGTACCCAGCCTGGACGGAAATGAACTGGCGGAAGCATCTTCAGGAATCGTCTGTGACTGTCCCACCGGATTGCTTTTCTTTTTTCTTCCAAGAATCGAGCCCATCTTCAGCATCAACTTTGACTTCCGTTTCTCCTTCACTGGCGATGTCCCTGAAGTGGAACCAGAGTGCATTGAAGCCGCTGATGGCCTAGCTTTCGCCGGCGGACTTATCGGTAAGTCATTGCTGCTATTTACTGCATTTGGTTTGCTCTGAACTGGGGGAGCACTGGTCTTGATCATGTAATCAGTGTAGAGCTGCATCTCATTGTCAATGTTATACTCTTTCAAAATGAAGTTGACGGCGTTCTCATTGCGGTGAACCAAACCAGAAGTCTTACTGTTTAAAGTGTTCAAATAAGAAATGAATGAGTTGAAAAGCAAGCCTTTTTCAAATTTCTTATAGTTCTCAAAATTGCTAAGGATGGCGGGAGCCTTGGCATTCCAGTCGTATGCACCATTTGCATCTTGCAAGTGGTTTTTCATCTCTAAAAGCTCACCCGAATTCACCAACA
Source organism: [Candida] golubevii (assembly GCA_030582695.1). Classification (NCBI taxonomy): domain Eukaryota; kingdom Fungi; phylum Ascomycota; class Pichiomycetes; order Serinales; family Metschnikowiaceae; genus Metschnikowia; species [Candida] golubevii. The sequence goes on along the minus strand of JAJMGV010000043.1, from coordinate 96,779 downwards.
ATTCAGAATATTTAAACTCTTCCTTGAACGCGGCCTGAAATTGCGCCAAAACATCCTTTTTGATGGTTTTGACCAAGGCCTCGTTGACCTGGATTTGCGACATCACCGATGAAGCAACACAATTCCAAATTTTGTCAAGTGACCCAAACTCAGCTCCAGCTCCAGTGAAGAAGTTACGTCCGTTGGCGACTAATGCGTTAAGATCTTGATTGTACCTCGAGATCATGGATGCGTAGTTAGCAAACCATACCAGCAAGTTGTTTTCGATGAGCTGAGTGCTTAAGTTCAAGGAGTGAGGGATGAAGTTGGCAACATCCTCTGGGGCCTTCGAAGTTAAGACAGTGGTGGGAAAATCCGAGTCCGACATGCTTTTCAGAGTGCAAAAATAGGAGGAATGCCCGAGAAGTAGCGCGATATCGAGTACTTACTTAACTGACGGCAGATCAAAGTAAGTGAGTGAGACCAGAGCCAAAATATATCCTGATACTTCAAGTATGAGAGGGAATTCTGAAATCTGCTCCTGTCTTGTGAATTGAAGGCGGTAGAAGAAAGCCGTGGTTAGAGGTTACGGTTGTTTTTCCCCGAACGGACCTCCACGGAGGATGTTGTCTGCAGGCCCTGGGGAATTTGGTTGCGTAAAAGGGGAGCAAGGCCGGTAAGCGGCGGCACTTTTGTTTCGACCCGAGCGCGCTAATCAATGCTCATACAATGATTTCGAAAAGACTAAAAGTCAACTGTAGGACGTATATATGGGTGCTAAGAACCTCAAAACTTGAACTTAAGCTTTCGGTAGCGTTCACAGTTTGTTTCAGCTAGTTCAAGCTCGAAAATTGCCTGTTATGTTTTTTTCCCGAATGTTTTTCGATATACGAAATTTTTGAGAAAAATGATCATTGGGGTATAATCAGAAGCAGACACTCCTTTTATTGTTCAGATATAGACACGAGAAAATGGCTCATCTCTTTTTTTGTTTATTTTTGTGGAAGACCTGAGTAGAGAAGAAGTCTTTGCAGCTCAAAGCAAAATTTTATTGTTATTTAGGTGTTTCAAGTAGGAGATAGCGATTGTCATCCTTGACCGCACACCAAAAGCCACACTGAGGTAAGTCGACAAGTGCTACTTCAGGCGAGCGAACGCAGCAGGTTTGAGATCGTTTGTGCTAAGAAATTAAAAATAAAAAAGTGATGTCATGATCGTTTGCGAAACTGCGCCTTTGATTGATTGATTTTTTTATTTCTATTTTTTACATCTCAATACATGACTCTAGCCTGTGGAAAAGTGCCCTTTAAGTGACTGAGCAACCACACATACACAGTAGACACACACCAGGAGGCGGGTTCTAGAGCAGCCCTCAAGAATTTTTTTCTTTTTACTTAACACATTGCACAGCGGTGTATTATATTTGTTGTAGGATGATTCCAGCAAGGTTGCCCCACTTTCGTTGTATAAAGTAAAAAAAGTACGGGGGATCACAGAAAACGGGTGCAAGTGAGCTTTGGCTTGTGTGAAGCAGTATTCTGGGCGACGAAGTGTTAACCACGCGTTTTCTTTTCACTTCTGGCTGACTTCAAGAATCCTCAGTATTTTTCAAGTCAGATGAGAAAGTTTCATGCTTCACATGGCCACAAGAAAGAATAGCTGCGGTGAGTCATAGATATGCTGAATCTAGCCGCAATGCGTTAGGAAGCCCGCGGTTTTTGCTCGGTCAATTATTTCAGCTGCTCGGTTGGGACCCGAAAACAGCTAGCTGATTATGGCCAAGCCGCGCTAAAGGTCTCGTAAACGCAAATGCGTCCGACGTTATTAATTCGAGGCATGTGTAAAGTCAAGCGTATGCGTTATCTTTACGTGTGCGTCGCGATGCCCTCTATGCCGAATTTTGAATCTCGCGACACTATCGGGCAGCCGCTCGGATGTTTTGATTGGCTCGATATTATGTTTTGTTATCAGTACTTCGAAGATACCACGTATGAAGGATCAGAGGCCTTTAGCCTCACCAGCTCTATTTCATATATAAGGCCTGGTGCTCCAGGTATCGCAAGACATGTTTGCTTTTAACTAGCTCCTTGATTTCGATCTTATCTTGCTTAATTTTAATTCCCACATCGTCAAGTGGCCAAGCATAAAATTCAATATTATCGTGGATTTTGGCCATGTCTAGCACCGAGTCCACAATGAGCACACCCACCTTCTCCGGTACAGGGACCGGTGGAGACTCGCTTACGCAAAATTTGAACGAACAGTTTGTTGCAGCCGATATGGTATGGGTTGGCATTTCCGCGGTGTTGGTGTGGATAATGATTCCGGGTGTTGGTTTGTTGTACTCGGGAATCAGTAGAAAAAAGCACGCCCTTTCATTGTTGTGGGCCTCAATTATGGCTGCTTGCCTTACTGGCTTCCATTGGTTCTTCTGGGGATTCTCACTTGTGTTCTCGCATTCTGACAAATCGCAAATTTTGGGCACCCTACAAAATTTCTGCTTGAAGCAAGTTCTTGGAGCCCCTAGTGTGGTAAGTACCGTTCCAGACATATTATTTTGCTTCTTCCAAGGCATGTTTGCCTGCGTTACCGCCATTTTAATGGTTGGCGCTGGCTGCGAAAGAGCTAGGTTGTTCCCCATGATGGTGTTCCTTTTCATCTGGTTGACTGTTGTCTACTGTCCGATAGCATTTTGGGTGTGGGGTGGAAACGGATGGTTGGTGAATTTGGGATCTTTGGATTTTGCTGGTGGAGGTCCTGTCCACGAAAATTCTGGATTTGCTGCCTTGGCATATTCGCTTATCTTGGGTAAAAGACATGATCCATTGACCACAGGCAAAGTCCCTAAGTACAAACCACACTCAGTAACCTCAATTGTCTTTGGAACTGTCTTCTTGTGGTTCGGCTGGTTCGGCTTCAATGGTGGCTCTACCGGAAATGCTACCATTAGATCCTGGTACGCATGTGTCAACACAAATCTTGCCGCTGCTAGCGGTGGATTGACCTGGATGTTTGTGGACTACTTCCGCACTGGAGGAAAATGGTCCACCGTTGGATTATGTATGGGGGCAATTGCTGGACTCGTTGGTATCACGCCTGCTGCCGGCTATGTCCCTGTTTACACTGCGGTTGCATTTGGCGTGGTTCCTGCTATTGTGTGCAACTTTGCCGTTGACTTGAAGGATATCTTGCAAATCGATGATGGTATGGATGTCTTTGCCTTGCACGGAGTTGGTGGGTTTCTTGGATCAGTTATGACTGGGTTGTTTGCCGCAGACTACGTTGCTGCTACTGATGGCTCCACCCATATTGATGGTGGGTGGATGAACCATCATTACATTCAGTTGGGCTATCAATTGGCAGGGTCCGTGTCCATTGGAGCCTGGTCATTCGTGGTCACTTCCATAATTTTGTTGATTATGGACAGGATACCATTTTTGAGGTTGAGATTACATGAAGACGAGGAGTTGATGGGGGTCGACTTGGCTCAAATAGGCGAGTACGCATATTACTATGACGAAGAGGCCCACGACTTGGGCCCAAGCGCCTCACCATACGTGCTTGAACCAATCAGATCACTGGACCCTAAAGTTGCGCAATTGAGAGAAGCAGCCAAGAGGGAAAAGGAAGCCAAAAACCAAGCCAAAAACCACCCACTGCTCCAGGGCGTGACCCCAAACGGTGATATACTCTCAGCACCAGAGTCTGAAGAGCACAGCAAAAACTAGTGGGGGGGGGGGGATTTTCAATTCTACTTTGTAATGAGATTTATAATATTAATGAAACAAGGATTAAAGAGTCATGGTACATTAAATTTTGAAGAAGGAAGCCCCGGGCTTAGTCAGATGGGACGGCGAGGTTGAAGCTTGACGGTGTGAGGCTACTGAGTGTCTCGCACTAAATCGCTCCTCTGGCTTTCGATCCATTTCACGTGACAGTATTACAGTGTTCATCCACGACAAAAAAAAAAAGTAGCATTTAAAACGTCGAGAATTCAAAAAAGCTTTTTCTTACAGAATCACTGAAGATAAATCATATTGTATCCAGACCGAGCTTGCTTTCTGAAAGTTTGTCCTGTTTATACCTGCCTTCACCACAAATTGATGTCTTTCTCTCTAAGAAGATAAGCCTGCATCTGAGATATCCCTTTCGGACACACGATACCACACGCACTCTTATCTAGTACGAAGAAACACACATTGTTTACAATCGACAGCCTCTAGCATCTTGAGTCTCTTCCACCATATTTATATTTTTTTGTATTTCAATAACGCCAAGCCGCCGTACAAAAAATAACAAGTTCAGCCACCGAAAAATTTGCTGACTCAGAGAGCATTTGGCCTACTTTATATTCTTGCGACGAGAATTCGCATTTACTCACATCCCTGGCACCGATAAAGAGAGTGCTTCTTCTAGCAAATACAGTAAACTTCAGTTAAGAGGGAGACCTTTCAGCATTCGGGTATTCTTTTTCAAAATATCCAAAAAATGTCGTCGGCGGAGATCTTTCCTAGTGAAAGCCTCAACAAAAGCCTTGTTTTGGGCAGCCTGCTCTATCACACAGTGTCCAAATTGAGGGAGCTGCGCCAACGTATGGAAATTGCTTATTCTCAAGAGAATTATCTTGACATACCATTGCTCATGTCTCTCCCGAAACTAGGGGTGAGGCTCATGTTCGAGGCGGCCGGATCTCAGCGATTACGCCTAATAGAGGTTCTTAGTTTTGACTTTTTGAAGCTTTTGTACAAAGGCCACTATCTTAATGACATTGTGTACCATACACCAAGCGACGAAGAATTAATAGTGGGCCTGAGCGAGCAGCTCATGACTCAATTGCAACAGAAAAAGCACGTTCTGCCCCCAAATTTGAAAGAGATATACAACAAGATCTTCGGCCCCACCTTTCCTGGAGAGCTTCACCGATCATCGGGAACTTACCTTCTTAGCTACCCAGGTATAGCGTTCAAGTTTGAGATAAAACTGGAGTATTTGCGTGGTCAGGTTTCTGCCTTAAAAGACAAGAACCTGATTTTATCGAAACTCACTAACTGGGAGAGTGCAAGCGATATTTGCTGTGTTTCGTTAGCGATATTTGAAGGGGACGATTATCCCACTTTTATTGCGGAAATGCAACAGAATTCGCGGGCCGTACAAGAACCGGCTGCAACTCGCCATTCCTCAGACTTGATGGTAGAAAGCATCCAAGTCACACTTAGTACCGGAGTTGCTGAGCTACTGCTTGTGACAAAACATCAGCGCAGCTCAACAGTGCTCGAGATTGGAAAGTCGACACAGCAAGACGTGTTGCGGTTGCTAGGGCCTCCCGATTCCTACTTCAACAAGTTTGATTCGCGCCTCTCAATCCATAAACACCTTCGCCATGGATCGAAGACAACCACCGATGCCAGCTCCATGTACAAATTCCACAACTATTTCAGACATGGTATCGACTTTCTTTATAACTTGAATCCCGCCGGGGGGAATGGAGGGGTTTTGGCGAAGATCGTCATGCACAATGGAGGAAACATCGAGTCCTTGGACTTCATGCACTGGAACAAGTGTAATTGGATTATCCACGCGGAACCCGGCAAAGATTCACCACTTGCGAGCTCGGACTTATATTTTGAAGAGTTCAGCAAAGAGTTTCTCGAGAAAATAACAAGCGAGACCTCCGAGCCAGTGCTCTTAAACCGCGGTGATTCGGACAATGCAGAAGACTTTGAGCTCGAGCTCGTCTCATCGGAGGAGCTTAAAAACACAACGAACACCGCTAGTCTGCTGGACTGCAAGCTTGCGAAAAGTTTGAAAACATGGGGGCAACTGCGGTTATATGGCTATCACCGATGTATATTGGAAGTCAACGAGAGCAACAACTGCGTGTCATGCGTGACTATATACTGAGTCCGACCGAGATAATAAACAGAACCGAATCACGCGATCTAAAAATTATGTAGCGGCTCGCACTGTCTAAAGAATCGACCAGAACTTATGGTCAAATCCATCTTTTTGTCGCCTTGGTATGGCACTCGTGAATCGTGATGTAATGATCTGTACCGGGTGCTGTGGTGGCGGATGTACGGGTGTCAACGCTAAGATATTGGCTTGAATTGATCAACATAAGGCATCTCCACAAGCAGAGTATTGGACCGGAAGTGGCTATTTTCATCTACTCTTTCGATTTATGCTGATGCTCTCGGTAAAGTTGACACCCACATTGATTCAAAATGGCTTGAGTGTGACCAGCCCCGAAGGACTTCTGACTCTCCTGTTACGCAGCCGTCATATACTATATATTGAAAATCTCGAATACACAAAAGATGTATACGCGGCTATTGATCTAACAAACAATGACATAATCGAGCTTAGTGGAATACCAGAGCTACCGCATCTCGAGGTTCTTCTTTTGGCAAACAACAACATTGCTAGCGTGGGACAGAATGAGAAGTGCGGCCTTAGATCGCTTCTGCTCATGAACAACAGTCTATCTTCGTTTGCCGAAATCGCTAAGTTAAGGATCTTCTGCACCCTTGAAAACTTGAATTTGATTGGAAACAAGATCACCGAGGAGCATGACTACCGACTTTTCGTGATCTGGCTCTTTCCGGAATTGAGGGTTTTGGATTGCCAAAAAGTAAAACAAAAGGAAAAGCTAGCAGCGAAACAGCTTTTTGGAAGTAACTTCAGCGATAGATTGCCAGAAGTAGACGCATTAATCAATGGAAACAAGCCAATAGAGCTGGTTCCCAAGGAGACAAGGCTTATGGAGACAACCATGGAAAAGCTTCTGCCGGAAGAAAAGGCCCTTCTCGTGGAGAAGCTAGAGAAGGCCACAAGTATGGAGGACATTGAAAGAATTTCCCAAGCGTTAAAATCAGGGTACATTGGCGCAGAGGAGGGCACATGAAGGCGCTTGGAAAATGGGACTTTTGTTATACTGGCGCAGGCTCGAAAGAGAGCGTGCTTTAATGAAGAAGGTGGATATACCTCATGCCGCTGGAAAACATAGAGCAGTAAATAGAAAAGAAGATTGGTGTTCTTAGACTTCTCCTTGGATATGTCAATACAGGAGAAATGAAGGGGATATCATCGCTCGCCATCAAGTGTGCGTGGGAGACGTTACATATGAGAGGTATCAGTCAGGTAGAGATAGCAGCAGAGCTCAGAAAATTGATCCATGCTGGAATTCGAATAAATAAACTTCTCGCTTGAATGGTTCTCATTTTTTCTATGCGAGGACAACGATGGCAGAGAAGACGTGGTGGTAAGAGCGGATGCGAGTCCTACGACTGTGCTCTCTACTGTAGCAGAAACCGGGCGAGTCGCCTTTCTCGTCCCACACCCAATTTTTTTCCTCCTCGCCAATTTTCTTTACCTAGCAATTGACGAATTCGACAAGCTCTTGCTCCGGCGAAGCCCGCTTCTTTGTCGTTTGTATATCTTCGAAGGATAATTAAATATACCGCTTCTTCCCTTCGTTTTTTTTCTTTCTCGGAGCCGTCAACAGTTTATCGTCTGCACTGGGTTCAGATCATAGGCTCTATCATAGACTCCAAGCAAGCACCAGCCACACGCATGGAAATCACCTGTGAGAGCCACAAATCTATAAATACGAAGCCGGATTTCTATATCTTTACTCTTTTGTCGATATTTTTCCCGCTGCTGAGCATATCCTATAGAGGTGCTGTTGCTGCTGAAACATTGAAGACCGAGTTCGTCGCACTCCCCCTGAGGACTATCACCTTTTCAATAGAAAAAGGCACACACAAAAGAGAGAATCCCAGACAAAGAACATCCTATAATGTCGCTGATACGGCCCAAGCGGAAGGCCACGGCCAACAAAAATTATGTCGACTCGGCCAGTGAGTCGCTCTTTGACCTGATAATCTCAAGTTCTAACAGTTCCTCTAAAAGCCTGTCGGGTAAGCCCACCGCCACAACCTCGTCTATGCTGAAATCGCCGAGAAAAAAGCCAAGAATATCCAATGGGAAACTGCTGCTGGAGTCTGCGACGCTGCCTTTGGCTGGAAAAAAATCCACTGGCGCCTTTCCAGAACCCTCGAAAATCGTGCCTTACAATTGGCAGCCGCCCCTTTCTCCCGGCGAAGAGTTCTCCCACAAGCTAGACTTGACGGACGCAACAATCAACACGGTATTCCAGACGTTGACGTGTCCACGGCACTCTGCGGCCATGTCCGTGCAACGCGAGGAGCACGAGTTGAAGGAATTGCAGGCATTGTTGGTGCAGAATCTGGGGAAGGAACCTGTGCCCGTCGGGCTGCGGCGGAAGCCAACAAAAACGTGTCTTCAGATCAAAAAGGGCGATTACATCTACATGGTTAGCGAGCCGCCGGGTGAGCCATACTACATTGGCCGGGTGACTGGATTCAAGAGAAAAGATGAGAACCAAGACGAACAAGAGGTGGAGAGCGCCACCAACTACATGTTTCAAATCCAGTGGTTTTATCGTCCGCGGGACATTCTGAAACATACATTGGACTCGCGGCTCCTATTTGCATCGATGCACAGTGATACATGCCCGCTCTCCAGTTTTAGAGGGCTTCTCACAGTGCTACATAAACTGGACGTTGAAACATATTTCCAACCACCTAAAGGTTCTCAATTGCAGTGGTCGAGTGCCCTCGAGTTCTACTCGTCTTTTCCAAACTGCTTCTACTTCGATAAGCTCTATGATCGTTACATTCTCAAGTTTTTCGACGTGGTCAAAACTTCTACTTTGCTTCAGTACATCAACAATACCGCCAACTGCAGCAAAAACTATATCCTTGCTTTGAACAAGCGGTTTGAATTTGTGTCCATGGAAAGTGCCCGAACTAAACTCTTTCTCAACAACTTCACCTCCACTATGAGCACACACTGTGACATTTGCGCAGAGTGGTGTGGACTGAGTGACTCGGTAACTTGCGCTGGCTGTGAAAAACACTTTCACATGTTTTGTCTTGACCCGCCGCTCATGAAAAAACCCAGCCGAGGTTTCAGCTGGTCATGTGCGTTGTGTACGAAGAAGCACGAGTTGGAGTATCAAAGCAGAAAGATGTTGATGCTTTCTCATGACAACCGCTCTACGAATGAGGAAGAGATTTCCTCAACCTTGACGGAACCCATTCTGCCGCCGGAGGTCTCGACCGAGGAAGCCAAAAAACCTCTTGAGGGTTACCTTCCCAAGTACGAGAAAATGGCCATTGAATACCTTGAGAAAGATGCCCTGGTTTCCGTTTTAGAGAGAAGACTTAAAGAGGAGTGGAATATCCGTTATTTGGGTCTACATGCTCGTCTTGAAGAAGCCATGGATCTCTTTGACAAATCGTACTATCCTCGTGTGTCGACATCTCTTGGTCAACGCTATCAGGCTTCCAACATCCCTGAATGTGATGGCCACCCTATAGTCTATTACGACCCCGATCAATCTGTTTCTGAGAAGAACAAGAAAAAGAACTCCTCCAATAAGAAACCCACCAAAAAGAAGACCGAGATTGAACACGTCAAAGAGCTTCATGTCCCCAAAGAATTCGAAGGTGTATCCCCCAAAGACTTTCCTCAATGGCTCCAACCGCGACCAAAGGGCTATATCGAGAGAGGAGTTGATGACGGGAACGGTGAAACCTGTACTCTCATGTGGAAATCTTCCCCACGCGATATTGCAGACGATTTTCAACGCCTTGATCTGTTTATCGCTTCTCAAGACTCTGTCGCAGAAAAGTTAGGTTTGCATCCGAACTCTCCTAATTTCGCAGATGGCGTTGTCAAGGCATATTTGGACTGCGATGGAGACACGAGTAGGGCAGCGGAAATCGTTTCTCACTTTACAAGAGCCAGCCTCAAAGAGCCAACTTTCACCAAAGAAGAGGTGAGGAGATTTGAAGCCGGGGTCAAGAAACATGGCAGTGAACTATACCCAGTCTCCAAAGAAGTCAAGTCACAACCAACCTCGATGATTGTCAGGTTCTATTACATCTGGAAAAAGACCCAAAGGGGCCATTTAATCTGGGGAGGTTTTGCTGGACGAAAAAAGAAGCCCAACAAGGACGTTGAAATGAAAATCAAACCGGCAGTGGATGATTACGCCGACAGCGAAGATGACTCAGCATATGAAAACGAAAAGATCATTGTGAAGAAAAAAACATTTCAGTGCAAGCACTGCACGTCATATACTTCACAGAAATGGTTCAAAATTACTGGCTTTGATGGAACATCTTCACAAGATGAAAAAGTGGATCTAGACGACCTCGATCCGTCATGTATCATCGCCCTTTGTTTCCGTTGTGCCAAAATCTGGAGGCGGTATGCTGTATATTGGGAAGATCCTGTCGAAGTTGAAAGAAAGAATTCCAGAGGTGTTGGTGGATACCGGAAGAAGGTCGAGTCTGAACTTGTTGTTGACTCAGAGAAAATTCTTCGACACGCTCGACAAGATGGGGCGGCTCTATCATACGATGTGGGCCAGAAGCATCCCGAGAGTAGCGTGATTGGTGGTTTTCAGCGCTCAAGTACAACAAACATATACCAAAAAACCCCTGCGACCATCAGTCAGTTGCCAAAAACAGTGAAGATAGGAGGTGCAAGTATACCGAAGGAACTGACAAACGCTCCAAGTTTGATGAAAACTACCTCGAGGCCAAGGAAGAGCCCCAATGAGGTTAATGGTTCAAAGGAAAAAGATGTACCGGATCTGAAGGGGTCGGGAGAAAAAGCCACAGACACCCATCAGGAAGAACCCGCCAGCAAGAGAAAAAAGATCGAGAAGAAAAGTGCTTCTGAACCTCCCAAAGTTGAGAGATCGACAAAGAGACAGGTCCCTACCAAGTCAGAGCCGGCTTCTAAGTCCAAGAAGAAGAAGGTGACTTCTGATGTTCAACAAACTGAAGATTTGTCTGCTGTACCAGAGCAGCGGATCAAAGAAGAGCCAGATGAGGCTTCGGCTTTGGCTCCTCGGAAACAGATAGAGGCCAAGATAGATGCCAAGAATGCGCCCACACGACGTCAACGAAAAACCACCGATGTTACGGTTCTCGCAAACCCAATTTTCAACTCAAATTATAAGACAAAGCTCGAGGACGCACTTCAATTTTTGAGAAACGACAAGCGAGGGTTGTCACCGTTGACTACAGAAGTTTTAAAGCAAGTTTTGGATGGGTTCAAACTTCGCCAGCTACTTGACATGAAGCAACTTGTTCAGGGTTGGCAGGCGCCTCAAAACGCCAAGATAGACTTCCCATTCGCGGCAAACGATAGAAACTGCTCGATCTGTTTGGTACACGATAGTTCCGATACATCTTCTCAGGAGACTCTCATTTGTTCCAACTGTGGTGTCAATGTACACGGCTCATGTTCTGGTATTGCAATCTCAGGAAAGAACAGGCCAGTAAAGCAATGGCTTTGTGACATTTGTGTAAATGACCTTGGCCCAAAGTTCACTACGAGCTATTCTTGCAGCATCTGCCTTGCAAAGAGCACCAATAAAGAGTTGGCAATCCTTGGGAGTTCTATGGAAAAGCCCGATTATTTGATACCAGTCATTGAGTCAGGAACGTGGTGTCATATGATTTGTGCATTGTACTGTTCTCAACAGGTTTCGTTTAGACAACTTCTGTCTCCGACCTTCGTGTCGAAAGATATAATGAACTCGACAGTCACCAAGAGTCTCGGGTGTGTGGTTGAAAGTGTCTCACGGGTATTTGCAGAGAATTTTGACCATCGATGCGAGATATGCAAATGCTTCAACGGCGGTCTCATAAATTGTGATTTGTGCCCAGATAAAAACAAAGCTTACCACGTCACTTGTGCTCAGGATACACCAAATTTCAAACTCGGGTTCAAGTTATCTCCAGAGAGAAGCACAAAGTTACACACAAGCACAATTGTGAAGGGCCAGTGTGGTAAATTGGAGCCAATCCTCGTCTGCCCCGAACATGAGCAAAAAGGTGCGGTCTTGTCGCCCAGGGAGCATGGTAAACGGTCATCAGCGGGAGACCTGAGACCCTTGATCCAGCTCTTCATTGAAGACTTAATGAGAAGTGGTCCGAAGTTAAACGGACCTCAACTTAAAGCAAACAACTACATTTCAATGATAGAGACCTTCATGGATAAATTCGAGGCCCAAAAGGGAAGGACAGGGATATCAACGGCTCTGCAACTTACCCAAAAGTCATGTTGGTGCTGTAAAATAAGCTCATCTCCGAAATGGTGGCCAGTGAGTCCAGCTGATAAATACACTCGGGGCCCTGGATATGCGCATTCGACGAATGTTGAAGACAAATTCGAGGATACAAAGCTTGAGGTAAACTCAGAATCCAGCGGGGGACCTCAGATACCCAAGCAGGAGTACGAATGCCAGAAATGCCACGTTCTTGGGCCTGATAAAGAGCCAATAGAAGCGATCGGGGATGGTGATTATTTCATGAATGAACTAGGGAGACCTCTTCGGGGCGACGCATACGGTGTTACTGATGTTGATGATTTCATAAAATATGCACCTTACGAGCTGAAAGCACCCGTTGTGGAGAGATCTCAAATTACGTGGGGAGACCTCTTGGGTTAGGGAAGATAGTCACGTGCGGTTATCGGATTGCGCCGGTTGCGAACGCCTCAGCCTTCGGTGAAAATGTGAACGCGAACCTCAAGAAAAAAACCGAAACCAAGTTGAGGAACATTCTGACTCGATTAGGAACGCTTACCCGCGCATTATAACATCCATCTGTTGTGGATAACTTTCCCTATCAGTCACTTTCATTTAGCTGTCAACGTGGTTGTATATTCATTCCTTTAGTCGAGATTTAATTTTTTTGTTTGCTTCATTGTACAAGAACAGCTTACCAGATTTGGAGAGTAAGCATCTGCAATTTCCAAGCTGAAATGTTGAAGTTGGGTAACCGTGATATGCCCGTCATCCCGGGGACAAAAATTGAAGGGGAAGAGTTACGGGAGCTAAGACTTATGTTAGCGGAGTTGCTTCGAAGAAAAAGTACGCAGTTCCCTGGTTCTCAACCGGTGTCGTTTGAGAGGAACCATATTGAGATCCTAAAAAGACGTGAGTATTACGTATGCGAGAAATCAGACGGTTTGCGATGTCTTCTTTTTCTTATTCATGACCATGACCGAGGTGAAGGTGTATTTCTAATAACAAGGGAGAACGAATACTATTTCATTCCTAACATACATTTTCCTTTGATGGTGGACGAGGAGAAGGGCAGGACCTATCACCACGGGACTGTTCTTGATGGGGAACTCGTGATGGAAACCAAAAATGTACTGGAGCCTTTTCTTCGATACTGCATTTTTGATGCGCTTGTCATTCATGAAAAAGACATCACCAATAGACCACTACCTAAAAGATTGGGATACATCACCGAAAACGTCATGAAGCCGTTTGACAGCTTCAAAAAGAGACACCCCGAGGTCGTCAACTCGCCAGAATTCCCCTTCAAAGTTAGTTTCAAGATGATGAAGCTGTCATACCGCGCAGATGTTGTGTTGTCGATGCAAGACCATTTGTTTCATGAGACCGATGGCCTTATTTTCACATGCGCTGAAACGCCTTATGTTTTCGGTACCGACGCCACACTTCTCAAATGGAAACCTGCCCATGAAAATACTGTTGACTTCAAGATGGAGTTGATTTTCAACATTTTCCAAGATCCAGACATGGATCCACGTGACCCAGATTCGTCATACACGGATTACGACAGTGTCCCATCTCGAATAAATTTGCACGTATGGAAGGGAGGCCGAGACTACGAAAATTTTGCAGAGCTCGACTTACCCGAAGAAGATTGGGAGCAACTAAAAGATATCGCTGAGCCACTTCAAGGAAGGATTGTAGAATGCCGGAAGAAATTGAGCAAACCACCGTACTGGGAAATGCTCCGGTTCAGGGACGATAAGTCGAACGGAAACCACATTTCCGTTGTGGAGAAGATTCTTCATAGCATCAAAGATGGGGTGACAGAGAAGGAGCTAGTTGAGGCTTGTCCAGAAATCGAGAAAGCTTTTAAACAAAGAGAGGCCGAAAGAATGCAGAGACCAAAGGTTAACTCTGCATCGCTACCTCCCCAAAAAGTCTCTGAGATGCCACGAGAAGCGAAGACGCGCGAAAGACAAGAAAAGGATGCGCCTACGCCAGCGAAGAAACGCAAGTTACAGGAAGAAGAAATGCTTCAAGAGATGATGCCTGACTACGAGGAAGACAGTGAGCTGGATGGAGACTAAGCGTCCGTATTCATCTTCTTAGAATGTTAGGCTACTTCATAGAATCGATATACCATATTCTGTTAAACCTTTCCCGACACTCAACCTCAAAGCCAGCTGCTTCGAACTATTGCTTCAGTTTCCATTAATACTCTTTCATGCCATTCATATGGTAAAAGTATAACAATGACAGAGTAGTATGCTTGTTCCTCTATTTCAAACTACTCAATCTCTTTCAAGGTTGATACTGTTACCGAACTTTCCATATAGGTGAGCTTTCAACATCGACAATTGAGAGTCTATGTCTTCAATGCGTTCCGACATTTGGGAGATTTTCGAGTCTAGGAGCTCATTCTCCTTCTCGATCATCTCCACGGCCTTTGTGACACTCACAAGTATAAACGCATCAGCGATTTTGTACTGTATTTTTTCCTCCTCGTCTAAAAGTTCGATTTCCATAGCGAGATCGTCGATGTACTCTTTCTCCGTCTTGTAAGCATCTAGCTGTTCGGACAACGCATCTTTCTTATTTATGAGGGATGAAAACTCGTTGATTTTCTGCTGATCTTCCCAAAGAACTTCTGTAGTGTTAGCCTGGCCTTGTGGTAGTAACTCCATAGTGTATTGTGTTAGAATATAGGGTGCTCAATTTAGCATTTGAGGTTGAGATCAAGTGCTGTGCATTGGTCACGTGCACACACCAGAGATAATTGTTTTTTTTTTGTTTTCTTTTTTTCGTATAATTAGAGCCAAAATGTAGGTCAGGACATAGTAGAGATAACATTTTGATCCAGCAGGTTAATAACTTGCATAGGAGAGGTATTAATTTGGCCAAACTCTCTGCAGTTTGCTACGTTACCTTATATCTGTGTCAATGATTCCGCCACAGTTCACGAGCATCACTATAAATATACCAAGAGCTAAAACCACGGCAACTTCGTATTGTTTTCCCAAATCATCTGACCCAGTTTTAATTTCTCGTCATCCTCTCTATTGTTGTAAAGTATAGCGCTTCGAGACGAATTCTCGAGGCCATGTGTACACTTGTACTTGTTGAGAAGAGTTTTCCTCACCGATGCGGGAATCTCAGACTCCCAAATGACAATCTTATGAAAGTTGGACATCTGCGGCGTGCCATGCTGTGCCTCCAAGTATTCCTTCATCGCCTCAATGAGTTCTAATGTACAATCTTCTAAATTGAAATGCTCATCATCAACAAAACTCTTCACGAGGGTGATGTAGTTTTCGAATTTCTGCTTCTTTTGATCATAACCGTACTCATATTGCCACACAAGAAATCCCTTCAATTTCCCCGTTTCACGACACACGGACTTCAAGCCAAAATGCACAGGCTCAGTAGACTTGAGCTTTGAGGAAAGCGTGGCCAATGTCTCTTTCTCAAAGTCACAGCTTGGTGCTTGTACACCGAACAACTTCACTCCAAAGAACTTTGCTCTCAAGTGGAACCAGTCGACATAGTCTGAGGAGGGATTTATGGATATTCTGTCAATTCCATCCAGGCTCACTTTCCGTCTCATATCGCGATCGAAATGCTCATTGTAGAGCTGAAATAAATCGTCAAACTCATTGTACTTGATGAGCTCGAACCCGGGCTTCAATACATATTGAGCTTTGGATTGTACAAGGGGAAGATTCATCAAGCTAACATGAAACGATTTGAACCCATTACGGGAGTAGAACTCCCCCACTTCAGAATACAAGAAAATGAAGCCATCTGGCCCTAGAAACTCGTCAGTTTTCGCAGCTTCCACCAACTTGTCAATCATTATCGTAGCCAAGCCGCGGCCTCGATTCTCCTCATACGTGTAAACTCCACCAATACATCCACTGAGCACGTCCTTTCTTTGCACCTCTCCGGTTTCATTTATCTTGTATCTCCATGACGCTCTAATTAAAAGCTCACACGAGCAAAGCGGTTCATCTGAATTATCTGCATGCTTCAATGTAAACACCACAAGCCTATTGGGGCCTGAGCACGTGATCTTCGACAAACCCAACACATTTTCTCGAGTCACGTAATCTTCGACAGAGAGAAGATTTCTCCAAGCCGCAGAATTTCGCTGACGCGTGTAATCGCGGTCTTTCTTGTCAAAAACTTGCTCCAAGACGAAATCACTTGGATCCTCTCTTTGTCTTGTCATTTGGAGATGAGGATAGCTGTAGCGGATGCTGATGCTGATTAGAGTGCTTTCGAAAACGGCCGCTTGGCGTCAATTGAATTTAGGGTAGGAAAAGTAAAAACAAAATTCTTTCCGAAAGCTGGGATAAAGACTTTTGAGGTGACTCGAGGGTGCAGCCAACAAGATTGCCAAATATACACTCTGGCCAGGGTGATCAAATCGAGAAGAGGCTTTTAGCGCTCCCCGCTGGTGTGCAGGCTAGTTAACAGCAAGAGGCTCGGCGTGTGACGTGCCAATTTCCAGGCGTCAGCTGTTGGACTTCTGATTCGGTATGAAGCAAAATACCACACTCACGCTAAATCAGGAACAGTTTGCTTGTTAGATCCCAGGATATTTCCCAGAAGGTTTGTATCTTCACTTTCGAAGGTCTAGTATGGGGTTTCCTTCATTACCCCAGCTCGTCCCAAAGAGGAAGTAGCCGGCGCGGCACCCAAGCCACACACGGCAGCTTCCGCGTGCGTGTCCGACTAAACAGATAATTGAAAGTCTGGACAGCAGGCCGCAAGACGGAGGTGCCTTGAAGTTTCCGGAAATAGGCCACATCCACGAAAACAGTTTATAGCTGGTTCTAATAGAGCATAACTGTGCAAAACATAGACATTCTCTCTATTTTCAATCTGTCCATCATTGGACGCTCAGAGTTCAAGGCTCGAACTGACTGATGATGAGCCAACATGAGGTCGCACATATGCAGCTGGAAGCGTAGATAATAGTGATCTCATGGCTTGAGAATGGAACATCGAAGCTTCGCCAGGTCAAGTATTTGTCAATGGGATTTAAGAAAATTCTGGCGCGCGGGCAAAAAAGAGTACTCTTTTTAAGTTTCAGCCACACGTTGGACTTCGTCACGCAAATTGACAATGTGTGCCTTGTGCATCCTGAGAACAATGTCATTGACAGTCCAGCCCTTGGCTTCGTACTCATTCACCTCGTTTGCAACGGTAACCAACTGCGCATAATAGTCCAGGTATTTTGCAGCCAATTCGTCAGTGAAAGGAGGGATTCTTGTGCTTTGGGCGAGAAAGTCTCTCGCTGTATCAGGGAATGCATGCAAAATTAAGCTGATCATCAGCGATAAACTGTCAAAGTTATCACGATAACGCTGGGACAACTCCTGAAGGTTCGCCGGGTTTGTCGACAACTTCTTAGCTTTTGACCGGAGATGAAATCTCGCTGGGTCCCGTGATATTTCATCATACAAATCGTACAACCACCTGGCATCGAAAAGTGGTCCTTCCGGGTACGGAATGAGCTGTGCGTACTTATACGAGGCGAGATGATCCAAGGCCTTGCACAACAACGAGTATTTCGACGCACCAGAGGGGAACCGCTCATGGACATGCTGCACAAGTTCAGCAGGCGGGTCAGGGAAGGTATCAAACTTGCTTCTGAGCTCGTCGTCCACGTCCATATTGGGCAACCCAAGCTTATAAAGAAGCCCCTTGATATTTGCCCAGTGAGAAAAGCTCTTGAGAGCAGAGAGAACCACCGCCAGCTCGAGTGCCTCTTCTCCAAAATAATCCTTCACATATTTCCTTAAACACTCACCTTCCAATTTGGCACCAACATGGTGGTCTGTGTGTAAAAAGTTCAATTTCGAGCAATAGAGCAAGTTGTAGCCTTGGGCCAAGTGCTGTGGCGTCACGTTTTCAACAAATTTCGTGGCAGCCTTGGTCTGGTTTTCGTTAAAAGCGACCCTCAGTGCAGAAACATGCATGACCGAACTGTTCTCCTCTTCAAACCAATGCTTTTCTTCCATTGCACGTGCGACGCCAACAATTATAAGACATAGATCGGTGTGCTCAGTGAATATATCAGGCAGGATACTGCTTAAGATGGAGTACGCCAGCACCGTGGAAATATGGTCCAGCAAGCGCTCTGGATTGATCACCAAATGCTTTTTCTCCTCGCGTACACGTTGGAAGTTATTGTTAACAAAGCGATACTTGCGGCCTCGCTTGGACATTTCCGTGGTGGAAAGACCACCGATTTTTGATAAGATGAGCTCGGAAACCTCAACAAGTGCCTCTGATGTGGTAATAGACATGATTTGTTTATCAGGGATGTTGAATGCTCGGGAAATTCTCGCAAAAAAGAGATGGCGCCCTTTATTGTTGGAAAAGCCGTATTATGTTGTTCAAGGGTTTGCATACACCGTCACCTAGACTCCTGTTCTGGATGTGTTGTGTTCTGCGCGACGCGAAGTGCCGATTTGCCAGAGCCTCGTACTTTCTCGGGATTAAACTCAGTCAAGCAACATGAATCCAGGTGAGCTTAGAAGAGAAATAAATCAAAAGAGATGCGCGCGGATCAAATAAAGAGTAAGAGGGAACAAACCAAAGCGGTGGAAATTAAAAGAATTCAGGGAAGAACAAAGTGTGGAATCGATAGAACGCTAATCAATTCCATCTGGCCAAAGTCGCGGCTGCGAAAAACAAACGACAGGCCAGTGCTGAAGCGTGGAGTGTCTTTCTTTCAGGGAGACGAGAAACACCACCTTCCTAAAAAGGACTGCTACAAGAAATTGACTTTCAGATGACAGCCGGTAGAAAAGTGCTGGTTGAGGCGAGATGACCGAGCCCCTTAAATGTCAGCTTCCATCTTCTGAATAGTTCTCGACCGTGTTAGTATAAGACTTCAAAGAAACCTAGCAGCGAAGTATGCCTCCCGGACAAACAAACAATATTAGCCGTTGTAGCATTTACAGGCAATTTTTTTTTCTTTTTCTTCCCCTGGTATTGATTTGTGAAGTGGTGGCCAAATTCCAATCCCCAAAAACGAAAATAAAGTGGAATGAAACATTTCTCAAGGCTGCCCATCACTGGTGACACATAAAGGTGACGCTTCACTTCCCGAAATGACACCAAAATGACACCAAGAAGTGTTTTCAGATAGGAAGAGGGATAGTAGTTTGGAAGTAACTCGGGCTAAGAACACTAGTTTTGACATCCATACAATAAAGCTGATCTCGTGGCCTTCTGCTGAGAAGTATTCGCTGGGACCTCAAAAGTTAGCTCACTTGAGCTGAAAAATAATCACACTTGAGCAAAAGCAGTCGCCAAGTGTTTCACCGAAAACTAGCCACTGGGTGGATAACCCAGTTGTTCCAGCCCATGGCCTCCGACATAATCATAGAAAGAGTTGGTATCATGGAGACCAGCAATATTTCTGGAGAGTCAGCCGGAAAAGATCATATTCTCTACGGATCTGGACAAAACCCAGACCTCTATTCCACCGCCCTATCGCACAATGGCACCAGTGTGGGATTCCTCCATTGTGCTTGGTTCCGCCTCAATTAAAACAGGAAAGCTGACCAAGAATAGGGCTTGGGCAAATCAAACAAATCTACAGGCACAGCGCACTTGAGCACTTCTATCGGGAATCTCAAAATCAATCCGAAAGGAGATGGCTAGTACAACCTTCGGGTACATCTGGAAGGGCCCAGGATGATGAATTCGTGGAATCCACTTATTATTGATGAGTTCAGCTCATCAGATATTCCCAATACTAGGAGATATTGAAATTGCTCCCAAGGGCCAAGTTTCTCAAAGAGAACGAGCTTTTTGATCAGTCACTTGTACTTTGCACAAGGCTGCCGTTCCAATAAAAGAATCCGCTTTTCTACACAAGCTTCGGCACAGGGCTCCTGACCGAGCCGAGAAGATCTACTGGTTTCCTAACCAAGAAACACCACCAAACTTCATTTCCGCGCACCATAGATAAAGTGCGACAGCAGTTCACCTTTATCTTGCGACCAAACACCCAGTTGCTCTTATGCTCACACGTAACTGATAGAGCAAAGACTTCCCCAATGGCCTGTAGTAGCAGAAGTGTGACTAATCCTTACGGAAGAAATAAACAAAAATAAACAAAAAACAAAATTACACTTTCATCACTACCGTCCCATAATATATATTGTTTCCTATGCTAATCTAGTCTATTTGCCCAGTTCACGTTACTGAGGCGAAGAACCCTCCCCGAGAACTGTGCGAATGTTTGATTCAAAGTTGGTCATTTAAAAGACAGCTGTCATATTCTAGAGCCATCTACTGAGAAGAGCGTTTCTCGCGTAAGAGCTTAATCTTTCTCCGTCTAGCGTTTATGAACCAGTTGCTCAACTGTTGTTGGTTTAAACCAGTGGCCATGATCAACTGGGCCTTTTCGAACGAGTTGGGGTATGGGTGGCTCAAATGGTCATTCAACCACAGGAGTAAGACCTGGGTTACCTCCTTAGGTAAGTTGTTCCGGGTTCTGCCTTTTGTATGCCCCGGTGTTTCGGCCATGCGGGAGTCCTGCTTAGGCGAGGACGTCTCGGAGTGACTTCTGGCAACTTCAGGCGATCTCAGACCCATGTCAGAACTGGGTGATACACGCTCATTACCCGTTGGTCCCAATTGTCTGTGGTGAAGGTGGGTCAGGCTCGGAAAAGGCTGTGGAGCACTGAAGCTCAGACTCCACAGGTCCTTATGGGAGTCCCTGGCTGGTCCGTGCCCGGTTTCGCCCGCGAAACTGTAGGAGGGGACAGCGTAATGTGTGCTGTAGTAACGAGGAGCAACATACTTTGGTGTTGCAAGCTGGTATGCTGAGCCATAACTGGGATTTGGATGCAATGGCGCAGTGCTGAATGAACCATAAGCCTGAGGTGGGCAATATGGGCCATGAACAGCAGGGGCTCGAAGAATGTCCGAGATAGGTGGCAATGATGTCGTCGGCTTATTGGCAGCAGTGCTCATGATGGCGGATATTGATCGCACAAGGAAGAAACAGACGTTTGATTTGATGATCTAAAATATCAATTGCTTGCCGTGATAGTAAAAAAAGCTGGGCACAGTTGCAGGCCCTTAAGATAGTAATTGTAGCTGGGGATCGATATGGTTCAACCAGAGACGTGATTCTTCAATCTGATAAGAAGGAAAGGAAAAAAAAAAGTTTTAAGCAGTGATACAATTAAAAGAGTATAAAGAGATCCCCTGCGTATTCGAGTGGGAACTGACGGGTTTATCATGTCGTCTCGGATCCCGGCTCGTGCAAAAGCCATTATGAGACTTTGCTTACGAAGTTTCTTGGCTGCGGAACTTCACCCACCAACCGACCAAAAAAGGCTTGTGGTGCGGCGCGCCCGCTCGCTCGCTCGTAACAGTTTGACATCTTCGGCCATTACACCCGAGAAGAAAATCAAGAAAAAAAGGAACCAAAAAAAAAAAAGAGCTGATTTGGCTATACCACAAAGGTCAGGATTCACGATTTTTGTCAATCGAACCATGAGTAATGCAAATACTTTTTTGATAAGGCCAAACGGGCAACATTAGTAGTACCTTTAACAAGCCAAGATTCTGTTTATTTTTAACTTCTTAACTGCTTGTTGAAACGATCCCCAGGGCGTGTGCTGCAGATGGAGTATGGCATAAGATGTCAATATGTCAACTTTTAAGCAACGCCAAGAGTTCTATTGGCCCTGTGCACGCGCATTTCTTTTCTTGGCGCAGGGAAATCCCTCGCCAATGCCAAGCGTTTTCGCCAGGCCCCGGTTTCGGTCACGTCACAGCAATCACACAAGCTTGTCGATTTCAAAAAGACCTGGCTTTCGACGTTGCTCCCTTAAAAAGAAATAAATTCACATCCAATTCACCCTACCTGAAGCCCAAGCCTAGTCGTGTGTCATAGCACAACAATATGTGAGTGCAGGGCACGTGACGTGGCGGCCGCTCAGGCCAATTCCGCCCTGCGATCGGCGCATTCTCGCGGGTCGTGGCGTTCTTACTGGACACCGGAGTTTGCTTGACACCTGACCACACATGCACTCCTGACGGGACCAAATCTCTCGGACACGAAAATTGTGGCCGTCTGGAAATGTTTTGGGATGACCCCACTTGACAAGCTACCGGCACGGTGCGGATTCTGGCGCCCGAAACAAGGAAAGATTCATGTGTATTGTGCTGTATAGTTGCACACGAACGACTAAACAATACATAGGATTGGCCTTTCTTGCCATGGACGGAATTCCTTGGAGCAAAGTCAAGATCTTATCCATCAACAGGCATGTGCCAGATGGAAGCCGACGTGCATAGAGAGATATGCAACGTGTTCGCCAAGATTGTTTACTTTCCATATCTACTGTAAAGGAGGATCTTATTTTAAATGTGCGCAATCTGCCTAACAAAGTCTAGATCTCGAAAGGCCTCAGATAATGGGTGCTTTTTCGCGGCGCAACCATAATAATGCGGTGCAAGCGCTGCAAGTAAATGCGGCTCAAAGCATATTTTGCATCTAGTTCTAATCTCAGGGGAACTTCCCCGGGAATGCGTCAGACTATTTAGCATGTGTGATCCACTCTAGAATACTCCCTACATCACTGACACATAGCCCAATGTCACCAGACTAGGCTCTTAATTCCTCGTATTCTCTCGCTTGTGTCAAGTCACACATCTATCGCGGGAAACCCAAGGCCGAGCTGCCATTTATAGAGCCTGCAGAGGGAGTATTTGCCAGCGGACTCAAGAAAAAACGCCAAGATCGAACCAGCCAATATGAGATCCTTGCTGTTTCTGTCTTGTTGTGGAATCCAGAGGTCTGGCTGGCTTACAAGCGCTCATTCAACAATCTCTCGAACTGCATCTTGTCGTACTTGATGTACTTCGCCCGGTTTTTTGTGAAGTCACCTTTACCATACTTGTCGTAGAGCTTATTGTATGCGTTGAGAATCAATTTCTTGATCTCGCCGCCCAAATAGTTGCGTAGGTCCTTCTCCTGGATATTAAACCTCTCATACTGTTTGAGGGCCTCTTCAAACGACTCATTGAAGTTTCTGAAAAGTTCCTTTATTTGCTCTTTCTCCTTGGCGCTATTCTGCCCGCCGTGCAATGCGTTGGTCGTGGTGATTTGAGTCATATCGCGGATGATGATATATGACGCATGGCTCCAGTCGTCGAGGAATATTTTGAGAAACCGGTTTTTGAGCCGCTGAAGTCTCTCGATTCCAATTGTTCCCAACTTCTGATAGAGAGGCTCCAGCCGGTTGACAATGGTCTCAATCATCACCAGGCTCTTCACTAGCATATACCCTTGGGACAGCTTTCGAACATTTGTCTCGCTACTTTGCTCCCTTAAGCTAATTTCAATGCTCACCATGAGCTCATCGATCAAATCCAGCAAGAACGATGAAACAAGAAATGCAGTATAGTCTTCAATTTGTGTTTCGGCACCTTGAATCACAGAGGTGTAGACGGTGACAAACCGGAGAGGCGGCTTGATATCTAGCCAGCTCCCTAGCTTTCTGTTTTCCATAAGCGTGAAAAGCGAGTCAAAGTCACTTATACGTCTAATTTTGGAAAGTACCTCAACCACCACCTCAGGAATGCTATGTTCATTGAATTTCTCGATTTGGGAAACCCGCATCTCCACAAACTTGGCCCACTCAGCAAATAGCCCCCGCATTTTTGTAAGCAAGATAAGGTACTCGGCCTTTGTTTCGGGAAAGGCGTCGAAACCGAGATTTAGCAAGCACATGCCTTCGTCCAAAGTCTTCAACTGGTCCAAAACGTCCAATAAAACCAAATCTTGGCACAATAATCCTTGCTCGTCTATTTGCTTGATATGGTTGGAAATGATCAAGCTGAGACGCAGCTCCATGTATTTGGCTACAATGTTTCTGAACACAGGAGAGCTCATAATTTGTAGTTGCTCGCAAACACTCTTCAAACCCCTCGTACACTGGAGTAACTCAGCGACTAAAGCTTGGACACCGGTAGATCCCTTCTCATAGGGCATATTGGACGCTCGTTTCTTAGGAATGCAGTCGATTTCTAACGGTGCCACCCGTTGAGCCAAGCTTTGGGAAAGCGATCTTTCAAGGGCTTCGTAAGCCATGCGCAAGTTCTTTTGTCTGGCAAAGTATGAAAGCACAGCAGTAGCCTCCGCCTGTTTTGGAAAGGTGCCGGTGCTGATATCGATTTTAGACACTAGACTTGTAAAGTACGACATCACAGAGAGCTCGGATTTATCAACAACATTAGCAAAATTAACCACCACACCATCAAAGTCTCTGATGTTCTGTTTCATTTCACGTACCAATTCTTTGGACTGATCGAGACAAATAAGGTACTTTCCCACGCCCACTGCATCAATTGAAGATGTTAAAGTGCGTTGAGCATCGGCAGCTTTCAGCGAGTAAACGGACACATCCTGGAGCAACAGTAGTCCTTCTTCGATTGAACGTTTCTTTTTGTTAAGTGTATCGATCTCTGCGAAAACAGGCCTGATACTTTTAGAAGCCGTCAGAGTTTTTGAGGTGATGAGTGCGAGCGAATCATTGATGGTTGAAAATAACTCTTTTGACCTTGAAAGGTGCTGCGAAAGTACCGCAACATCTGCCTCGTCCACGTCCACTTCGAGATTCAACATAACTTTGAGGAATCCGTAATCTGGGAAGGGATATGTTTGTCTCAGAAATATTTATGGTGTGTAGGGACGGTGACTGTGTTTAATGAGGTCAATGAGGTTGAGTTGAATGTGAGCTGTGTGGATGCGAATTCGAACGCGCGAATGCTCCAAACACTGTAGTAGTGGTGGGGTGAGGCTCAACAAGAACGGTGCAACTACGACACGCCGATTTAAATCCACGAACAATGACCAACGCCCACTTGAAGCCACTTTGAAACTTTTGATGGTGTGTATAACACCTCTTTCGGTAACAAAGCTCTTAGTCTCTTTCCAAGTGTCTGGAGTTCATGTGCCAAAATCTTTTGCAGACAATACAGGAAAAAGAAAAATGAAAAGAAGAAAAAAAAAAGGAACTTGCCGGACGTTGCAAATCCCCGGGTGCGAGGTGTGAAGAGACAAACAACTTGTTGAAAGTTCAGATACACTACCCTGTTTGATTTCTACGACTCTTCTAATGCCGGGCCTTGAAGGCTCGCGGAAATGTATCAGTCAATGAAGGACAAAAAAAATGTAAGAAAAAACGAAGCTGGTTCGAGCGGATCCACGTAGATGATTCACGATATTCAGGAACTCTTGTGGATTATTAGTTTCACACAGTCGTTAGAGATGTGGCCCGTTGCGAATTTCCAGATCATTTTTCCTTTCTTTTTTATACAAATAAACTCCTTATAATTGCTCAAGTTTTTGTTTTGCGCA
Source organism: [Candida] golubevii (assembly GCA_030582695.1). Taxonomy (NCBI): domain Eukaryota; kingdom Fungi; phylum Ascomycota; class Pichiomycetes; order Serinales; family Metschnikowiaceae; genus Metschnikowia; species [Candida] golubevii. The sequence continues at coordinate 71,262 of JAJMGV010000043.1, read as the reverse complement.
ATTGGCCTTGTCTCACTCTTTGTTTTCCACTCTCTTCTCACAATACTCAACTTGGCAAATACCCCATTAATTAATCTGCGGTGCGCATCTGCGCGTGCCAAATCTGAAGCGCATCGGTCAGACTATAGACCAGACATTTCTTCCATTCGTTTCTGGAGTATACACCGTTCTTTTCTTTGTACAAACTTTTGACGTCATATAAAGGAGATATCCGGAGGCCCATTGTCTTGCCCGTTCCTATATAAGCATATCTCAACATCAACAATTCTAAAATCACACCTTCTTTAGGCAAAGCCAGAATCGTTACTCAACTAGTAAGCTACCCGTTTGATTCATTTGTTTGCACCCACCGAAAAGAACATGACTTCACCTTATGAGAAATTCTCCAATGAAACAGAAACTGTACAGAAGCTAGCGGAAACACAATTGGAATCGGAAAATCAAACGGCATCATGTTTCGCCGATCTTATGACAAAATTGAGAGCAATGTCTGCTCAATCAAGAAGGAAAGATGGCAGTGCCGCGGAAGGGACGCAAAAGAGAGCGGTGATCAAGACGGAGTGCCCAGTTACAACGTCAAAAGGTACGCTAATCATCAACAGCTGGAAGTTTCCCGAATTCCAGTATCTCAGATATGCAGATAGGTTGCCATGTAAAGCACGAGGTCTTTTTACTAGCAACGAGCGAATCGTTGCTCGGGGATACGATAAGTTTTTCAACGTGAACGAGGCGGAAGTCGTCAGTGATGACCGGCTTCGAGCCGAATGTAAGGGTCCGTTTGTGGCAACGGCGAAGGAAAACGGCTGTATTATCTTTTTTGCCGGGCTCGAAGATTCCACTCTTGTGGTGTGTTCAAAGAACATGACTGGCGACATCGACGCCGAGACATACAAATCGAAAGGCAAGCATTACAAAAAGGGAATCGAGACCATCAACAGTCAATTGGCATCGCTTGGAAAAAACACCCAGGATTTTGCACGCACTCTATATGAACAAAACATTACTGCGGTTGCCGAATTATGCGATGATGAATTCGAGGAACACATTCTCGAGTACCCAGGCAAACTCGCCGGTCTTTATCTTCATGGGCTCAACAAGAATGAAATCAAGTTCGCGACTGCACCCATGGATTCTGTCGCCGAATTTGGGAAAGCCTGGGGATTTAAGCAAACCGATTACACAACTCATGAGACTTATGACGATGTCATGGAGTTCATCAAGAGCGTGGACAAGGCAGGCAAATATAACGGCCGGGAGCTCGAAGGCTTTGTAATCCGGTGCAAACGACAAACTACTAATGAAGGGATGATAGGCTCAACGACATTTGATGATTACTTTTTCAAATACAAATACGAGCAGCCTTATTTGTTGTATAGACAACTCCGTGAAGCGACGCTCAAGTTTTACCCGAAAGAGTACACTCGTCCCATCACCGAAATTCGGAACTTGTATCCGAAGTTCCGTAGAATCACATTTGCTTACTTGCAATACGCTGGGGAGTACTTTGAAAAGTACCCCGAGAAAAGAGAGGAGTTTGCCGACAACATTGGCGTGATAAAGCTCCGGAAAATGTTTTTCGATGACCTCTTGGCTGATCAACCAGCAGGTATTAAGCCACATGAGATGGAGAGTAACGAGAAGATCTCAGAAAAGTTCGACCGTTTGATTGTTGCCACTGAAACCGTATACTGTGTTATGACAATGGCTGCTCCGGGATGCGGCAAGACCACCACATGCATGACTTTGGCGAACATGTGTCTGGAATGGGCACATGTTCAGAACGATGACTTCACATCGGGCCAAAACGTTGTCGAAAAGGTTTTGGAACTCCTCAGAACGAAGAAGGTGGTATTCTTTGACAGGATGAACTACCGTGAAAACTACCGCAAAGAATTTTTCAGCAAGGTCTTCCAGAAGCAAGGTGCATACATATTGCCAAATGTTGAAATCAAGTTTGTTGGACTTAATTTTCTTAATTGCGAGTCGCCGGAAAGCAAGTATGCTTTACTCGAGAAACGAATTTTGGCCCGAGGTGACAACCATCAATCGATTGCCGCCGCTTCGTCCCCAGTCGCTGCCCGGTCCGTGTTGAAGGACACACTTCGCAAGTTCCAGCCTCCCAAATTGAAAGAGGAAGAGGAAGACTTACTGGTTTTACCAAGGGTAGTCGAGGGTCTGCTTCTTGATCGATCCGATAGCGAATTCTCAGTTGTAATCAATCTTGACGTCGATGAAGAAGATTCCTCTTTGAAAAACGCCAAGATTATCTACGAAGAGTTGACCGAATGCTTCCCTGAGCTCAAGGTGAAAGATTTCACTGAAGAGGAGTGGCTAACATCATTTGAGCTGGCTAAACTCTACCAACCCAAGACTAGGAAACGTGTATCTGCGCCTACGCGAACTGCAATATACTATGGTATTAACACAGATCATAGGCCTATAATGGAACATTTAGATACTGTGCTCAAAGACAATCAAACCTGGCGACATCTCAAGGAAAATGAACGGGTCCAACTGGAGTTCCACGTGACTCTCGCGCATGTCAGTGTCTTTAAGCAAAATCAAGCCAAGTACCAAAAGCCTTGGCAAGATTTGGGAAGAATCTTTTCGAAAAATCTCCATCGCAAAAATGCGGTTCCTGGCACCAAAGCATCGGCGCAAATTTTTGCTGACATCATCGTGGAAAAGATCGTGGTGTTTGACAAGACTTTGGTTGCCTTGAAAGTGCAAGTCCCAAACCTCTACAGACTCCAGGAAGGCAACAAGAAAGTCGGCCAAGAAACAACCCCGTCTATCAACACATTTTTACACGTGACTATTGGTACTTTCGACGAAACTATCGCCCCGAAGATGTCAAATATCTATCTCTCTGATTTGTACAAGTCCGGTGACGTTTCAGATGGACTTCACCAATTAGCGAGCGTGTCTGCAGAAGTTTTTACCTGGGAGTACCATTTGGAGAAGCAACAGGGATTTATTTACTTCAATTGAATGCAACCGCCTCCAAATATTCAACTTTCTTGGAAAGGGTACATTGAGATGGATACAAATATCCTGCATGCTTTCTCGCATCAGTTGAGCAGAGACATTAAACTGATCATCAAGCTGCTCATTGCCCAAAAACAGTTGTTTGGTCGTTATCGCCACCCGAAGCCATGCATAAACTTATGTTTGTGCCAATTTCAATAGTTGGATGCGGCAAGTCAACAGTTTTCAGGACTGTGAGATGTTTGTATCCAAGCTTTGCGCATATTGAGAATGACAACTTCGAGAACAAGCCTGCCTTTTATCATGAAGTAGAGATGAAGTTAAACGACTCGTCCACAAACGCAATCCTATTGGATAGAAATAACCATTTGGTGATGCACCGGAAAGAGATTATGCAAAGATTCAAATCTAAAAATGTTACAATGGTTGCTCTTCTCTTTGTTCCAAAAGGCACTCTGCCAGAAGAAATACGTGCACTTCTATTGGATCGCATAGTGCTGCGCGGCGATAACCACCAGCTGGTCAAAGGAAAAACGGAGCTTGGGAAAGCCAGGATGATCTTGAACTCGTTCGCGAAAAACTTCGCTCAGTATGATGCAAAGCACCCAGCTGATAAACGGTTTGACGATGTGATCGAGATGGAAAGCGGTCCGGAATCTTCCGAAGAAAACGTGAGGCGGATTGTGAAGTTTTGCAATGATTTTAGTGAAACCCACCGCGGAATTGCTAATTTCGGGCCCGTTTCAGATGAGCAGATCAAGGAACAATTTCAACGGTCGCTCGCATTTCAGGTGCGCCACGGAGATGAAAAGACTTGTTAAGGAAATTCACCAAACAATGCTTCTGTCCCAAATGCCTTTGTTCCAGTCTACAATTTAATCTGGTGCGTAGCGTGAGGCTGTGGTGGTGAAAGCCAATTTATTTGGAATCTACAAAAGATCGAAAAGTGAGGGTGAAACGAAGCCGCGGCCTAACCAGACCACCACTCCGGGGCACAACCCACAATGCACAATGCACAATGCAAAAATCACAATGCACTACATTCAACAAAAATGGATATACAAAAGTACAGGCTTTGTGATTTTCGGGAAAACCCCTTAGGCCTGGGACACGAAAAAAAAATGAAAAACTTTCTCTTCCCAGGGTAGATATGTGATCTTTGGCAAGATATCTCCGATGGTGGTATCAGCCGAGCGACTATGTTTGATCCAATAGGAGCTCAAGACCCAAGACCCCTATCCTATCAAAGACACACAGCTGTTGCGCGTCCAATGCTCGCATCCGTTTCAGTAAGCGGGCGCGCAGGTGCGCGGGCCCAACAAATCGGTTGCTATGTGCACGCCCGAGATATCGGTCGTAGGAAGAGCGTGCATCTCGGAAGAAACGAAAGAGGCTCGGCTCACAAACGACTTCAATTCACCTATAATCATTGTTATAGCCACGGAGCATTGTCTTCCAAAGTCAAAGTCCGCTCTGTTGATAGAGACTATATACTTGTCCAGAGGACCCAAATATTTTTGGGCCCAGCCTTTCTATTTTCTGTGTTGGTGGTGCTTTGTCTCTTCTCTACCGTGATTGACTAGACTTCCAGCTTCACGATTGTATGATCAAAAAGCGGGGAATCCAGGCCTAACCCTTATATATGCAATGAAATACGACGAACTAGACTTGCGGCAAATTCCCGCAGGGACCATCAAAATTGATTGTTCTGGTGCGTACATTGCGAACGATCACTTGATACGAGGAAACATCACACTACAACCGACGCCGTCTCCCTCGCCGCCTACGTCGGATGAATCGCTGGAGTCCGAAGAAGACGACACGGCGCTAGTGCTGTCAACAGAAAATTTGACGAAAGAGTCCAAAAGTGCCAATATCACCCTTCCGCAGCACAATTCTGAAGTGATCCACATATCGGTAGATATTGGGGGAACGTTGACCAAGTTGGTGTACTTCACCATGTCATCGAGGAAACAAGGTCGCAGTGGTGGCAAACTACATTTCCGTGATTTTCAAACGGGCACTTTTGAGACAGAAGCGCTTCAATTCATGATCCGCCTTGTGCGTGAGAGTATGTCCAAGAAGCACAGTCCACCCATCACATATATCATCTCCACAGGTGGAGGGGCGCACAAATTTTCACGATTGATGACCTCGACATTTGAAAAAAACAAGTTGCCCATGCACATTGTGAAAAAGGACGAGATGGAGTGCCTTATCAAAGGCCTCGATTGGCTCATCACCAAAATCCCCAACGAAATCTTCACCTACGACTTGGCAAAGGACAACATTCGCTTCAACACAAGCCCCGTCACGGAGAAAGACATATATCCTTACTTGCTTGTTAACATAGGGTCGGGTGTCTCGATGATTAAGGTCACTGGACCCGGTCCTTTAGGGTTTGAGAGAATTGGCGGTTCTTCCCTCGGCGGAGGTACACTCTGGGGCCTTCTACTGCTTCTCACAGATGCCTCTGACTATAACGAGATGCTTGAAATGGCTCAACGGGGTAACAACGAGAATATAGACTTGCTTGTGGGAGACATATATGGGTCGAGCTACAATAAGATTGGGCTCAAGTCCAACCACATTGCCTCGTCTTTTGCCAAGGTATTTAAGAAGCTCGGTTTTAATAAGCTGGGCAAAAAGCTAACCACCGCTGAAAGGCTCGCGCAGTTTCGTCAAGAGGATATTGCACGGTCCTTGTTGTACCTGGTGTCCAACAACATAGGACAGATTGCATACTTACAGGCCCGCAGGTTTGGGCTCAAAAGAATCTACTTTGGTGGAAGTTATATATCAGGGCACATGCAAACAATCCACACTTTGAGCTACGCGCTGAACTTCTGGTCCAACGGTGAGATGCAATCTTATTTTCTTCGACACGAAGGATACTTGGGTAGTGTGGGTGCGTTTATGATGGGCCCAAACGGAGTAAAGCCTTACACATTCAGTGGAGGTGAGTGATTTCTGGGAATGAAAGGGAAGGCTACAAGCTTATAGAGTTGTTCGGTGTGGAGTTAATATTTGAATTAGAATCCCGCTCGTCTTGTTGGGGGAGAGACGAGTGGGGAATATGTCTGCTTGGCCTGAACCTCAGCCTCGAGGCCAGTGTTGTTGGTATCTCCCGGAATATAAAACAAACAAGCGATATCTCCAAAGAAATAAAAAATGCCCCTGGAAATCTATAAATCAATTCCAGCGTTAAGGTCTCGTGCAGCCATTTTGCAGATGAAACGTTGCCTCCGTTCCCACTCGCTTATTAGCTTTTGGTCCAACCCGCGTGTGCAGGCCCACGCGCGATTTTCTACTCAACCAAATATCGAGGCAGGAAAACAGTGGAGTTGAGTCTTGAATTCACATGTTGACCACGGCTGCCGAATAATTATCCATACACCTCCTAAAGCACTGGCCATACTAATATCTTTGACTACGGCTCAAACTAGAAACGGACGGTGCCCTTTGCGAAATTTTGATCCACTTAATAGAAATATAGTCTGCACCCATAAGTTCTAACAACCTCCATCTTGCCACTTTAAACATGGATTCTGTTCCTACACTGCGCAACCCCAACCTACCTTTTTCTATTGATCCATCGGCGGGGTCCAGCACAGGGATTGACCCCCATTCGTTTTATTATAAGCAGTTTCAGGGCTCTCCCTTGCAGCTGTTCTCCGAGTGGGGGGACAATGAAAACGTGCCCTCGAAACTGCCTGCGCATGGGTCTTCAAAGCATTCTGCTGTCTCTTCTGGTGCTCCCAAGATACCCGGTGACATGCTGAGAACACGCGAGGAAACTACCACCCCCTCAAAGATTCCTACGAAACAAGGAACTGCCGAATTGAGCTTGCTTTCACCAAATAATGCCGCGGCAATGGTCACATTAGCTCAACCTCCCTCCGTTGTGAGGCCACTTCCGCTTCATTCGTTCAAGACATCAGCAAAAACGAACAATGTTTCCCAGAAAGATATACTGACCAGCGATATTCTCTGGGCAATGCTCAACGATCTCACAGGAAAAGATAAGATGGCCAAACTAGCACAGTATTCGTTGCGATTATTGTTACACCATTCCAAGAAGACACAAGCCTATTTGAGTGACGAGACCGTCAATATCAGGTTGATTAGCAAGACATATGCTAGCAACAAGAAGGTTTTGGATCTCGTCATCGGCTTTATCAGAGACCCGCAGGCATTCGCCAAGGTATTAGTGATTCTCACGTGCTCGGTCTTCACATCCCGGCTTGCAGGGTTTGTCCCAGCTTTAGGGCTCTATAGGCAACTTTTGCGGTTTGGAAAATCGCCATTCCGGCTCAACATGATCATGAATAAGGTCAAGCAAAGCATGTACAAGGATATGAAAAGCCACACGTGGAGAATTAATGAGAAATTCTTCTCCAAATCGACCTTGGGCGACTGCATTGCCTTCTACTACAGCATCAATGATGACATCTCCTTACTATACAAGGTCAAGCTCTTGAAAAATAAAGCATTGCGGGCGTTTGCCAGCCGCCACGAGGCCTACGCATGGTACTGTGACTCCTGGCTAGCTCTCTATAACGCGTACAACAACTTGCAGAGGTATTCACAACAGGAGCTTGACATGAGGATCTCCATCCAAGTGAAACAACGCTCGCGAGCTCTCTCGAGGCAAGTGCTTGGTGCAACATCTCTCGCGGCCAACTCGTCACACGTGGATGACGACATCAAAGACATGCGTGCGCTCCAGGACATTCAGTTCCGCATCACTAACGCGAGATTGGATATATACAAGACCGTTTCCGATATCATCTTCAATTCATACACGGTCTTCAACGCAAAGCTTCATTTTGATACGGTCCAGATCTGGATGGGTATCAGTGCATCGCTTTTAAGCGCGGTCAAGTTATACCGAGAAAAAAAGAAGGCGTTAGCGTCTCCATAAGAATATCTGATTGCTCAAAATTCAGGTGGACCAGTTCCCTGGCCGCTGCCATTTATACTAATTCAAGATATCGTCGAGAGTCACGTCGGAAGGTACTTCTACCGCGGACTTCCAGAACTTCAGAAGGTGCCGGTCACCCGAGTCACAAGCAATAATGACGATTTTCTTTCCAGGACCCTTCTCTAAGGCCACCTTGGCGGCAGCTACACAATTGACTGCTGCTGACAGTCCCCAAAAAAGCCCGTCGTTGACGCATAGAAACTTTGCCATTTTGGATGCCTGGTCATCGGAAACTCGGATGGCCTCGTCGATGTTCTTCTCGCCTTGCTTGAAGTTCCACGTAAGGCGGTTAAGACCCACACCCTCCACCATGGTGTCCACTTGATGGCGTCTACGACCACCCTCCCTTTCCACAGAATCATACATGACTCCATAATTGACTCTATTGGCCAAGCCAGATCCCTGGGGATCCGCAAGAACGACTCTCACGTGCTTGGATTTCTGCTTAAGATATTTGGAGACACCAGAAATGGTTCCGCCAGTGCCGGAACCGGTGACGAAAAAATCGAGATCGCCGTTGGTCTGTCTCCAGATCTCAGGTCCGGTGGTCTTATAATGGATGCGCCAGTTGAAATCGTTTTCAAACTGATCGGCGAAAATCGCGGTTCGTGAGTCCAGTTTATCTTCATTGATTCGCTGGGCCCCTGCTCTTGCCGCATTTGTGTATTGTTTCGGGTCTACGATTGGAGCAGGTTTCACGGGCTCGACTTCAGCGCCCAAAGACCGTAGAAGCTGAAGCTTCTCTGGCGAAGTGTCGGACGGAAGGCATATGTGAGCCGTGTAACCCAAAGCATTAGCAAGCACCGTGAATGAGATGCCGGTGGAGCCCGACGTACCCTCAAAGATCAAATCCCCATGATGAGGTTTCAATTTACCCAAGCGTTCATTTTCTCGAATAATGGCCAAGGCAACGCGGTCTTTTGCAGAACCAGCCGGGTTCATGAGCTCCATCTTGGCGTATATCTTACACCCAGTTAACCTTGAAAGAGACTCGATTTCGATCATGGGCGTATTGCCAATGAGAGATGCCACGCCCTTTGTTTTGGGGCGGAGAAGTGCAAGCTCCTTCTCGTCTTTGCGCCGTCTAAGGTGCCAGATTTCATATCCAACAAAAATGATTATGGCAGATGCAGCAGCCCATTGTCGTGCGCTTAACCAAGTCAGCATTGCCTAAGAAATTCGAAAGCTCGGTAGATAGTTTTCGTTCTGATAGAAAGAGCGATTTTGGAGGCGCGCGAAACAATGCGACCGGCTCCACGGCCCTAGCGTGCGAGTTGTAACTTGCAACAGCATGAGGCACTAAGTTTATGTGAGTCTATGCCGACAGCCTATTGCGAGAGAAAGGAACTCATCTATCAAATAGGTCGTTTTCATTTCTTTTTCAAGTGGAGGTATAATTTAGCACAGGTCCTGTTTTACGTTAAGACATTAGAGCACTTATCGCACTAAGCACTTCAGAATCAGATCTCCAGTAAGTTACCCCGGGAATGAGGCGCGATTGAGATCGCAGGCCGCTTTAGAATGACTTTACGCTTCCAGAAGTCAAAGGGCATGTACTCGCCGCGAGAAGTAGGCGAAGTGACTTCAATTTTGAAGACAGAAGCAAATTGATGTGCCGCTCCAAACTGAATAACTTAATGCTGATATAAGTTACGGACTCCAACCAAGAATACCCCCAAAAAAAAAAAAAAAAAAAAAAAAAAAAAAAAAAAATGAAAAGCTAGATCTCTAGTGACCCGTAGCCCTTCACCTGATATCTTCCGTTCTGTATGCAGGCGGTCTTTTCAACTGCTTTGATGTGCCGGCCGGTCGCGGAAGGCTTGCCGCACAAGGAAAGAGTGGTGGTTTTTCGGGGTTTCGCCGAGCGCGAGACTTGCTTCTGCCCCGACAGACCAATTACCACAACTCCACTACCCGTAACTTGGCACATTATAGACAGGGGTATCAGACAGAATAGAAGAAGCAACTGATGTGTAATATTTTCAAAACTAAATGAAACCAAACTTCGAAGACCCTAGCTTTCCCAGAAAAATCCGCAGAGCAAATTCTAGATCACGTTTGTCTGTTTGTCTCTATTCTGGTTCTTTTAGCCTTTTTTTTTTTTTTTTTTCTCACCGGTTAGGAGTTCGTGACGCCAACCTGCACCGGACTCCCGGCAAAAGCGCCCAAACATTCCGACCAAGAGGTTGGCCCGCACTTTATGAAGTTTATGCCCGTCCCCAGATATTGTTCCTCGCCCAGCTGTGCGAAGTTCACCAGTACTGCCCACAACCTGTCAAGCCCAGATCTGGTTTCGATTGCCAGCCGTGACAAAATAATACAACCACGAGCGCCCTGACAAATTGGCGAAATTCGCTTCTTTAAACCTGCTGCGAAAATTCAATCGGCTTTCCAGAGATCTTGTTGTCAGACTTGGTATAAATCATTGGGCTGTTTACTCCAGATAGATTCTTCTATCACCATATTTAACTACAAACACTGGGGATAGCTCGGCAGATCTTACCCAACCACGCTTCTTCGCCATTGACATATCCAGCAAATGAAGCAGGATTCTCAAGATGACGCTAGAGTGAAAAGCTCGGATAGGCCCAAGGCATACACCATCAAATATAAACGACCAAGAGGGTCTCGGGCTTGCACTGTTTGCCGGGCCCGAAAAGTGCGATGTGACGCCGAGATTCATATCCCTTGTACAAACTGCATCACCTTTGGTTGCGAGTGTTTGTTGCCCGAGAAACGGAAGAAGACCGTGCCCGTTGAGAAATCCAGGCGCAAGAAAGAAGTTTCTGGTGAGTTACAAGAGGAAAGAGGGAGTCAGGAAGGCAACTCACAACACCCTAAAATCGACAGCTCGTCTAACGGAAATGGTGGCGATAATTCCAGTCCTGGCCGTGTTTCTACGCCAAGTTTTGGGCTCTCAAGCAACGCATCGATCCTGCCTAGCAACCACCCTAATCTGAGCGATTCTGGGCCTATTCACAACATATCGCAGGTGTCGGTGCCGCCATCCTTGATCTCCACATACAAGAATAGGCCTGGAACGCATAAAAGGGAAATGCTGAGGGGCAATCTGAAGAAATCTGTGACTTTCGTCGGTCACTCAAGCATCAGTCTCATGGCACAGAAGATAGGGCAAAACCACCTTGAACTAGGGCACGATTTATACGATTACTCGGACAGTCAAGACCTCGATTCAGTGGAACTCGAGATCTTGAAGCTACGAGGCGCGTTTTTGTTGCCTTCGGAGGAGTTGACCACCGATTTGATTGAACTGTATTTCGAGCACGTGCATCCTCTCATGCCAGTGATCAACCGCACTGAATTCATGGCAAAGTATAAAGACCCAAATGACTCTCCTTCCTTGATGCTTTTACAGGCTGTTCTACTCTGCGGGTCTCGGGTTTCAAAGAACCCACTTTTGTTCGACAACAAGAATCTGAGTGATTTGGCTTCTCTAACCTTCTTCCGCCGTGCAAAAGCCTTGTACGAGACAAACTATGAAAGTGACCCAGTGTCCATCGTACAAACCGTCCTTCTCATAGGTTCATTTTGGGAAGGCCCTGAGGACGTTACACGTAACTCTTACTACTGGACAAGAGTGGGGGTGGGACTTGCACAAGGATTTGGCTTCCACCGAGACATCAGTACCTCGTCAACCGTCAGTGCTTCTGAGAAGAAGATGTGGAGGAGAATCTGGTGGTGTCTCTTTGAAAAAGACAGAAACGTCGCGACCGCATTTGGGAGACCCACAACTATTGATCTTGCCGACAGTGATGTCCCGATGCTCACGTTAGACGACTTTAATGAGGACGATCCCGAGAAAGGTGTTGTGTCTCCCTACCCGGTCAATCGTACACATGCACTTTATTTCATTCATTTGGTAAAGCTTGCAGAGATCACAGGAATCATCATCAATCATCAGTATACCGTGAAGGCTGAGCTGATGAAGCGGACGAATAGATTCTCCGTGATTCAAAGATGCGATATGTTGATGGGAATATGGTTCAACAACTTGCCTCCAGAGTTACAGTTTTCGCTCACCGATCCATCTAAGCAGAACTTTTACGCGTGTCTCCTCAACGCCCAATACTACAACCGTCTTTATTTGATCCATAGAGCTAATTTGCTCCGTATGGCGCGCTCCTCGTCTACAAATCCAAATAACTACAAATACCCCTCGTGGGGAATTTCGTTCCAGGCGGCGCGCATGATTTCTATTGTGTCGAAGATCTTGCTTGATAAGGGACTTCTCAAGTACTGTCCTGTGATGTTTGTGTACATCTTGTTCAGCTCCTTGATCATGCTTATATATCATGTGGACTCGTCAAACCCTGTCATTGCCTCTACGGCATCAGACTCGTTGCTCATCTCAAAAGGAGTTTTAAAGGAGATGGGCAAATACTGGCAAGTGGTCGGTGTATTGCTTAGACTTTTCGACAAGTATGCCAACGATAAAATTAAGCGTGCACAAGTGATTGAAAGGGGCACTATCATTGCAGAAATGGAAGAAAGAAAATCTTCACTGCATTATGATAATGTCAGAGGAATGGCTCCAAGACAAACTGGTCCAATTTCCCAGGTTGACCTGGTGATTTCGCCTAGAGGAGGGGCGTATCTGAATAACTACCCACAGAGGAATGTTGCTGTCATGAACAACCCGCCAACACCTGATATCGAACAGCTTGTACGTGAACACAAAAAGAAACTAACAGATTCAGGGGATAGAAACAACGAGTTTCAAGACGCCAACATGCAGCATACAAACTCTAATACGGACAATACTCCAAACTCAAACCATTCATTCCCGGATATCTCCTTAGTCACTGAGAAGCAGGCTCCTGCGAATGAGTTCTTGGAGAACTTCGAGCCCAAGCAATTGTTTCCAACGGTGTTCAATAGCTACCCGAGCTCCAGAGCTCAATCGCCGTTTCATGATCATGTCGGCTTGAAGAAAGATGGCAATTTTGGCGAAAGCCCTGCGCCTTTTCAGGAAGGTTCCCTCAACAAGAGCTCTGCTAATCTCGCCTCGGGTGACTTATTTACAAATTTTGTTGACAGCTCTTATGTTAACATGAACCTTCAGTCGCACGTTGAGGACGAAGGGTTCTTGAATGACGATTTGGGTCTGCTTTTCAGTATCCATTGAGCCAAACCTTATTCACATCAGAATATCTTCTTTCCTCGTTTAGTCTTTGATCGGCGTAGACTTTCTATCAATTCGTCCCGCTGAAGCTTCTGATTGTAACCCACCATATTTTGTACAACAGATTCGAACACAGCCTGGTTTGCCTTGAGCGTTTCGATTTGTTCATGCCAAACGCTGCTCAACCGTAGTAAGTCATTGTAGTTATTTTGCATCTGTTCCAATTTTTGGTCAAGTGTTTCATCCTGGCATTTTTGAAGATGTAGTTCTGAGGTATTGCTCATGTTATCCGTTTCGATTTTAGACAACATGCCCGAACATTTTTCTAGCATATCATGATGCTCTTCGGGGGAAAGACCTAAGCTACCTAGATCTGGAATCGAAAATCTTGACCAGTCAAGGTCGCTCTCTGAGATTGATCCTTGTTTGTGGATATCAGTCTTGGGTCCCTTTTGACTCTTGGAACTTCCCAATTCATCCAAGTTGATAGGGACACCAAGATTAAGCAAAAGGTTGTGTCTTAGCTTCAGCTTTGTCCAGTTTGGTGGGTGAAGCCTAGGTGGTTTTGATAGTTCTTGGAACTGTGCTTCAGCTACTTCACTCAACAAAGGCTTGTTTTGGGAAGGCCCCTTTGCAGGTTCGAAGGGAAACAATAATTCCAAAGTTTCACGCACTACTTCCGGCGTGATTTTGGAATTTGTTGCAATGTTTGTGTGTTCCTGTTGATTGCTATCTTCTGTTTCCTCTGCTGCTTCAAATTCATCGAAAGATGCCTCATCAAACGATCCGAAGTCGTCGTCATCTTCTCCAAATTCTTGCGCCTCTTGCACCTCTTGCTTTGCACTAATCGTCATTAAATCTTTACCAGGCTTTTCCACACCCATATTCTCTGTTACTAGATCATTTTCCAAATTGCCATCATCAGCCTCTTGCTCTGGGTTCTCGGCTTGGTCTGACTTGGCCTTATCCTTGAAATCACTTGTTTCAGGTGTGCCCAGCAAAGAATCTTTCAAGCAATCAGTAGATTCGCGAGTAGATGCTCGTTCATCACCGTTTTCTGCTGCAGCATCTTGAGTGATATTGCCTTGAATTGGCTCCGCATCTGAGTCAATACTGCCAGTTCCTGTCAAAACCTGCTCATCTAAAGCATCAACCTCATAAACAGTCGCAGGCTTCTCAGCCACCGGGGGTTCCTGATGGGAAGGTTGTTTCTGAGCGCTTCCTTTTTTGCCCTTCTTACCTTTGCCCATCGTTGCTTAACCAGATAACTATATTGACCAACTTATTGGTGTTTTTTGTTTTTTTTTTTTTTTTTTTTTTGGAGTAAATATATGTGGAGCTTGTTTGGTGTAGAGGTGTACCCATACAATTCGCTCCGCATGAGTCCTGCGAGATAGTGGACTGGCAACGAACAATCAATCTAAACACTGAAAAAATCGGAAGGAAATTGTACCCCTAGTACCACACTCGTTTAACCCAAATAAAATCATGCCTGATATTGTCTTCTTTTCTGTGGGGAACCCAGGAAAAATGGCAAGGCACTCTGTGGGCCACTACGTGTTGAAGACGCTAATGAGTGCGTTGGGTGCCAAGCAGCTAACGAAAAAAGGAATATACTCTTGCTCTGCAATGGAAAATGTTAAATTCGTCAAATCCAACTCTTATATGAACGAGTCCGGAAAGCTGCTTCGCAAGTTTTTTAGTAGTGAGAAGATGGGCCCGTGTGTAGTGATAATACTCTATGATGATTTCGAAACCGACATGCCTAAAGTGAAGCTACAGCAATTTAAGAAAAACGAAAGTCATGGTGGAGTCAAATCGACGCTTCGTGAACTACAAGCAATGGGCATTGAAGGATATAAGCTTGGGATCGGCATCGGTCCAAAGCCTGTCCAAGCATCTAGAGACCTGATGGCGGCATGGGTGCTTTCAGATTTCAAAGAGGAAGAGCGACTTACTCTTAGCAACTCAATGGATGCTGTCTATAAATGTGTCGATGCCATACTTTCAAGTGAAGGTGATATTGGTGATTGCAATAAGTTGAATGCACGGGTCACTAAGGCAATGAAAAACGATGATTGATCGTGACCTTCAGTCATCCTTCTTACTTTTCATCCATGATGGGCGCCTGAGGGTTTTCCACTTCCGCTTCATCTGTGCTTTCCCCATATACGTGACCAAATGGTGCGTTGAGAAACAAGCCCTCATCATTTTCCTCCCCTGTTCCTCCCTCGCTTTCGTCATCAGTCGAGTCTGACGTGAATTGCTCGTCTATACCCATCATTGTTGTGATCCTGAAGTCATCCGCATAGTTGTCTTCAGACACTATAGGCGATGGAGATTCAGGGCGGTTTGGCATATTAGTTGGGCCTCCTTGAGACCTGGTCAGGTCACGGCCTCGCTCTATCGCCCTCTCAATACTGAGTCGATGTTTCACAAAAAGTAAGCGAGGAAACATGCTTCTCTGGCCCTTCATAAGATACTCCTCCATCTGGGCCTCATCAGGATCCAGAAGGATATTCAAAAAGTCCTTGATTCGATTCCGAGGCCAAATGGTGATTGTTCCGGTAAATCTTTGCAAGAACACATTCAGCCAATCCTGGGCCAGCCATCTTGGGAATAAGTCGAGCAATTTGATAATCTCAAGCCACTTCTTAATTTCCAACTTAAGCAAGTGTTCACCCGCCGTTGCGAAGAAGCCCCCACGAAGTGAGGCGAACTTATGCTTTCTGGTCTTACGTCGGGCAGCAGCCACGGGCTTACCAACAGTTCCTTTGGGCGCGTAAAAGAACAACGAAATGTGAGGGTTGACCTGTGACACAATCGAAAAGTTCACATTGAAGTACGTGTTCAATGCATCCACTGGGATATCTGTTCTGAGAGACCCGTCTCTCCATTTGTTGCCCATGCTGAAAGGAATCGCCTCTTGATTCTTTGGATCTTTCGTCATCAAGACAACGGGATTCAAAATACCAGGTACTGCCGAAGAGGCTAGCAACGACGACCAGATAATGCAATTTGGCGAGGTTACACTATTGCATAAAATGACAGGCGAGTTCGGTTCAGCGGGAACTGTGGAGATGTTGAGCTGTCTCCCAGTCATATGGTAGGCTTCCTGGAAAGTTGTCGATCCTTTGGTGAAGAAATTTGATTTTTTCGCCCAGTCAACTGCGTCAAACCTGGCACCTGTTCTCCACCAGCGTGGAATCCACACATACCATGGATCCTCACATGCTGTAATTTTATTCGCCAACTCGGGCACAAGTAGCTTCTGGAGTTCTTCATCAGTATGTGTACATGCCAAAGCAGCAATCAAGCCTCCTCCGGAAGTACCCGAGATGATGCGTGGAAGCAGGTCATTGTCAAGAAGAGCTTTGACCAAGCCAAAGTGAGTGTATGCGAAGCAGGCCCCTCCACTAAGACATAAGGCAGATTTGCCATAGTTCTTTTGCACGATCCTGAAAAACTTGCGTTTGAGTTTCAGAGAAACTTGATTCTCCATGGCATTGGCGACACAATCGATCGACTTGACAACCTCTTCGATGTACTTCTCCACTACTTTTTTTGTGCCGTAGTAGCGGTGGGAATATAGTTGCCGGTTTTCAATGCCGGCGAAATTCTTGCGGAGACAGCCTTGTAAAATCACCATCAAGTCAGAAACTTCGTTTGCTTGCCTCAAGACTTTTAGACGCTGCGTTGTTTTGAAAAGTGTTCGGTAATCATAATAGGAAAACTTGGGGTTGTCAGACCATTTATCTAGTCCCAAGAACTCATCTAAGGCCTTGGCATTCTCTACCCATTCTTCATAAGTCTTAGACTGCCTCAATTTGTCTCGAAGCTTTCGACGTTCACCTGTCCACGTGAAAAAGTATTCCAGAAGCGCAACATATGCTCGAATCCACGTGTAAAGAAGACACAAGAAAAGTACCCAACTGACGATTAGGAAAAGTACTGGCCAACGAAATATCGTGTAGGATGAAGACACGCGGAATTCACTGGTGAACTTCTCGGTTGTAGACTTGCTGTCCTTTTTGGATCGTTCTCTGGGAGCTCCTGTTGGAAACCAATCGCTTTTGGAGACTATTTTCGCCGGTTTTGCTTTACCCAGACCTGCCGACTGTGAAGAAGGAGGCGTGGATGAACCATGGCTTTGATTCGGCTCATTAGGGACTGGCGTGAGTACAGCCAGGTTTAGTGCGAGATCTTCTTGTCTGAGCGCTTGTGCGTCCTGCTGGACAACCGCTTCATCAGCAAGGGTTGGCAGACTTTGTTCCGTTGAAGCTCGACTCAGAGTATCCTCCAGCTCATCCAGTTCCTCCCAAACTAGAGCTTTCGCAAAAGAATTGATGTGGTCTTCGTTTATGTAGTTTGTATCGTCAAACGCCAAGTTCTTGGACATTTGGCGCGTTCAACCTTGTTGATGTAAATGGTAGGTTGTAAAGGGTAGGCTGTAAAGGGAAGGTAACGAGACCGGAACAAGTAATAGAGTGTGAGTGAGTTGAATTTGTGAAGGGAATGAAATCTTTTAATGGGTTGTGAATAATCAATGATTGTGTGTTGTGTTGTTCTTGTCTATAATTCTTCTTTGATGGAACCTGAGACTGAAGGTGTTTGGATTTCTGAGGAGGAAAGCGATTATGTGATTACTTATTTTACAGTGCAGGAGATACCCCAGTATGTGAGAGCGATCCGATAGCACGCTTGGTTATGAACCATGATGATAGAACCTACTCCAGCTTCATTCTGTTTTTTTTTTTTTTTCTGGCCAATGACTCTTTATTACTGGCAGTGTTAGTATATTACGATCAACAGATACCCTAACATAGACCCATCTTCTTCATTCAAGAGGATAAAAAGAATCGACCAGATTTGAAGACACCTGATATTCCCCTAAGTTGCATGAAGACTCAAATCTTGGCGGTCAGAACTGAGAAAAATCATTTTCGAATAATGGCCTCATAAAATCCGAATTAAAAGATCTATTAAATTTATAGGTTCCTGCGTATCACAAACCATGCAAATTTTAGCGAAATTAAAAGAAAGAAGATATGTATCATCAATTTGGGTGTGAGAACTCAGATTAAGGCAATTTAAAGATGCTCATTCTCATTCCTCAATGACGCAACAGTTGGTTTATCTCCCACTGCTTAAGGTTCCCTCTATTATCTCATGACAAAATAGCAATACCTGCCAGGTTTTTCTTGTGAAATATATTAATATCACCCAACAAAGATGATTTTCCTTTAAAGAGTGAGAAATTGCATTATTCACCAAAACTTGTCTTAATGGGCTCCCCTCATTTATTGGTCAATCTGTTCGCAGTCACTGGACTCAAGTGCGCTGGTATTTAATCAATATTAAGCATCTCACCGAGCTATCAATACAAACCGTTTGACGCAAAGATTCTTCGCCACTTGATAATAAAAAGAGCTCCATACTCCATGATTTCTCTTCTTGACATCGAGGGCACGATTTGCTCAATTTCCTTTGTGAAGGATACGCTTTACCCATACTTCCTCGAGACGTACCCTTCCACAATTTCAGCGGTTCGGTATCCCATCGAAAGTGACCAGGATGACATCTCAAAGGTGTTGAGTGGGTTCCCAGAAAGTGCAAGACTGTCCAAAGATGCATTGCAAAGCCACATAGCACATTTGGTGTCGAGTGACATAAAGGACCCGGTCCTCAAATCATTCCAAGGGAAAGTGTGGAAGCTTGGGTATGAGAAAGGTGAATTGAAAGCTCCTCTTTACCCAGATGCTGTTGACTTTATTCGCAGATCGGAAACTACGTATATCTACTCTTCGGGGAGCGTGGATGCGCAAAAGTTATTATTCTCTCATGTAAACGTAGACGGGAAGCTGGAAGATCTCACGCCAAAACTCGCAGGGTACTATGACATCACAACATCGGGTTTTAAACAGGAAAAGCTGTCGTACGAGAAAATCACCTCTTCGATCGGCGTGTCACCAAAAGAGGTCGTGTTTTACTCGGACAACATCAATGAGATTATCGCCGCAGATGCCGCGGGGCTAAGCACCAGACTCGTGGTGAGACCCGGCAATGAACCGGTTTCGGAATCGGACAAAAACCAATTCTCCACCATCACAACGTTTGCTAATGAGTAGACATAGAAACCAGTTCGCTTCTATTATCTCCGCCACATTATGTAATATACAGTCAACACAATCACTTGACCGCAATGAGTCATTATTCTTCCCCGTTCAAGCGTCACGAAACAAGATGTCTGCGGTCACCTCTTCGTTCTTATCACATGCCATGTACACCTGAATGACCAAGCCACGCTCGAAGCCCAACTCACACAAGCGTGCAACTGCCTGTTGGTCTTGTTCCGTCAATTCCACATGAATCATACCTTCCTGGTCGTCTCCCGCCTCTGCCTCGTCCACATCCATATCGAGATTCCCCTCCAAGAATCTCTGGACAAACCCTTCTGGATCCTGTTCAATCAAAGCAGCAGCCTGAGGGTCAACGGCGGCCATTCTTTCGAGCAACGGTTGGATCAATTCGGGATTGCTCTGGATGGCCTCGCGAAGCAACGCAAGCTGGCTTTCATCGCTCATACCGCCCAAACCTTGTGCATTGCTATCATCTTCTGTGGACGCAGCAGCTGCCGCATCAAACATGTTCTCATGTTCCGCATCGCCGGACTCACTCACAAGCGAATCATTGGCGTCAGCCGCAGCGGTACTCTCGGCGGCTCCAGAGATGGCCCGGGGAGCCGCTGGGGCCGCTGGAGGTGCTTGCAACGATTCCGGGATTCCCGTGAGCAAGTACTCGACAGCCCGATGGGGGTTGTTGAAGGCTGCACGCAAGGCACGCTCGATTTCGGGCCGTTCGTAGCCCATTTCCATCATGTTCTGGATAGCAGCCTCCCTTTCCAGGCCAGCAGCAAAGTCTGCGTTTGTGTTGGAAGGAGGTTGTTCGCTCGAGACAACAGAGTTATCCGTGGCACTTGCCGAGGTAGACGCGGTACCCGCTGAGTCGGTTGAAGGTTCTCCAGTGGGCTCCTTCTTCGCAGCAGGGGCGGCCTCGGTGGCTACTGGAGTGGCAGCTTTTTTCTTGGACACCATAGTGATGATTGAATCGCCATCCTTTATTTTGAAGTCCAGCAAGAGCTTCTCGTCCTGGAGGACTTTTCCGGAATACACGAACTTCAATTGCGAGGCATCCACCTCTTTCAAAGTAGCGACTTTTTCCTTGGTGGCGAGGACCTAACGATGTTAGTAGACAGAAGATATGAGAGGGACTCTATGAACAATGCAAGTTTGAACGATTCACCATTTTTTATTATTTTCTCTGTTGGCTTTTTGTTTTCCTTATTCTTTATTTTCTTGTTGTTTTTGTTTTTATGTGCAATTGCTTCTTTTTCTTGCGTTGTACTCCTGAGATGGTCACCTTTAAGTGGCTTCGAGTGGATCAACAGACAGTTGAAGAAAGAAATCACCCATGAGAAGTTCTCAAACTGTCCGTGACCCGTTGCAATTGATGTAACATACCGAATCGGAAGGCTCCGCGTCGATTTCGACCGTCTGTTTCTTCAAATCTCTGAATTTAATCTTCATGGCCGTTTATTGAAAAAAAAAGTGGTCAATGCCAACTTGTTTTTGGTAAGCTGTGGAGAAGGCCTCTTGTGGCGACGAGTGGCCTGCAGGCGAAGTCCGCGTTGTCAGGTGAGGGACGATGCAAGCAGAGGCTGAAGAGAAACGTCGCAGGAATTCGATGAGAACCGAAGCAGAGAGGAAGAAGTATTTTTTGTCTGGTTCATCTTTTTCCATCAATTCTTCAGTGAGGGCTTTTTAATTTGTTTGTAGGTGCCATTATAGAACTGTCGAAAATTGAGATTCCTTGATACATTTCATCCATAGTATGGGGCTATGTCCACTGCTTCTCAGAGTTATCTCCCTCACTTGTCTTCAGACTCTCAACCAGGGTCTGCTCTACAGTTGGTGAAGAGTGCGCAGATTGGGCAGGGATCAATTCACGTGTGTCTTCACCAAATCGGTCATACGGTATTTTTAGCCAATTTTTTTCAATTTATTAAGCTTGCGGACAAGCTGGATATTCTGTTAGATCGTGCATGGCACCCCATCAAAATCCTGCAAACACTGCCTCTGAAGTTATTCTTAAGCTTTGACAAGTGGGTGATGCAAGAAAGGGTATCCATTGAGAACTTTAATTATCGAGTAGAAGAAATAATGCTTGCGGTTTTTATTTTATTTTATTCTATTTTATTTTCTTCTAAAGACCCACTCAGACACAGTAAAGAACGAAGAAGTTCTGAAGGCCGAAATCTGAGAAAAGATCTGCAATTGTTCGAGCCCGATCTTGTTTCATGACATCCACCCAAGCGAAGACTGATGTC
Source organism: [Candida] golubevii (assembly GCA_030582695.1). Classification (NCBI taxonomy): domain Eukaryota; kingdom Fungi; phylum Ascomycota; class Pichiomycetes; order Serinales; family Metschnikowiaceae; genus Metschnikowia; species [Candida] golubevii. The sequence continues at coordinate 49,761 of JAJMGV010000043.1, read as the reverse complement.
TTAAGGACCATGTATTTCACTCTTTGACCAGAACAAAGATCAATCAAGATAATTCGTGTTGGTGGAGAATTGGCAAATATTCGTTGATGACCTGAAACAGTTCACTAAATTGTATGGGTTTCTTGCAAGCCATGTGCGCGAGCTTCTGGCCTGTTTTAAAGATGACGCTAATAAATGGAGCTTTTAAGATGTAGCTAAACAAAGAACCTCCAGAACCGCAACTAAATGCTTCCTGTGACTGAACTTTCTTACGCGACCCATCAAAAGTCGCTGAATGATTAGACCTAATTCCCCCTCGAAGAAAGTCATATTGCACCAGCTTTAAGCCTAACTATCTCTTATACACCTCAGGCACGGGTACTATTTGAAGGGACCACTTACTTAAGCCACTAAACTACTCCAGATTCAAATTAAACAGTTAAAGATGAAAACAAATCGGACAAAATAAACAAGTAGACTTCAGATTTTTTTCTTCATCAAAACCTTAGTATTTTTCCAGAAATACATCCACTATTCACAAGTACATATGTCTGACTATGCACTTCTCGACGGGCGGAGGAGCCCTTTTGAGTTAACGACTATTGAAAGCCAATCTTCCCACCAGGGTGAGCCACTTCGTAAGCCCATAACTGTCATTTCTAGCACCTTAAAATTTGCTTTCTTCATTCCCTTGTAGCTTCGGACACAAAAACATCCTTAAATTCCCTTCTTCTTCATGCTCCTTACCTCGTCTCTGCTACTTATTCTTCTCCCGCAGCCTTCACAAGATCCAAGAATTTCAGCTTTGTGAGCTCGTTCACAAGTTCCTCCTTCTTCGTCTCTCCCTTTTCCAGCGACACCTCCATGTTTGTGCGTACTTGGGTAGCAAGAATAGCATTGAACAACTTGACCACCCCTCGCTGGGCAACTTTTTTTAACTTTTTCTCCTTCTCGATCATTTCTCTTGCGCTTTCAGTATCACTGGCTGTGGGTAAAAGATTCGTTACTCTGTGCTTATCCTGTAACTCCTTTTTTTCCGAAAGAAGTGCTCGTTTAGCTTTGGCCTCCAACTTATCCGACTCCAATTTCTTCAATGTGCTCTTGTTACGCACCAAGATAGGATCCTTACGATCGTGTGCTTTGAGCTTAGACCCAATGATAGCGTTAAAAGCGTTGGCAAAAGAGCCCCTCCCATCATCTGCCGACTTCTTCTTTTTCTTGAGAGGAAATGTTTCGTCGTTCCCTGATTCTTCGTCATCATCATCATCTGCTGATTCTTCTTCTTCGCCTGGAGATATATCATCCTCCTCCTCACTGCTGCCCGAGCCCTGTTCCTGAGCGACGTCAAACTCGTCGTCGTCATTCAAATCAGAATCACTAAGATTTGACATCTCGTCTAAAGCCCCATCCTTCAGAGCCGGCTTCGCAGTTTTCTTCAATATAGACTTCACCTCTTTCTTGCCATCTTTCGTTGGACCTGTATTTTCCCTTTGCCTCTTTTGACCCATTTTGAAAGCAATGATTCAATTTTGGCTTTTCGATGATGCTCTTTCAAAACTTCGAATCTCAACCCCATCTCATCGAGTCTTGCCCAATGTACACTCCCAGTCTGTCCGTCACAGTTCCACACGCCAATGTCCAGTGCGAGTGAAAATTAATCAGTGAGGAATCCGACGCGAAAGGCTCTGAGTCTGAGCATTTCCTGCAATCGCTGACAACGTATTGTTGCCTTAACGTATAACTGCTGGTGGCAGTTGTTATTGTTGGATCTGTAGACCAAGAGCTTTCCTGTCTTGTGTTTGCATTGAAGATTCTCTCTATTTTTTTTCTTCATTCTTTTTTATTCATCCTGATGCTCACATAGTTTGCACTAATCCCAGCCATCTCAGGGAGAGGTTCTTTTTATTTTTTTATTTATTACCAAATTACTCGGGCATTGGCAATTAAGGTAAGGTTCCGAAACATAGAAGAAAATCCCACAGAACACCCAACTAGGTCGAGATCCAGGGTAATTTTGTATTATGATGAACCGGCGTCTTTTCTGCCAGATATTAATCATCCATCGAGCGCCTCCTCACATAACAATCCCCCTTGACACCTAACAATTGTGTAAATTCTGGTCCCCCGCATCCTGTGAGATTACCAAAGTGTGAGAAATCAAGATCTGGCGAAAAACAAGACTCGGATTGCAAATGACGTACCAAAAAACACCCCCGGTTGTCCGGTAAGACAAAAAAATTCTAGTATGTTGTGAGGAAATGAAGCGCCGAATCCAGACAACTAGGGCAGAAGATACAGCCAACCAAAGAGCTATAAGAGAAGCGTCTCTTTCTTCTTTTTCATGACTTTTTTTTTTATAATTTTCTTTCTATCCTCAAGTCTTATCAGCGTTACTACTTATCTTATCTCAAGCAAAACTCTTCTCTGATAACCCGCCCACCAGTGATCACCCACCGCCCCTGACAGTGACTCCAATTTTGAAAGTCCTGCCCCACAATTAAACTTTTAAAAAAAAAATAAAAAAGATAGAAACAAAGAACAGGGAAAAAACCTTCCTGTGGCATCTGTCTTGATAACATCCTTTTTTTCAAGCGCCACCAGATTACGTACTCTTGTTGTGCAAGTATCTTCCGTTCGCCACCAACTAACAAAAATCGAAAAAAAAAAAAAAAAAATAGTCCCGCCCAGCTGCCAGGCACTTTCTCGAGTTTTCAATATAGAACCTTGAGACTAGCTTTATTTCCTGAATCAATAAGAAACAAGAAAGAAAGATACAACAGAAAAACAAGCATACAAAAAAGTCGAACCACACCTCACGTGCTATCTTACGTGAGTCCTATTTTTTGCAGCCACCGCCAGCCACCCCAAGTCTTAGCCGAGACCATAAACCAGGAGCGCCAAAGTTCACGTGCACTTCCACACGTGACCATTATTTTCTGTTACCACTCCGGCTCCACCACACCACTTTCCATACGCAAGAACACCAGCAGGTGCTTTTAAAAGACATTCCGTGCTTTCTAAACTACGGAAAATGCACGCGTTCAACAAACGCCAGGCGTTCCTTCGCCGCACAAAAACATGGTCCGCACGCACTATAGGACGTGTGTTTCGAGTCAGTCACAACACCGCCGCAGGCCAAGACGAGCACCCAAACATTGCACCTGCATGTGCTGCAGAAGCTGCGTCAGACCTTGAATCAGAAGCCAAACATTTTTCCGACACACCTTCGGATTATCCTTCCGACGCTCTCTTTGAAAACGAGTCGCCATCCAGTGCCCGTGTTGAAAATCTTGCTTTGGATCTACCCTTCTCAAAGTCATCCTTGTCGTTGTCTGCTAGTGAAGACCTGACTTACATACGCGCAAAGCCGTTTCAACCCATACAGGTGATGGAGGACTTGGAATTGTCTTTGAAATCGCCAGATTTGGCCCCTGTGAGGGGCGCAAGTAGGTACAAGGTGCACCTGGACCTACAGGGGGCTATTTCCTTCAAAAGAAAGGAACTTGCAAGGCTTGAGCGTGAGATCAAAGAACTGGAACTACAGCAAAGAAGCCAGGAGGTGCAGAATACGGTTCTTGAAGACCAATTGGAGCAACTGAAGATGATCTTGAAACGGGTCAAGGCCGAGATTTCGTCATTGCAAAACATCGAGCAAAGCACTTTGGATGATGTGCGCTTGGCTTACGAGATGAAAACGAAGGAGATAAATGCGGACTTTGACAAGCAGATTATGAAGACGAAAGAGGAGCTCACAGAAGAGATTGAAAGCTCGGTTTGCGAGTTGCGTCAAAAGAACTTGCAAGAAAAAGAACTGATGCAAGCGCAGTTGGCTTTGCTCCGACAAGAGCTTGATGCAAAAACCGAGGAAATGAACCGCACCATTTCCACCTTAAAAGCCAACCACCAACAGGCCACCTCGTCCCTTCGTTCCGAGGCCTTAGAAAAGACAGCCGCTTTCCTGAAACAGGCAAGTGAACTCCAGGCCCTGATACATGAGAAACGCCGTGCCAACGGGTCCTTGATGGACGAGTTGAAGAAAGCTCAGACGGTATCTGCAGCCCATGTCGACAAAACCATGGAGGCTTTGAAGAAAAAGAGACAAAAGAAGGAAGATGAGGTGAAGGTTCTTCAAAAACAGATCGAGGACATCGAGGCCCAAATTGATGAAATCAATCTGTTCGCCGATCGCAGCTCCAAGACGACCGAAGAATACGAGCTTTACACCAAGGAGCAACAAAAAAAGTTCCATGCTCTCGAGGCCGAGAGACGTCTCTTGCATAACAAGCTCCAGGAGCTCAAGGGAAACATCCGGGTGTTTTGTCGAATCAAACCGTGCCATGATACAGAGGCAGAAACTACCGAAATGTACATTTCTGATGAGTTGAACGAGGTGGGCAAGCAGGTCTTGACACTCGAGACAAATAACTCCATCCCTAATCTCGGTACTACTGGCTATAAGGGAGGAAGAAACAGCAGCCATAACTTCCAGTTCGACAACATCTTTCCACAGGATGCGGACAACACCAACATCTTTTTGGAAATCTCCCAGCTTGTGCAATCTTCATTGGATGGATACAATGTGTGTGTGTTTGCGTATGGCCAGACGGGGTCAGGAAAAACATACACCATGTCGCATCAGAATGACGGGATGATTCCACTTTCGATAGGCAAGATTTTCTCCGATATTGCCGACTTACGAGAAAAGGGCTGGGAGTACTCTGTGGAGGGCCACTTTGTGGAGATCTACAACGAGCTGATTATCGATTTGCTTGCTGTTGGTAAGAAGGACGCCAAGCTCGAAATCAAACATGACGATCTTGCAAGAAAGACTACCGTGACCAACTGTACAACGGTTGTTTTGAATTCGAAGGAGCATGCTTTAGAAGTGTTGGAAAGGGCATCAAGAAAGAGAGCAACTGCTTCAACTTTGATGAACATTCGGTCATCGAGATCCCATTCCGCGTTCATCTTGAACATCAAAGGCTTCCACGAGAAATCCAACACTACATGTGACGGTACGCTTAATTTGATCGACTTGGCTGGCTCCGAGAGACTCAACTCGTCACAAGCAAAAGGTGATAGATTGAAGGAAACACAAGCCATCAACAAATCGCTTTCATGCTTGGGTGACGTCATCCACTCTTTAGGTCAAAGACGCAACAGTCCCAGCAAAGAGCCCGCTCACGTGCCGTACAGAAACTCCAAGTTGACTTTTCTTCTCAAGCACAGTCTAGGTGGCGAGTCAAAAACATTGATGTTTGTCAACGTGTCTCCAGAGGCTCAGAATGCGAGCGAGACGATCAACTCGCTACGGTTCGCCACCAAAGTAAACGGCACAAGACTAAGATGAGAGAGAATCATGATAATAGCGACAGGAAGCAAATCTCAAGTGCCAAGTATACCTAAAGGGAGTGTTGAGAAGGAAAATATGGTAGTTTTGAATTTAATAAATATGAGTTTTTCCTAACATTGTTAGTTTAGTTCCCAGCTTACCAGCGTTTGGCGCGTTGTTGAACGTGCCTCGTCACCAAAAGTAAGGTGATTTTATGATCAGCTCCTCACTAGGCTTTGAGCCGTCAGCCCCACTGATCGAGGTGTTGTAAACATGTTTCCGGCTTGTCTCAGAGAAATTGATTTGGTACATTTAGTCTATAAGTTGAAAATGAGATCTTTTTTTTTTTTTTTTTTGTAAGTGTCTCTCCCTCTCGACCTTAGCAGTTACCTATTCTTCAACACCAGAAGCAATAAGATTATTGTCGGGCATGTACGGGGTGGCAGATTTCAAAAGACCGGAATCCTTGAGTTTCTCCCATTCCTTCAAATGATTATCAATAGCCCATTGAACAATCTCTTTTTGTTTCTCCGGGTCAACACAGTAGTTGTGCATAGATAAAAGAAGGTCAGACGAGAACTCTAGGTTATAGTCATCGATTTCTTCCACCAATTTCACCGCTTCCTTGACACTCCCATGATATGTATGAGCAATAAGGTACTGCTTGAACACAGCATAGTCGGGAAAGATTCCAAACTGAGAAAGGTTGTTCCAAAAGCTCTTGACATATGGGAGACCACTATAAGTGTAGGTCTTGATCATGATTTGGGCCGTCTCCTCGTTGATTCCTCCATGTTGTTTTGGATTGCTCGAGATCGTAAGGAACAAGTCCCTAGCTTTCCCGACGTTCTGCAAATTCGAGTATGCGTTCAAAATGCAGTTCTGCAAGTTGATGTCCTGGGTCTCGATGCCGGTATCCATTTTGAGGTATTCATGAATCTCCACCACACCTTCTTCGTACAACTTGTCACCAAAAACTTTGAGCAAATAAACGTATATCTCTCGCAGAGGGGGTTTATTGATGTTTGGTTCGGCGTGGAGTTCACTCAAGAACTTCATTCGGCGGACAACGATTAAAGCAGCATTCAAACGGTCGGCATCACAGAAAAACTCAATCACTGGCAAGTAGGAGTTATAGGGGATATGAAAGTACTTGTGCAACTCCCCGTAGAGAACCCAATTTGTCTCAAAGGTAGTGTCGTTTTTGTAAGTGATGACAAATTCGAGAAGCAGGGAAAACAAATTGCGGTACGATGCACAATACGGAAGGTCCAACCTGATTTTGGAATAAGCATCTTTATCAATCTTTGGTAGCTCTCGTTTCATCAATTCGATAACATCTCCAACACAGGCTTCCGCCAACATCTTCTTCGTTAGTTCATGAAGAGCATCGGCACTGCAACTGATGGGCATGTGTTGCTTGATCTTCTTGAATCGAGAAAAGGCCTCTGTTATGGGATCCGTTCCTTGAATTGTGGAAGTCACGAGTCTATCGAGTGTTGATGATATCGAGGGGTCTATCACGTCGTTCCAGTGCACACTCGAAGTAGTCAAACTTTCTTCAAAGAGAGTATAGGCTAGATCTTTTTCACCATTATCGATGGCTCGATCAATCATCACCTTGTAGTCATTAATGGTGAGTTCTTCACCAGTTTGCTCCAGCATATCACGAGAAACCTTGTCCATTAACTCTTGAGAGAGTTCGTATTTGAGTGTTGCGATTGCCTTGAGTGCATCACTAAACACAGAAGCCGGTGTTTCCGATTCCGCAAGAAAACCCTCATAAACACCCTGTACTTTAGCGAAAGCCTCGTCGCTGTTCAAATTCTCTAATGGAAGTGTCAAGAGTTCAGCTCGAAGTCGAAGACTGGATGAGAACTTAACATCATCTGCCACAATGAAAGCACATATTTCGTCAAGAAAACCTTTAAATGAGTTCAGAGAATATGATAATTGGGTGAGAAGTGCATCGGCTAGGCCTTCGTCATCTATATTTTGCAGGAGTAAGCAGCGTTTGACTTCTGCATACCCCGAATGTTCCTCGTGGGCTTGAAGGTGCATGATGATTGTGTTGATAGCATCTTTATCATCCTCGGATGCCGCTACCGAATTCAAATCGATCTTCAACTTGAGAAGTTGTAGTATGAGATCCACACGAGCGTCTTTCAAGTACTGGCTTATGGTGAGATTAGTGAGGTATTGCACCCTGTAAAAATTCCTGTTTGCATCAAGATATTCGTGTACTTTTGGGTTGGAGTCAGCGAAAATTTGCTGGATATGGGCAACATACGATTTAACGAACCCGTCGTTGACCAAGTGTCGGTAGTTCTTTACTTGTTTGACAGACAATATGCCTTCAAAAGTATCTAGACAGAGCCCTCCTTTCGTGGCTTCACGCTCCAATAGTGAAACTGTGAAATCTGGATCAATATATTGGGAGAAGTTTCTGAGAACATACGTTAGTGAGTGAGGGAGAGCGCCATACCTGACCCTGGAGCCAATATCAACAAGATTCACCAAAACATCCACCGGAAGGGGGTCTTCGCTGTGCAAAAGCTGACGACCGAGAATATTCATGTACATGGGAAAGTCTGTTCGTCCCGAATCGAGATAAAAACGTGCGGTTTTATTGAAAAGCTCGTATATCGTGGTTTTCGATAGTAGGTAGTCGACCTGGTTGTTTTTGAGGAAGAAATGCATGTAGACGGCGTTGATGGTACCGAAGTAGTCTTTGGACGCGTCCTGATCCGGAGGTATTTGAATTAGATCGGCCAATCTATCTCGTAGAAGACCCAAACGAGAGTCTTGTTGAAGATCTCGCGTACGAAGATAATGCTTGAGTTCAATAATGGTTTCCAGCATTTTTTCTTTGGGGTCTTGGCCCTCTAAAGTGGTACCTTGTGGATTTCTAGCGACTTCTTGTCTTGTCTCTCCAGAGATCATCCATTTATGTCTGTGACTGGCATAAACATGGTGCAGAAGTCGTGTTCGAGCAGATGAATTGACACCACGCTGTAGCAGCCACTGTCTTCGAACAATTACACTCCACATCGAGCAACTGTTCTTAGCGAGAACCTTTTATATTAGAGATAGTAGTAACTAAGGAAATCGAGATGGCTGAAAAAAGCCAGAGGTGGAAGCGCGCTCATGAGGCTCCGCACCAACAGTGCAATTGAGAGCCGGGCATAAAGCGTGATTTCGATCGACGTATTTCAAATTTGCTTGGATTATTTTGCTTTAGAACTTTTTGAACTTTGAGTTCTATCGAGATTCTATCGACTCGAAATGTTCTAAGTGGGAGAAAAGATCTTTAAAAAAAGATTGGAGTTTGACCTAAGTAGATGGTCTTTCAGACCGGGTATCCCACAGGTCAGCTCGCGTTGTGGATTCTCATTTCCATTCAGTTGGATAGCTTTACTGTAATTTGGAAAATTTTAATTTTTATGCCCCTGCAGTTTGAATCAATATATGATTGACTCACTATAGACACGCAAAGGAATTCTGCTGAAATCGCTTTTAGTGAACGCTGGCCTGACGCGGGATTGACATAACTTCGAATTTTTCGAGTATAAAACCCTTCAATCACTCCTCAGATTCAGCTAAACTCAAAAAAAAGATGTATCTTCAAACGGTCAATCTATGATAATATTGCCTTTTTTTTTCCCGATGATCTTCTATTTTTGCTGAAGTACATTCCGTATGTACGTTCCCATGCTAAGGTTACGAAGTTTGGATGTCAAAACGACCTAAAATATAAGCTTTGACCGACTTTTGTAAACCCAAAAAGTCTTCAGCTTCTCAAATCCGTTTCCTTTGTTCTTGAGCAGAATAACTGAACTCAATTGCAAAATCCATAGTCCAGGCTGAATTGATGATTCTACAAGATTGCCGCGAAGGAACCCAATAATTTTGCAACCGACGCACGAGCACCACGCACCAAATAAACGAGGGAGTCAAATCTACAAGTATTTGAATTCGGTGAATTGTGAAGTTCTCCAAAATATTGAAGGAGAAAGAAAAAAAATACACTCGGAAAGTAAGAATATATATCAATGTGAAAAATGACATTCGTCATGTTTGAGTGACAAATTCATCATTTCTCTAATTCCCATAAATACACCGAATTTCTCGTTCATGGTAACGTATCTAACCCTTGTTAGCCTAATACGTATTTTCCAAAACTCCAAGCTGAACAATGTAACCATAACGAAATGGTAAAAATCCACTTGTTCTTTCACTGACTCACGTCATCTCAACTATTTCAATATCCAAAATCCGTGCCACAACTAAACTACTGGCCCTCATCCTCCTTGTAATCAGGCAAATGTTTCTGTAGTCTTCTGATGGCCCAGTTCTTGCCAATGAACTTAACTGCTTTGTCACTGCCACCTTCCGTCTTGGTATACTCTTTCCAGAATGCAGGTTCCTTGAATTTCGGCTGCTCGGGAGAAAATACACCAAGGCCCTCTCGAATCGCCAGCACGTGCTCCCGTAGTTCCGCCGCAAGCATGGATCGGAGCCCCTGCGCTAGTCTGCCGTTCATTAGTTCATGTGAAAGATCATCCGGCTTTTCAGGATCCGTATACTTCGCACACAACTTCCTCCACTCGCTTCTGTAGAACTCGATTTTCTTGTCCAGAATGGCGTCGCCAATAGTCACATGGATTTCGGCCCCTATATTATGAGGGAGCCACCGCTTAATGCCATCGCTCTGGCTATCCTCGGGAACCACTTTTTCGAACCCATACGAATAAACGGGAACAACTACAGGCGCACGAGTACTCTCTAAGATCAACCGAGCGACGCCCCATTTGAAGTATCGCATGGAGTTGTTGTCAGGGGGCTCGAGCTGCAAGACAAATCCCTCTGGGAATACATGGAACCACGATGTTTTCGACCGCACAAATGGTGACTTAGACATAAGCACGTTTGTGCTTTCCGGGCTTGGTTTAACCGCTCTCACAGCCTGGGTGACCCTTGGAGAAAACACGCCACTGGCATTGTTAATCTCCTGGATCAAATTTGGCTTTTCCACGTCTCTGGCCCGTGGAGAAAACTCTAAATCTAACGTATCGTCCGGACTAAGGATCCGGATGGCGGCGTCTATAGAGCCTTGAAAAGGGCCCTCGCCAAACCTCTTCGTGCCCAAGACCTTGCCTAGATTGAAAAACCACGACAACGCTGGCGTTGAGAAGCAGATGTTATGGGCCCCAAAACCCCATCTGATAGTATCTACATCGGTAAGAAATCTCATGGGGAGCAACGAGAAAAACCCCGGGTCATCCACAACAGACATGTGGTTCATCACTGTCAAAAGCGCCCGATTCTCAGCACGCGCTCTTTCTAGAGCCCAGTCCAACTTTTCTATATTGTGCACCTGGGGCTTATAAAAAAGATGGAGGAGGGCCTTTGAGCCCATGAGCATGCCCAAACAGGTGGCATGCGACACGTAATTCCACCAGGGCAGGTCTCGTGAGTACTCCAGAAGAAAGTCTTCCCCACGCCTGAGCACGTCTGGGTAAGACATGGGCGTGAACGAGTGTAAAAAAGAATTTAGTAGATGGAGGGAGGCTTAAAAGATAAGGTCGGAAAATGAGCGCAACTTCTGCTAAGTGTAGATTTCGCACTGCGCACCTTGACTACGTGGAGTGCCCGAAAGGTTCGGCTTTGAAGGATCTGAGTTTTCTAGCGTTCTCGTGTGTTTGTATCTTTGAGTACTTAAAAGGGCATTAAGGGAGCTGGGCCATATGCTTCGGAGTAGGCTGGGATCTTTCTAGCTTGACTGGTGGTTTCAAGAAAGAATGCCTAGGTGTAATTAATATTTTTCTAACCTCTGGGTGTGCGAATGACTCCTAGTACAGTAAAGGTACGATTATGAGGGTGAATATTTGACGGGGCAGGAGATGAATATTGTAGGGGTGACGCCTTTTGAAGCAAATGTATTGAATTTAATTGACTCAGTTCGAAATCTACTTGAATTATTTTGTTCTTCAGGAAATTCGGGTGTTAGTGGGAAGAGTCCATTCATATCTAAACCTGGTCATTGCAACTTCATCTGGTCTTATTAGCAAATAGAATACCCCGAGCAAAGCACTGGAAGCAATCGAAACACTAAGCAGTGAAATGATTTTTTTGAATCACCAAACTTTTCTTCAAGATAAGAAGGACGAAAGTCAAGACCCCGCAAGTATTGAGCCAGCCTCCTTCATATCGTTAGAATTTTCGTTTTCCTTTTACGCATCTCTGATTCAAGGAGTCTGGCACCGCCTTCCCCAATCCAAATCTTAACTCTGTAATTTCTTATCCATTTTCCATGGTTCACTATCAATAAGCTATGCTCGGTTGCAATTGACCCTTACATTCACACTTTCAATAAGATCTTGTGATGTCACGGTTTTCTAACGCTGGCTAGTCACTCAAATCCAATCCTCGTCTCTAAATGCCACTTGCAAAAGACAAGCTAGTGTCGCCTTCAAAGTCGAGAAGTGCCAACGTGGCTATAAACCCAATCTTTAAGTCCCTTGTCAAGAAATGCTTCTCCATGTGGAAATCTCCAGTGATTCCCATGTGCTGGTATAGCTCTTTAACCATGGCCCTCGACGGCCGCATTGAGACATAGTCAAAAGGCTCAATTAAGTCAAATATCTCACCAGAAAAGCCCTCCTTAGAGCGTAGATATTCTTCGTATGTGCCACTTCCTGGTTTGCCTAAAGAGGCTTCCATAAACCGCTCCTTGGTTTCGATTTTCCTGTTCATCTTGGCGGCTATATCTGGCAAGTCGTAAAAAGCATCCTTTGGACTGGAGTCCACGCAATTGTGGTAGGCAAACGACGACGGATTTAAAATACGGTTCCGGTGGGACACAGCGATACGGGAATTTATCTGGTCTTGCGAAGCAACTTTGTCGTTTTTCTCAAACATAGTACGGGGGTCCAGTGGAAACTATGACATATATATTTTAGGAAGTTTTCTTTACTTTTATCGGCCTTATTTTCTTTTTGATAAGTTTACTTTCCTTTTTTCTCTCTCTCTTTCTCTCTCTTTTCTTTTATCTCCTCTTCTCTTCCTTTAGTAGATCTGTGAGATTTAATCGCTCCCCACACCCCACCAGTGTCCTCACCCGATCTGTGCGAGAAAAGAATGGGTGCAAAAAAGCGCCAGATCGCACCAAATAGGGAACACTGGCCCTAGCCTGGTGCGTGTTCAAGCTAAAATCGTACAAGATCTAAACCACCAATACCTAGCTCTGCAAAAAACTTCGGGTGAGTCAAGGCACAGCAAATCCAGAAAAAGAAAGAATAAAGTGTAGGCGCTTTTGTTCAAACCCCCTCTTCTTGACAGCAGCTGCGAATATATAACATCAGCAAAGCCGGGCATGGCCATCATTTGTGACATCGACTCACCCGAAGAAATCGGCGGAATCGATATCGACCCGTTTGTCGTCAAGGCCACCAAAGCTGAAGCCCGCCACAGAAGATTGCTTGAGATTTTTTTTTCGCTCACGGGCAACTTCGCAAGTGAGCTCAAGGACACCACACTTATCCAACTCTTTTTCACCCACGAGGTGGAGTTTCTGGACCAAGATACTATGGCAATTTTGAAGCTCAATCCCAGTGATATCCATCACCGCCAGCTATATTACAGCCTTGTATATTTGGTTCAGCACACGGCCATGATCCTCAAGACACGTGTTTATGCAACACTGCTTCAAGACATGCCCTTGACGGATATCCGGCGCATCTGCTACCGTATTGCCGACCGCTACGACTCGCTTTTCTACGTACCCGTGAAAGTGGAACCCCACGAAGAAGCCTCCAACATGGCCCTCTGTTTCGAGTGGAACGACCGCTTCAATAGTATGTGGCCCATAGTGAGCCTTTTATACAGGGAGTACAATAAGCTATAGTCTAGTAGCACTCTAAAAAGTTTCAGTATGACTGTCTTTTGACTCCACTGTCGGCTTTCTTCTGGTCAACAAGGTATGGTAGTCAAGCTCGAAGTCTTTATCGAACAAATGCATGTCCACCCCTCTAAAAGGCACCAGATAAAACAAGCGGATGTTCTCGGGTAAGGTGACCCATACGTGCTTTTTGAAGCAAGCAATTTCTTTCTTGCTTGGATTGTAGAACTGTGGCACCAACGAGTCGATGTTCTGTCTTCCCAATGTGTACTTTGCTAGAAGTGCCAGTTTGTAGGTGATGAAGTCACATGCACTGACATCACAAAAGAGGTTACCAAGCGTCAGTTGCAGCTCGTTTGGAATGTATCCTTGTGACGGCATGACCCCTGCCCTGTACCGGTCATAGTCCACTGCTGACGAAACAAGGTGGCGATGAAGATCAATCTTGGAGTTCATTATACGCAAGTCGAAGGACTCCACCGTGTTGGAAAGTGGCCTTCCCCGCCGACTCATAGCTAGAATAAAAGAGCAAGCAATCTGTTTTGTAGCAGAAATAAGCTTTCGTCTAGCAAGCTGTTGATGGGAGAGAGGGAAACTTGCAATATCAGGGCGATGATTGATTTGGGTGCAAAATGCGAGGACCAGGTTGCGCGGATCCGAGCCAACGAAAAAAGGGAGGAGGTTAGAAAGGGTCTAAGTATGGTAGATCGCAGGAGGAAGTATGAGGAAAAATTGAAGGCTTGGGAAAAATTGGAAATTGGGTCTGGAATGCAGATTGTGGAGTGGAAAAAAGATAAAGATGATTCAAGATTGAGGCATCTTTTGGGGCATCTTTTGGGGCATAGGGCTGGCATGTTCGTGACCAGGTTTGTGAGACCCAGGTACCGACTGTTTGATTTAAGACCGAACAAGAAACAAGATGCTCAAGTACATATCAAAAAAAAAGAAAAAAAATCAATTAAAGAGAAGATAGCGTTTAAGAGGGACTAAAACGTATCTTTGGTGATTTCTTATTCGGCTTTTCATTTGGAGCCTTTCGATGTATCAGGCTAAGCCGTATTAGTTCAATTACGTTGGGGCTAATGAAGATCTAGTGGACCACGAGGTAACTAACCAGAATTCTAGATGACACTAGACTCAAATACAATGAAAAACTTTCAGGGGAAACTTGAAAACTTTCAGAGAACTGCTCAGTGGGCCTTGATTCACCCCCGGAAAAATAAAAATAAAACGCCTCCCCAAATACCAGAACACCTTCAACCATAAACTCTAACTCGCTTCTCACATTGTCTGTGTCTGGACCCAGGACGCACATCACGTGACAAGGCCTCCATCGCGCCTGCGCTCGCTCCACCTCCATGCTCATCTCTTCGCAGCGAAAAATGCCCTCGCACTAATTTTCATCCCACTACTCTTAAATTAAATCAGAAACACGGCATAATGGCGATAATAAAAAGAAAGGGTAAGAGTGGGGCCGCCAAGAACTTCATCACCAGGACACAGGCAACCGCCAAGTTGCAGGTGACATTGGCCGATTTCCGCCGTCTCTGTATCTTCAAAGGGATTTTCCCCCGCGAGCCTAGGAACAAGAAAAAGGCCAATAAAGGCTCGACTAAACCTGTCACATTCTACTACGCCAAAGACATTCAGTACTTGTTGCACGAACCTGTGTTGCAGAAGTTTAGGGAACACAAGACTTTCTTAAAAAAGTTGAACAAGGCCTTGTCCAAAAACGAACTAGGCGATGCCGATAAACTAGAGAGAAATAGACCCAAGTATACTTTGGACCACCTTGTGCGTGAACGGTATCCGACGTTTCTGGACGCGTTAAGAGACCTCGATGACCCCTTGAACATGTTGTTTTTGTTTGCCAACATGCCGGCCACCGATACCGTGAGCCACCGGGTCACCAAAGATGCGGCCAACTTGACCAATCAATGGCTTGCTTATGTGGCCAAAGAACGCTTGATCAAAAAGGTGTTTGTGTCAATCAAAGGTGTCTACTACCAGGCCAACGTCAAGGGCCAGGAGGTGCGGTGGTTGGTGCCGTTCAAGTTCCCCACCAGCATTCCTTCCGACGTGGACTTCCGCATCATGTTGACGTTCTTGGAGTTCTACTCCACCATGTTGCATTTCGTATTGTTCAAGTTGTATGCCGACGCCGACTTGGTGTATCCGCCACCGGTCAACACGGAGCAGTTGAAAGGTGTTGGCGGCTTATCCAGCTACGTGTTGAAGTCGAGACAAGACGGAATGGCGTCTTTGCTTCCGAACGACAAGTCCAGTGAGGACGTACAACAACCAGACGACGAGGAGGGCGCCCAGTTGTCGCTGAAGGACATCCAAAGAGCCAAGGATGCCGATGCCCAGGAAGGCAGTCAGGACGAGGAACAAAAAGCCGCGGAAGACGTCGAAGATGTCGAGTTGGACGAGTTCACCCAGATAAACAAGACCCCTGGTGACTCGTTGAGCCAGCCCAGCAAGTACGCGTCGGCCAGCTCGACGCTTTTCTCCGAATTCACTTTCTACGTCGGGCGCGAAGTGCCTTTGGACATTCTAGAGCTCTGCGTGTTGTCCGCAGGGGGCAAGCTCGTGTCGGAGATCGCCTTGGATGAGCTCAAATTGAAGAGCCCCGAAAACTACCAAAAGTTGGACTTATCGACAATCACGCATGCCATTGTCGACCGGCCCAAGGTGCTTAACAAGGTGGCGGGCCGTACCTACGTGCAGCCACAGTGGGTTTTCGATAGCATCAATAAGGGCGAGCTTTTGCCCGTGTCCCAGTACGCTGTGGGTGAGACGTTGCCTCCACATTTGTCTCCATGGGGAGATTCGGGCACCTACAACCCCGAGCAACCTGCCAAATTAGAGGAAGACGCTGAGGAGGACGAGGACGAGGACGAGGAAGACGAAGAAATTGACGCACAGTCGGCCGCAGAAGAAGAGGACGAGGACGAGGATCTTAAACAGCAACGGGAGTTGGAATTGGAGGCCGCTGGAGTCAAGTATTCCGAAGTCAAGGATGGTGGAAGAAAGAGCAAGAGAAACAAGAGAAGCAAGCCTTCGGAAGAAGAAGAGGAGAAGGAGTTGAAGAAGATCATGATGACCAACAAGCTGAAGGCGTTGTACGACAAGATGCAGGGCGGCAAACAGAAGGACGATGACCGGGTGAAGAAGTTGGCCAAGAAGAGAAAGCAGATCGAGAAGGTGAAGAAGCAATTGGAGAAGTCGTAGTGTGGAGGGTGTATTCAGTGTATATTTAGGGAATGATTTCTGCAGCGGCGGAGCTAGGAGAACCAAGTAGTTGGACTTCGGAGGAGATGGAAGATTTGAGGAGTTGCAAAATTGAAACCCCGGCAAAGAGCCTGTGATCGTCGAGGCCTAGAGATCTGGAAAAATATTGCCTTCTCAAGACGAGAGGCATCGTTAGCACTATTCTAAAGCGACGAAAGAGCGAGTTGATTTAAGGAGCAGAGTATTCCCACTTTTCAGTCAGATGCTTCAGATATTCCCAAAAAAAAAGTACGATAGTTGCTTCTCTCCTCAAGGCATCCCAAATCAGTTCTTGGTCAATGAGAAGTTTATCACACTTACAGTATAGGAATGCGCTCGCCAACACTTTAATCTAATTGCCTGCTCTCACCAAGACTCTTTAAACAATTCAGTCTAGTGAAAATGATTACACTTTTCGAACAAGCACAATTTTTTTTCTTCGTTTAAATATGTTATTTCCTTTGATTGGCTGTTTTTTGATTGGCTTTTTTTTGATTGGCTTTTTTTTGGTTGGCTTTTTTTTGGTTGGCTTTTTTTTGGTTGGCTTCTCTTTACTGGTTGGTCACACACGTTGTAGGTCACATTAGCCCCGATATGGTTCTACAAGGAAGCAGCGAAATAGTTTAAAGCCGAATTAGGTGAATGGGCAATTTGTGTTAAAAAAGATAAAAGCAGAACAACGTTAAAGAGTGCTTTTCCAGTGTGTACTGATGTGTATCTGGCCAATGATAGAAGGTGGAAGATCGACAGACTGAACATATCTACGACTCAGCAAATAAGAGAAAGGAAAAAAAAAATCAATAAAAAGAGCAGCAGTGCTATACAGTATAAACCGAATTCGCCCTTTCTTCCCCACCACTCATTCTCCACCACTTCTGCTCCACCGCTCTCCAGTCAAATGCGCCAAATGCGCACATAGCAAGTACTTGCACCAAAACAGACTCACGCATAGAATTGACATACCTTAAACATGTTGCCTCAGACGAAAAACCAAACGACAAATCCCCAGAATCTGCTAACACTCCATCTTCACGCCACTCCAAGACTCTCATTCTTTTTTTCTTTAGTCATACCCACCACCTTTCTCCGTGACCTGCACATACCCGCGTCTCGCGTCACCTTAGATACCGACCCACCCCAGACCAGCACTGAGGCACCTTGAACCAGTAATTGGTGTCAGTTCATTACCGATTTCTCGCCAGTTTTTCGCCGATTCCATGCCCCAGATCACACCCATTCGTGGGTTTACCAACACGCCCGCCACAAAGGCCATCTGTGTCGGGTCCGTGGTATCTGCGCTTGCGCTCCTGGTGCTTCTAATTAAGCAGTATGTGAATCTCGCCATTGATCCGTTCGTGGTCAAGTACGCCCAGTATTGGCGCGTGGCCACCTTCCAGCTTGCCGTGGTCAACGAATCGGATCTTATTTTGACTGTAGTGCTCTGGTTCCACTTCAAAACACTTGAACGGCTTTTTGGGCCTCGCAAGTACTTGTCGTTGGTGACGGTATTTGCTGTATACAACGCTGTGGCCACTTTCTTGGTGCTTTCGCTAGGCCAGCTTGCCACCGTGTACACCGCAGCCCTTTTGCGGGCTTTGTTGAAACGCCAGCCCTTTGAAATTGTTTATTACGACACCATATTCAACTCCGTGGTGCCGGGCCCGTTGGGGATTTTGTCTCTGTTGTATATATGCCACGGCAGCTACATCCCAGTGCAGTACTATTTCAAAATCTTGTTGCAGAAGCCTGTGGAGCCGGTGGCAGATTCAGAACAAGCCGAAGTGCCTGCAACTTCAGGAAAAGCCATCACTTTGACGAACCATTTCCAGGTCCACCTTATTTACACAATGCTATTCTTCAACCACGGCTTCCGGCTGGCCATTCCGTGTCTTGTGGGCATTTTGATCGGGCTTCTCTATACCCAGGACCTTCTAGCAGGCTCTAGATCATGGGTATTGCCCTCTCTGGTGTTCTATCTCCTTGTTGCGCCCCAGAAATGGCGCAATTACACCCTCCGCAGTGTCTCCCGCCGGTGGCAAGGGTACAGATTGGTTTCGCAGCAGACAAACGAGCCGCTGCCGGCCCTAACCGAAGAAGGAACAGGCCACACAGAAGAGGAGGACCCAGAAGTTGCTGTAGACGATATTCGGCACCAGGCAGAAAGCTCTAGTGCCCGTTCCACCAGCCCTGTAAGGCCCTTGGGGCGCCAGTTCATCAACACATTCAGGGCATGAGAGGAATAGCGGACGAAACGTCAGTTCCAGCAACTATTCCATCTTTCCAACTCCGCTCGTTCGCTATTTGGCCTATTTACAGCTTACGCATGAAGCTACCACCTGAAGCTACCTCCTGAAGCTACCTCCGGCCTACACCAGAATCTCCTTGGAAGGGGTCTCCACACTGCGCAACTTCTTCCGCCGCTCCACGTCCCAATTGTACAATCTTGCCGTGTTCACTTCCATCGTGGTGATGTTTTGCCTCAAAAAGTCCAAGTCTTCCTCCACCGTCTGCAACTGCTGGTTGTTGTTTTGCAACCGTGTGTTCAAAAGCTCCACGGCTTCGTCGAGAGGGTACTCCAACATCACGTCTGCCCCTAGCCATAAGCACACCGAGTCTAGTGTCAGCAAATCCACTTCCGCTTTGCTATAAAGGGTGCTGTCCAACTCATAGTTGGTTTCAAGAAGCTGGCCATCGCTGTCGCCGTTGTCGCCGCTGTCCTTGCGTTCCTTGATGTGATTGATGATGGCCAAGTTTTTCTCGATATCGGGGATTTTGACTTTCAAATCGGCCAACTGCTGCTGCTTCGATGCCTCCATGTACTTGTACTGCTGCAACCTGTCCTGGAAGGCTTTTAACGTTGGTTCAAACTCCTTTTCGGGGTTTTTGACAATGGTGTCTACTTTGTCTATAAAGGGAGCCTCGGGAATGCCCCTAGGATTGGTTTTTTTGGGTCTGGGCGTTAGTAAGGCCATGATGGCTTTTGGAAAACAAGGGGTTTTGGGGTATTTTGTGGAATTTTGACATACTTGAGGAACTCCGCCATGTCTGGAAATGTTTGGGAGGTGAAGATATGGGTCTATTCTTCTGATTAGATTCTATGAGGTGGAAAAGGTGCGGGCCACATGTGCAGTGCGAGGAACAAGGGAATTGGTGAAGTGCGGGACGGCAGAAGTCAGTATAATAGTAGAAACTCGTCCCAGGACCAGGTAAATAATAGAAACACAAAGAGATGAGATTAAGAGAAGTGCTGTAGAATTCCCGAGAAAGCTTAATCGGCTAGCCCCGTAATGGGTTATTTTGTGGAATAGAATCATGGCAGGATGGAAGTTACAGTGTGCTGTGCTCCGGAAATTAGTGATAGACTCGGTGTAACCACCTGCTAACAGGGGATCAAGAGGAAAATAAAAGAAAACACAAAAAGTCTAGTATGTTGCTTCATTGTTGAAAATTACGTAAAACAAGATAATGGCCGTGGCCCCTGGCCGTTGACCCCTTTCTCCAGATCCACCACCTACACCCCCACACGTAGAATGTTCTGGCGCTGGTGACGGAACCGAATCACCTCGTGGCGCTCCATAATGTGCAAAGCCTTGTCAAGGGCGTCCACGGTGATCTTTCCGTTCTCCACAAGCTCTCTTCGAAGCGTCCGGTACGCAGTGGACCATCCGATGGGCAACCGGCGCCTCAACTCTTGTTCCACCTGCTTGATCTGCTCGGCAAACTTGCCTGTTGCCATCATGTTCCCGCTCTGCACGCCCTGATCCACCGCGTTCATGGTCGAGGCGGTGAAAAGACGGATGGCCTCGTCCACGTGATCCATGGTGGCCACAGGAGACAACGAGAGCTTGGCCAACAGCTCGGTGATCCGGATGATGGCCTCGAGCTGACGCACGGTGATCGGAATCGATGACCGCTCCTCCATGTCCCTCTCGTTCACCTGCAACCGGCGGCGAATGGCCACAAAATGTGACGAGAGCTTTTCCGCTGCCTCCGCGGTAAGTCTGGGCGCACAGCGGGCCTTGGCATACTGGATGTATCTTTTCATGGTCTCGATGGGAATCTCGCCCTCCTGCTCCTCATTGTTAGCGGTGTTCCCCGTGTGGACGTTCATCACGTGCTGGGCAATGGAGCGGTCCCTGACCGGATCATGGTCGTCCTTGACTATGAAGATCATGTCGAACCGCGAGAGAATGGTGGTCTGGAAATCGATGTTTTCGCCCGGGCTCTTCAAGTCATCGTAGCGGCCGAATATCGGGTTGGCGGCTGCCAAGACTGAGGTTCTCGAGTTGAGCACGGTGGTGATTCCGGCCTTGGCAATGGAAATCGTCTGCTGCTCCATGGCCTCGTGGATGGCCACGCGATCCTCGTCGCGCATCTTGTCAAACTCGTCGATACACACCACGCCTCCATCGGCCAAGACCATGGCCCCTCCTTCCAAGTAGAAATCCCTGGTTTGCGTGTCCCGCTGCACGGACGCAGTCAAACCGGCGGCCGACGAGCCCTTTCCCGACGTGTACACGGAAATGGGCGAGATTTTCTCCACAAACTTAAGGAGCTGCGACTTGGCCGTCCCCGGATCACCAAGAAGTAACACATTGATATCTCCTCGCAAGCGCATGCCGTCGGGCAAGATCTTCTTGGACCCGCCCATGAGCAAGCACGCAATGGCCTTTTTGATGTCGTCGTTGCCGTAGATGGATGGGGCAATCGACCGCGCAAACGTCTCGTATAGATTGGGCATCCGCGACAATCTCATGAACTCCTCTTCCTCCTCGTCGGTGAAGCTAAGGCCTTGGGCCGCCGTGTCCACGTCGGTCTGAATTCCCAACACCTTGAGGTACGGGTTTCGGATTGCCACCGTGTTCACCGAAGCAGTCAGCCTCTGTTTCGACTGATAAATCAGGTACGTGCCCACCAACGTCACACGTGTGCCTGGCACCACCTGGTTGGTCAAGTACCGGTCCACGTGCACCAAGATATGCCTCGGCATTTCACCCACCGGCACAGCGTCCGGCGCCTCCTGCAATTTCAACGTCTGCTGGTCGATAAATGTAGATTTATCATGCACCACCACATATGGGTCAGGAGGACATTTTTGCTGGGTGTTGGAGTCGTCGTGATTGTGGTTAGCCAAGCATTTGGGCGGCAAACTCAAGGGACCAAAGCCTGCGGGCACCTTCATTTTCATTGTGTGCTTACAATTGCGGCAAAGAAGCGATACCAGTGTGGCACGTGACGAGAGTACCGACGCCGAAATGATGATCCCGCTGACCCGGACGATCTTCGAAATATGGTCCAGGTCCAAGTGGCGGATGGAAATCGGGCTCGAGTTCGAGTACAAAATCAACTGGCACACGGGGAAATCGCTGGGAATGTCCTCGTTGGAAAGAAAGGCAATGCGCTTGGCGATATCAGTGATGGCATTTTCAAAAAGCGGCACCATTTCCAGGGGCGAGTCCGAGAGTTTTTTGTTCAACTCCTCGTTGAATCCAATCAAGTGTTCCGAGTTGACCCGGAGGTAGAAGTTCTTGATGAGCAAGTTCTCCCTTAGTTGGTCACGGTAGATAAACAGGTTGTTCAAGCGGAATTCCAAGATGAAGTTGCGGAACGCTTTTGTCACCTCGTTGAACGACGAGTCTTCGGGCTGTTCGCCGGGTAACACCTGGGCACTGAAGGTGTCTGATCTCTCGTACGACATGGTTAGAAGGTTTGGTTGTTTTCTTGTGGTTATTGAAGTGACAGATAAATGTGCAAATGAAAAAGTGATGTGAGGGAGAAGACGCGAGGCGGAGAAATTTTGACCGATCAGGTAGGGTAATGAGACGCGTCGTGTGGGCTACGTGCAGGATATAGCTTACAGTACAGTACAGTGATCCCTCGCTATAGTCCGGATGATTTTTGTACACCCCTTTTTGGCGACTTGCGAGGGTCGGGGGAAAAAAGGACTATATGCAGCACCCAAAAGTCGTGCGCAAGTCATTTCCCCCGCTGTCCGCGGTAGCCACCCTGATAATGCGAGATTTCTCTCCCAAACTACCAGGCCATACGTTGTATTCTCGAAAACCTTTCGCGAAACGAACTTATCAATGCTTGACTGAACCGTTGGATTTAAGTATTTTGATAACATTGGCCGTATACATTGCAGTTCCGAAATGCTTCCTTCCATATTGCATGGCTCGGTTTAATTTCCTTGTCTATATGATATAGCACTTTCTTAATATACTACGGTTGTTCCCGTTTATGTTCCTCGTGAATTTCGGTTGTGGTCTCTTCATCCTCTGCCTGGGAGTGTGTCGAAGCATTTTATAGGTGTGCCTATGCATTGGACAGCTCAGTAATTTGAGGCAGTTTCTCGTGAA